>JAGDYQ010000128.1:549164-759387 GCA_021962125.1 Bulinus truncatus | reverse complement strand
TAATACTTCACAGTAGATGTACTACTAATACTTCACAGTAGATGTACTAATACTTCAAAGTAGATGTACTACTAATACTTCACAGTAGATGTACTAATACTTCAAAGTAGATGTACTACTAATACTTCACATAGTCTTCAGTGGCTGTCGCCAACAACAACAACAGCCAGCGGCGGAGATCTTAAATTACGTCAGGAGTGTATCCCGCTTCTGAACGCCAGTCAAGTTCATCTTGTTGCTATCATGCTAGAAACCTACTGTGCTCTCAATTCTCATATACCCTCCATACATAAACAACATATCTCCTACCCTGTTTTGACTCAATGCAGTGTCTTATTAAGGGTCGTTCTTATGTTATATGGGGGGGGGGGCCTATGAAAAAGTATTTGTTGGGGGGGGGGCCTTAAAGCATCATATTTCGTCTAGTTTGTCTCTCATCTTACCAATCTGTATATTTTTATTCTTACAATTATAAGACTTCCACGTGCAAACAAAAAATCGTTGAGAAAAATTTACTGTTTTAATTCAAAACAAGGTCACGAAAATTCAAACCGAGGCCACGATAAACATTAAAGAAGCCCTCCCGCAAAAAAACCCCAATAATTTGCCTTTTAGGAGCCCCCCCCCCATAAACTCACGCCCTCACCTCCAGTGTCGGCGCCAGTGCCATGCTGCCCCATATATTTTTTTATTGTTATAAATATGTTGTAAAAAATCAGAGAAGATGGCGAGAGGCTGTAGAAAACAAACAAAAACGAAAGGTCAAGAATATAAATTTCCCCTTGTTGAAGTGGAGACCAACAGACCGATAAATAATTATTGCACCAATATGAATGTACACATGAATGTATTTATACATATATTATTTTATAAAAATAAAGTTATAAATTTTAGAACTACAGTGACCTTGAATATTCCAGACATCATTTCTGGGTAGGAACATGTCGTCTGTCTGTCAAAACAACTTTGGAAAGGGAGGGGAGGAAGACGGTAAATACATGGCGGGAACGGGGCCAGGTAACTGTATGAAGAAGTGAAATATTAGCCTCACGAGATAAAAAGCGCTTCCCTGAAACTGATTTGTGTGCAAAAAAAAAAATAGAGATTTGAGCTGAGCGGCCATGTTTACACTGGCCTTATGGGATTCGGTGATTAACTTTTTTGGGTTTTTTTATTTTATTTCTCAGAAGTTATTTGTGTTTTTGCTGTTTCAACATTTGACCAAAGATTGGTGTATGCAGGACGAGTTTATAAGATAGTGTGTGGTGGACGAATGTTTAAACTGTATCACGTAAAACGAAACCTAATGTATGGGTCCATGGCATGTTGACTGGATTTTAGTAGCAGCCTCAGAATGGGAAATGAATTAACGTTTCTTTTTGGTCCAAATAAGTTGTTTGATGGGGGTAGGGTACAGTCTTGTGCTATTAGGTCACTAAACAATTAATGAAAGTGTGTGATAAGAGGAAGGGTGGAGATGCACATGGTGGACAAAGTCGAGGGCCCCACATGGTGGAAAAAGTCGAGGGCCCCCCAAGATTAGCTTAGGGCGGTAGAATTGCTCAACTGACCGACGACTCTGTTATCAGAAATATCTGTGTACTGTTTACTTCAGCTGGGTTAACGTATAAATAGAACAAGCGATCCCTACCCTCACCCCCACCCTCCTTACTGCTCACCCCCCACCCTCCATACTGCTCACCCCCCACCCTCCATACTGCTCACCGTGTGGAATGGTCAAAGTAACCAAACACTTATAACGACTGTCTCCAAAAGGATTAAATTTGATTTTAGACGCATGACGTTATTTCATTATTTGGATCTTGTCAAACATTTCGGCCCATCCAATAAATCTGTATTCGAGTCCGGCCTCTGTTATAACATCAAAATACTTTATGATAATTGTAAGGGACGATACTTTCCCAATGCAAGTATTAAAAAAAAAAAAGATTTCTGCAAAGCCAACCATATCGATGTTCAGTCATGCGAAGGAAAAAAATATTACAATGGAGAACAAAATTGCTAAATTCAATGTATCAAGTATTTTGTCATACAGTATGTACATCAAAAACATCTGAACACTCCTTTTTTTAGAAAATAAACTCACTTAGCCAATGAACATATTACAATATAAATTAACAGATAAACTAGATTATAATAAGAGTAGATTATAATAGGAATACTTCGGAAACAGTGTGTATTTCTTACACAAATACTAATTACGTCAAACATACCTAACAATGGCATCTGCAGACTCCTCAAGACAGAGTGAGGGGTGAGGAAATGAAAATGAATGCTCTCCAATCCCAAAATGAAAGTCTCTACTTCAAGGTGTCAATTTTTTTATATATACTCTCAAACTCCGTTTCATCTTGTAGCTACCGACACTTTACGTTGTATTGGAGTTTTTTTCCTTTTTTTCCCCCCGCCAGAATGCGTGAGTACACAAGTTAAGAGGTGAAGACCGCTCACAATCTGTGGGATTTCAAACCTCAGGAGAGGAAAACATGAAAGGGGACAGATAACGGAGAAGACCAGGGGCAAGGTTTTCTTTCGTTAAGGAGGAAATGAGAGAGAGAGAGAGAGAGAGATGGGGTGGAAAGGGAAGGGGGTTGTAATATCAACAAATTGGTTCACAAGTTTCATAACGCCAGATGATTGTCTAGTCTGGCGATAAGCTCAATACAAGTATGTGCGATAAAAGACACACAAACAAAAAAATAGTTCCAGAAAAGGGTGTAGGAAATTGTTGAGCGCATAAAAGATGATTGAAAAAATATTCAAAACGTTATGACGCGGTAACAGAAGTGAGGCAGATGACAAGGTTGCCATGGAAACCACGAAATAAAGCAGAATTTAAAAAAAATGGTAAATTTTATTTGAAAAATTGTAGAAAATTAATTGCAGAAATGAAAAAAAAAAACACCTGTATGTGCGCGTTTCCACCCCCCCCCCCTCGGAACAAACTGTTTCCAATTAGTTATCAGCATTGTGGCCAGCAGCTCTCAAATAGGCAGACAATAAAGGCACAATGTACACTAAGATAAATAAACTGGAATTCAAACACAATCCTTCAGCGTCTGTTTAATCTCCATTTACAGCATTCAACCGTACCAGAAGGAGCGGTTTTATGGGTTGGCAACTGGGGCCCCTGCATAGGACTCTCGCCCAAGGCCTCAGAGAGGACTCTCGCCCAAGGCCTCGGAAAGGACTCTCGCCCAAGGCCTCAGAAAGGACTCTCGCCCAAGGTCTTGGAAAGGGAGTCTCGTCCTAGGCCTCGCAAAGGACTTTCTCACTTGGCCCAACAACGAACTCTTGCCCACGGCCCGCCAATAACACTTGTTCTCGGCCCCGTACACAGTTAAGGCCGCACCTCCTTACAAGAAACACTGGGTATTATTAGTACAAACAGCAAAAAAAAAGACGATTTCACGCCTCTTGGGAAGGGTATATGAGCCTAAAAAAAACCTGGGTACCATAAGAGAAATCATGAGAATCGCTGTATGAGATTAAAGATAAAAGATAATTCGAGTGCCTACAGAATAAATCGTCAGTTAAATGTCCCGCAATATCTGCTGACATCGGGGGCGTCTCCCGCTTTATGTCGCGCGCACATCCTGGTTGTGTTGCGACTTTAACAGCGAATTGGCGGTAGACATGTTGACCGCAATGGGAGGAGAGTCGTCTGTTGAACGAAATGCAAACTGAACTTGGCCCTCGGTCTTTTTTTTTTCCTTTGATCTTTTCGTTTCCCAGGCGACGACAGTTAAGTATGACTTTCATGCTGGCTCCAAGGTCATTGCAGCCGAGATTTTTTTAAATTTTGGTTGATGGGTGTAAAAACGTTACAACAAATAACTGCATGCTTGGATTGTGTTGAACAGCTCATCCTTACATGGTCTATGTTCTTTCTCTCTCTCTCTCTCTCTCTCTCTCTCTCTCTCTCTCTCTCTCTCTCTCTCTGTGGGTGCCGTTCAAAGACTACATAGAAGAGGTAACAAAATCACAAGCACAAGTCTCCTACCCCAGTTGCGGATGCTGCAACCATCTTTGATTACGTTATGACTTAGAACATTTCACCCTAGAAACAGAAACACACAATGAGACTCTCTTATATTTTCTCTCTCTCTCTCTCTCTCTCTTTGTGTGTGTGTGTAGGTGTGTGTATGTCTGTCTGTCTGTGTGTGTGTGTCTGTGTGTGTGTGTATCTTCATTATATCTGTTCTTAACTCAAAGTTGTTTTATTTGATTTTGTTTGTTTTTTTAACAAGTCCTTAACAGATGTTCCGATTTCTTATATCGATTAAAATTTTTTTTTAAAAATAATAATTCTCCAACCATTCTTGCCACATTTCATTCTATTTTTGAACTGGTATAACACTTTTTATAGAATATCTGTCGGCTATTGAACTTGTGTAACAGCCGAATTACACAGGGCTGTTTATCAAATATCTAGAACACACACAAACCACTGACGTCCAGTGTGATATATCTCCAGGCACCAAGTGACATTTCGTTCTCCTCCACCCCCAGCAATGTTTCCCCCACCCACCCCCACCCACCCGGCCACCCCCAGGTCTTGTTTATTTTTCTCACTTGCCAGTAACTTGAAACCATATACTGTTGTATGTTTTGTGTATCTCGTCACTGATCCAATGTTGTTATGTAATAAACATTTAATGTATTGGTGCAACTATGGCAAAATGTGTATCTTTATTAAGTTCCATGCGGCTCTTTATTTAAGTTCCATGCGGCTCTTTATTAAGTACCGTGCGGCTCTTTATTTAAGTTCCATGCGGCTCTTTATTAAGTCCTTCTCAAAGAGAAATTTTTATGTCTTCTTGCGTTGTGTGAATTCATTGGTATTGTTGTTGTTGTTCTTTTTACATCTGGTTAAAACGGCCATGACGTAGGTCTTAGTACAATACAAGAAAACCCAAAATGCGTCTTCCACAGTATTTAACAAGGTTAAATCAGAAGTCATAGATAAGCATATTGTCATTATCTGATGCCACCTTAGAACGGTTTCAAAACTTAAAAAAAAAAGGTTTAATATTGTCCACCCCACCCTCCCTTTCCCTCGCTCCGAATGTCTAGTAGTTCACAGTTTTCGTTGTCTTTTGTGAGTATTGGCTAGGTGTTACATACAGCCTTTTGTGGGTATTGGCTAGGTATTACATACAGCCTTTTGTGGGTATTGACTAGGTGTTAATACAGCCTTTGTGAGTATTGGCTAGGTGTCACATACAGCCTTTTGTGAGTATTGGCTGGGTGTTACATACAGTCTTTTGTGGGTATTGGCTGGTTGTCACATATAGCCTCTTGTGAGTATTGGCGAGATGTTACATACAGCCTTTGTGACTATTGGTTGGGTGTTACATACAGCCTTTTGTGGGTATTGGCTAGGTGTTACATACAGCCTTTTGTGGGTATTGGCTAGGTGTTACATACAGCCTTTTGTGAGTATTGGCTAGGTGTTACATACAGCCTTTTGTGAGCATTGGCCAGGTGTCGCATACAGCCCCTTGTGAGTATTGGCTAGGTGTTACATGCAGCCTTTTGTGAGTATTGGCTAGGTGTTACATACAGCCTTTTGTGAGTATTGACTGGGTGTTACACACAGCCTTTTGTGAGTATTGGCTAGGTGTTACACACAGCCTTTTGTGAGTATTGGCTAGGTGTCACATACAGCCTTTTGTAAGTATTGGCTAGGTCTTACATACAGCCTTTTGTGAATATTGGCTAGGTGTCACATACAGCCTCATGTGAGTATTGGCTAGGTGTTACATACAGCCTCATGTGAGTATTGGCTAGGTGTTACATACAGCCTTTTGTGAGTATTGGCTAGGTGTCACATACAGCTTCTTGTGAGTATTGGCTGGGTGTCACAAACAGACTTTTGTGAGTATTGGCTAGGTGTCACATGAGCAAAAACTTTAAAATCAAAAATCTACTGGTATCCTTAGGTTCCACCAAAAGCACCACATCTACTGAGAATTTACTGGCCTTGTACACAGACTATTGCGTTGGGTTATTTTTGTTTGTGTTTGTTTTTTTATTTGATCTTGTAATATCAAATTTAGAAATGTTGTGTATCTGAGAAAAATTTGACTAGGCTGATGTGGGAAAATTATACGAAGACCACATAGTGCGCACACCAGGTAGATATTTTTAGCTACCTTGTCATATAAAAAAAAAGTGTAGTTAAATTAGTACCAAAAAAAAATTTCTATAGCTTGAAAAAAAATGTTCAACTCGAGAGTAAAACGTAAGAATAAGAGAATGAGAGAAGAGGGGGGGGGGTGATAAAAGGAGGAGATTTGTATATGTCAGTGTTGTTGTTGTTTTTTTTACTTTGTTACTTTTTGCTGCAGAACATTGCATATTAGTAACTGAAATAGGGCAATTTCACATCAGGGGATATAATTCAGAGACATATGCAGACAAAATTATCTCCCTTTAAAAGAAATCTGTGACGCACGTCACTTAACTGTAGCCCCAGCTATTTCCCACCTCATATAATACGATGTGATTCATTGAGGCTTGTGATTTTATTTCGCTGCATATCTCAAATTCTCTTCTGCTATTTTTAAACTGATATCCTTGGCGCTTTATGAGTTATCTCTCCATGGCTTAGAGACACTAGGGTTATCCCCCCCTCGCCACCCCCTTTTCTTCATGTATTCACTGTTATCTCTGTCTGAATTTTGGGGGAAGAGAACAAACACACAAACATTTTGTTTACGAGCAGGATGGACTCTTGTTCTGTTCGTGCGTCGTACAAAAATGTTCGGTGGTAAGTCTGTAAGGCATAGTGCGGGTCCAAAGCTTGAATCCCTTCACGGCCGAATAAGGCCCGGTGCTGTTTGACCGGTGCTGTCTGTAGGGCCTCTAGGCGATTTACATGTGAAAGGGTAGATGTGAGATCTAATAATATAATAGCGATCTGGGATCTGCGTTAAATCGAAAGTAAAGAATTAATACAACAGTATCCCAGTTTAAAATACAATCTTGAAAAAAAAATCGGATCTGCCCGAAAAAATAACTTTAGCCTACCGATCGAGCCTAAGGGGATATAACTCTATACAAAGGTTTTTTGCAGGGTACAGCTAATAAATCAATGATTGTCTTTAATACACTGTTGGGCAAAGACTTTCAAAGATATTCGGGGCTCATGTCAGAAACTTTCATAAATAGTTGAAGCCCTAGGCAGAGACGTTCACGTTACAGTCCATGCTGTATGGTTGTCTTGAAAGAACATGTTTTTCTAATTTTAGACCTTCTGATAGTTTGGATAGGTTTAAGATTGAGATTTGTCTCCTCAAGAAGGGAGTTTTAAGCCTGTGAAGTAACAGGCGTTTGTTTGACAAATACCCATTCAAGTTAGACATCGGAAAGTAAACTTAGAATACGATCTATTCTAGTCAAATTAGCAAGTTTTGAGTCTGCGTAAAAATTTAAGAAATTTACAAAAAAAAAATCAGTTAAATTAATGGCTGATAATTATATTAATTCAGTTTTCTTGCAAATGTTTCAGTAAAATGTCAAGTGCGAAAAAGTGATTGATTTTTCGTCAAAGTACTTTTAAAATTCTACTCAAGTTCTCTCGACTCGCACT
This sequence comes from Bulinus truncatus, assembly GCA_021962125.1. Taxonomy (NCBI): domain Eukaryota; kingdom Metazoa; phylum Mollusca; class Gastropoda; family Planorbidae; genus Bulinus; species Bulinus truncatus. The sequence goes on along the minus strand of JAGDYQ010000128.1, from coordinate 751,769 downwards.
TTTTGGAATTCACATTTTAGTGTTACATTTTGTTTGGCTTTTGTTTCGTTTTTACTTGATGCGTAATGTCTGGTCTTTTTACTTGATGCGTAATGTCTGGTCTTTTTACTTGATGCGTAATGTCTGCAGTGGCGTAACCGGAAGGGGGCAGGGGGGCTTGAGCCCCCACCCCGACCAAATCATCAATACATATTTTACTATATAAAGTTACTAAAAAGACTATCAAACTGTCTTTTTTCTATATGTGAGCCCCCCCCCCCAGCATTTTTTGCTGGTTACGCCACTGAATGTCAGGTATTTTTACTAACTTCCGAACCCACCACCCTCCTTCAATGTCAGTCATTAAAAATGCCCTAATGTATGCTCTGGTGTCGACTGTCACGTGACCCTGTCATCCAAGTAGCCCATCGACTTTCACCGTCCAGATATCTTTTAGTAAACAAACACAGTCTACATTTACAAAACAAACAAACAAACAAAACTCTGTCGGAACCAGAAAGACAAGATGGCGTGTGTCTTGGTGAACAGAACTTGATGACTTTGTGTTGACAACTTTGAGTGTAGTGGCGTCGTATGAGGGGGAGGGGGTGGGGGTGGGTGTTGTGCTTATTTATTTATCTAATTATAACAACATGAGACTTGTTCTCTAACCAGATTTGTGCTGGATGATGTAGGTCTCAAGAAATGTGTCAAGTGACAGGAGGTTAAAGAAATACATTCAAGAATTTTTTTAAAAAAGATACCCCAGCATGGCTTCGGCTTATGATAGGGTCCTTACTGAACGACCCCTCCCCCCACCCCCCACGGGCCATCATCACATGAATGAACACATGGAAGCTTGACGGTAATACAAATTATGCAAAACAAGGTAATCGAATATGAAGCTCTCGCTGAAGACTCTCAAACAGTTTGATTGTATGTTATGATGTAATGATTATTTATAGAATTAGACGGACCCAGGCACGCCGAGAGGGGGGGCAGGGGGGTCATTGCCAGGGGGCCCGCATCTATAAGGGGGCCCGGCCGCCCCGACCATGTCAATTTTTTCACGACGTATTGTTTATTAAGGGGCCCGCAATGATGTCATGCCATGGGGCCCGTGTTGGCTCTCGGCGCCCCTGGACGGACCAATAGATAAAATGTAATAAGAATATCAAGGGTTCATGTGAGGGTGTTTTTGGGTTCACGTGAAGGCGTTTCCGGGCTCATGTGGTTCATTTCAGATCTCAGGAGCGTAAACCTCACGAAATTTTCACAATCATTTTCAACCTTGATATTCTAGGAAATTGGCTCGTTCAAGGTTCATTGCCCACTCAATGAGTCACTCACTAAATCATTCACTCGTTTTCTGAATAACTCCTTCACTGAATCACTCACGAGCTGAATCATTCACTAATTTGCTCTACTAGTTAGAAAACAAAGTTCTGTTGAGATGAGTGAGTCGTGCGTGATACTATGCAGTTTGTAAAGAGTTAACTGGGCAGAATTAGTTGATGTGGGGTGGGGGGAAGGGGGCTGGGCAGTGGTAGGGGGAGGGGTTCGACTGGGAGCTACCGTGGTCAACTGCAGTACCCGTCTCGCTGTTTGCCTAATAAATACTGGCTCTCGTGTTTCTCGGCGTGCAATTAGAAGGATGTAGCCCACAGTACAATCACATGATACGGGTAGATGGTATTAGCGGTTGGTCGTTTTTGAAGGTCATGCTCCCCAATCCCCTCCCTCCCCTCCACCTCTGTAAATGTTAACTCAAGGGTTAATGACAATTAACGAACATCCGTCTATCAACAACTATTTAAAATAGATATTGGTAGATGGAATGTGCTACTATAGCAGCTATACACATAGCGATGTTGAAAAATATTAATAAATGGAATGTGCAATACACATAGTGATATTCTCTGGGGCCCAACTTCTGAAGATGCTCTCAAAATCCCAACACTTGTTACATTCTTTCTCTCTCTCTCTCTCTCTCTCTCTCTCTCTCTCTCTCTCTCTCTCTCTCTCTCTCTCTCCCTCTCTCTCTTTTTAAAGGGGCCCAGTATTTTCTTCTGTGTCCCCCCACCCCCCGAAGCACAATACCTTTTTAGCGCCCCCCATTTGAAAACCATATAAAATTATATGTAAAACATACCATTTGGCGCCCCTTTGTGAGTAGCGCCCGGGGCATGATGCCCCCCCTCTCTACACCACTGACCAACTCTCAGGACACGTGGGTTTTAAAAATAACGAGTAACAATTCATTAACAAACGACGGCTGTAACGGGCTCTGTTCTTCACTTTCGGCCTCATCACAACAACGGCTACGTCACAAAGTCACTCCTTACAGTACAGTGTGGCATGTCAATCAATCATACACGGTGCGGCTGGTCTGCGGGAATTCCCCAGTGCCGAACGTAGGGATTTGGGGGCCCGGGGGGGGGGCTTGGCCTCTTTGGGGGCCCCTGCATTTTACATTCGACATCATGGCAGGAGTTAATGCACTTAATAATTAATGTAAAATAACTTTTTGGGGGCCCCCTCAAACTGGAGCCCGGGGGGACTTTTGAATTTGGACCCCACCCTCCCCCCACCCTAGGTACGCCTCTGGAATTCCCGGTCCGTAGCGCACCAACGAGAGCAATGAAGAAGAGGTTCTAGCAATATCAATAAACCAAAACACCAATAAGATATCTATCACATACACTGCTGGTGTTTTTAGACCGTCGCTAACTAAGGGAGGTAACGTTAAATTATTGTCTCGTTGTTATGGAAACCAAGTACGTCTGCGTGTTATTCAATTCAATTTGATTTATTTAGTTGTTTTTTTTAAATCAATCTTTAAATATCTAAATTAAGGCAGGGAGGGCACAGCCGGGGGAGGGAGGGGTTGGATATGAGGCCACTCTCAAACTATGACAGTTTTGGGCTCATCTGGCACCATTTAATCTTACTTTTACTGCAAAAATAGGTTTTTTCAAAAAAAAAATTCTGAAATCAACGGGGCCCCTAAGGGCTTGTTGGGGTGGTGGTGGGGGGCACTGACAAGTGTTTGGACTGCCATCCCTCACGGTGGCCCTGAGTATTGTTTTCAACTCAACCTGAATACAGCAAACAATGTAAATCGTATCTGGCAGTTAACAGGTAAAATCTACTTCAATGTACAGGATTATCTTATCACGAGACATATAAACACCTGAAGATTTGAATTTCAAAGTGTGGGAGGTGTCCGACACTGTGGGGGGTCATTCAGTGTATCTAGAAGTAGTTTGAAGAAAAAACAAAAAACAAAACACGGGTCACATTGGGTTCGTAAATTGTATCGGGTGGCCACACCATGAGTAGATGGATGGAGCGTTGACATGAACTCATATAAATAAAATATAAACATATGATAAAATATAGCCGCATAAACTAAATCACTAACTAGTCTTATATTTTTTTCTATTATAGATGTCCTACGTAACCTCTCTGCTAATGACACTGTCCTATCTCTCCGTTAATAACAATGTCCTACGTAACCTCTCTGCTAATGACACTGTCCTATCTCACCGTTAACGACAATGTCCTACGTAACCTCTCCGTAATGACATTGTCCTATCTCACCGTTAACGACAATGTCCTACGTAACCTCCTCCGCTAATGACACTGTCCTATCTCACCGTTAAGGACAATGTCCTACGTAACCTCTCCGTTAATGTTCTATCTCACCGTATCGCCCAGGCAGTGCCCCTAACGACCTTTGACCTCATACCCTATCATCACCAGCCGTTAGATAACAAATCTACCCGGGGTTATGTACCTCGACCATACCCCCCTCCTTTCCCCGAATGTCCGCCCCCCCCCACCCACTTGTAATGGTCGAAACTCTCAGCAGTGGTTGTGTCGTATTCAGTCAACTTCCCCCCACCCCTCTTTTTTTGTTTAATACAGTAGAGACCAATGTTATCTCTAAGCTGAGCGCGTGAGCGATCGCTCACACGTATTCAGAGCGTCGCTCATACTACACGTACGATCGCTCACTCCGACGGACGACATCGCTTAAATCGCTCACAAATTTTGGCCTCAAACAAAAATGTCGCTCAGAGACTAAATTTCTTGCTCACTTCATACTACACCTTAGAGGGAACATTGGTAGAGACAAGGAATATTGTATTTTACTGCATATTTAAACAAAAAAAAAAACAATTGTTGAGTGAATTTGATCTACATCCAGAATTGACCACACCTTCTCAGTTGAAGCCATATATTATATATGTATATATATATATATCATTAAGTGGGTCAAAGGTCATTTGAACGAGCTATGTGTACAATTATTATTATTATTTTTTTTTATTGAATGTAACTGAAGTACATGTGCATGTACTTATTAAAATGAAAGATAAGAGGAACATTTAATGGGGAGAGAGGGGGTGGTGGGGAAATCACCAGAATATAGTTTGTCTTCTTACTGCTAGTCTGTTACAAACTGTGTCAAGTGTAGGTCATGTTGACGCTATCTTTAGACAGTGAACCACACACACACACAAACACAATTACCCTTCCCCACCCCCCACCTTATTCCTTCATGATTGAAAAAAAAACACACAACCGGAAGATATTAAAAAAAAAAAAGTTCCCAAATACAATGAATCATCCCCCCCCCCCGACTTATCCTTCACCTCCCACACCCTAACTCTCCCCCCCCCCCAACCAATCCTTGCCGTCTACCCTGATGTAGACAACAATAAATCAATGTACCTCTATTCCCCAAGACTGTGCCAGCTACTCTCCCTCTCTCTCTCTCTCTCTCTCTCTCTCTCTCTCTCTCTCTCTAAGTAAGGCAAAGGGGGTGGTGGTTATTTGACACCTCGCCCACCTGGATATTTTATTTTTCTCCTCGTAATTAGGCGCCGTCCACAGGGCAGAATAATAATTTATCATTGTTGGGATTAGTGGCCAGATCCGATCACAGGTAGGAGGGCGGGGGGGGTGGGGTTGTCAACACTTCACACCTATCCAGCTTACGATTGGACCGGATCTGGAGCCAAGAATACACAGAATAGTCAACACAAAGTCTTGAAACAAGAATACGCAGAATAGTCATCACAGAGTCTTGAAACAAGAATATACAGAATAGTCAACACAAGTCTTGAAACAAGAATATACAGAATAGTCATCACAAGTCTTGAAACAAGAATATACAGAATAGTCAACACAAGTCTTGAAACAAGAATATACAGAATAGTCATCACAAGTCTTGAAACAAGAATATACAGAATAGTCAACACAAGTCTTGAAACAAGAATATACAGAATAGTCAACACAAAGTCTTGAAACAAGAATATACAGAATAGTCAACACAAAGTCTTGAAACAAGAATACACAGAATAGTCAACACAAGTCTTGAAACAAGAATATACAGAATAGTCAACACAAAGTCTTGAAACAAGAATATACAGAATAGTCAACACAAAGTCTTGAAACAAGAATATACAGAATAGTCAACACAAGTCTTGAAACAAGAATATACAGAATAGTCAACACAAAGTCTTGAAACAAGAATATACAGAATAGTCAACACAAAGTCTTGAAACAAGAATACACAGAATAGTCATCACAAGTCTTGAAACAAGAATATACAGAATAGTCAACACAAAGTCTTGAAACAAGAATATACAGAATAGTCAACACAAAGTCTTGAAACAAGAATACACAGAATAGTCATCGCAAGTCTTGAAACAAGAATATACAGAATAGTCAACACAAAGTCTTGAAACAAGAATATACAGAATAGTCAACACAAAGTCTTGAAACAAGAATACACAGAATAGTCATCACAAGTCTTGAAACAAGAATATACAGAATAGTCAACACAAAGTCTTGAAACAAGAATATATAGAATAGTCAACACAAAGTCTTGAAACAAGAAAACACAGAATAGTCATCACAAGTCTTGAAACAAGAATATACAGAATAGTCAACACAAAGTCTTGAAACAAGAATATATAGAATAGTCAACACAAAGTCTTGAAACAAGAATACACAGAATAGTCATCACAAGTCTTGAAACAAGAATATACAGAATAGTCAACACAAGTCTTGAAACAAGAATATACAGAATAGTCAACACAAGTCTTGAAACAAGAATATACAGAATAGTCATCACAAGTCTTGAAACAAGAATACACAGAATAGTCATCACAAGTCTTGAAACAAGAATATACAGAATGGTCAACACAAGTCTTGAAACAAGAATATACAGAATAGTCAACACAAAGTCTTGAAACAAGAATATACAGAATAGTCATCACAAGTCTTGAAACAAGAATACACAGAATAGTCATCACAAGTCTTGAAACAAGAATATACAGAATAGTCAACACAAAGTCTTGAAACAAGAATATATAGAATAGTCAACACAAAGTCTTGAAACAAGAAAACACAGAATAGTCATCACAAGTCTTGAAACAAGAATATACAGAATAGTCAACACAAAGTCTTGAAACAAGAATATATAGAATAGTCAACACAAAGTCTTGAAACAAGAATACACAGAATAGTCATCACAAGTCTTGAAACAAGAATATACAGAATAGTCAACACAAGTCTTGAAACAAGAATATACAGAATAGTCAACACAAGTCTTGAAACAAGAATATACAGAATAGTCATCACAAGTCTTGAAACAAGAATACACAGAATAGTCATCACAAGTCTTGAAACAAGAATATACAGAATAGTCAACACAAGTCTTGAAACAGAATATACAGAATAGTCAACACAAGTCTTGAAACAAGAATATACAGAATAGTCATCACAAGTCTTGAAACAAGAATACACAGAATAGTCATCACAAGTCTTGAAACAAGAATACACAGAATAGTCAACACAAGTCTTGAAACAAGAATACACAGAATAGTCAACACAAGTCTTGAAACAAGAATATACAGAATAGTCAACACAAGTCTTGAAACAAGAATATACAGAATAGTCATCACAAGTCTTGAAACAAGAATACACAGAATAGTCATCACAAGTCTTGAAACAAGAATATACAGAATAGTCAACACAAGTCTTGAAACAAGAATATACAGAATAGTCATCACAAGTCTTGAAACAAGAATATACAGAATAGTCAACACAAGTCTTGAAACAAGAATACACAGAATAGTCATCACAAGTCTTGAAACAAGAATATACAGAACAGTCAACACAAGTCTTGAAACAAGAATACACAGAATAGTCATCACAAGTCTTGAAACAAGAATATACAGAATAGTCAACACAAGTCTTGAAACAAGAACTTAACTTGTGACCATAAAACCAACAACCTAACTGCAATACCCAATTGCACTAAATGCCCCCTCCCCACCTCTCTTAGCAGCGGTGTGCCCTACGCAGCAGCCTAGTTCGCATATTCATAAGAACGATCCTGGGTTAAAGATATGAGTGTGGGGTGGAGGTGCTGGTGAGGGTGGGGGCAGGGGGTGCAACAACTGATTTTATTCTAAAGATTGTTGATTCCTGACACAGAACCCTTTTTTTTTTTTTTTTAAAAAATGCCTACCAGGTATAAATAGAAACTGTTATGTTTATATACCACCTGTGCATTACTTGGTTGTGTGAAATAACATGAGGGGAGGGGGGTGGTGGAAAGGCAAGGCAAGAGATAGATAGGATGAATCTTTTAACATTAGCTCATGTAGGTCACAGGGCCAGATATACACGGTACAGATAGTACGGATAGTACAATGCTGGTTTAGTAGGTCAAATCCGTACAAGTAAAACACTGGCTTAGTAGGTCAATCTATACAAGTAAAATACTGGTTTAGTAGGTCAATCTGTACAAGTAAAACACTGGCTTAGTAGGTCAATCTGTACAAGTAAAATACTGGTTTAGTAGGTCAATCTGTACAAGTACAATACTGGTTTAGTAGATCAATCTGTACAAGTACAATACTGGTTTAGTAGATCAATCCGTACAAGTACAATACTGGTTTAGTGGGTCAATCCGTACAAGTACAATACTGGTTTAGTAGATCAATCCGTACAAGTGCAATACTGGTTTATTAGGTCATTCTGTACAAGTACAATACTGGTTTAGTAGATCAATCCGTACAAGTACAATACTGGTTTAGTGGGTCAATCCGTACAAGTACAATACTGGTTTAGTAGATCAATCCGTACAAGTGCAATACTGGTTTATTAGGTCATTCTGTACAAGTATAATACTGGTTTAGTAGATCAATCCGTACAAGTACAATACTGGTTTATTAGGTCATTCTGTACAAGTCTCCGCCTCTGGTTGTGAAAAGTTGTTTTTTTTTTGTATTGCTGACAACAGCGTGACAGTTAACTACAGTTACTACACCATCGGTGACTAACAGGCTGCCCCCCCCTACCACACACTAACATGCGACGAGGTGGACCATGGGATGTAAGACACCTGGACAAGCTAAAGTTGAGAGCAAATGACTTAACAAATAGTTGTTAACGTTGTTATTGTCTTGTCCAGCAGACCACACGTGGGTTTTACACCTGGAGGGGAATAGTTGAGGGGGTGAGAAGTCGCTTGCAGTGGTGACCTACATTTTGTTTTTCTGCATCGAGTACAACACACTGACTCACACATCAACATAAACAACTCACACATACACAAACATTTTGGGAACATAAAGCAATGGTACGCTTGGGGTGTGGGAGGGGGGGTCATAGGCAAAGGTTAATTTGGAGGCCCTAGGCAAATGATCATTAAGGGCCCCCCTGAGGAAAGGTAAATTTGGAGGCCCTAGGCAAATGATCATTAAGGGCCCCCCTGAGGAAAGGTAAATTTGGAGGCCCTAGGCAAATGATCATTAAGGGCCCCCTGAGGAAAGGTAAATTTGGAGGCCCTAGGCAAATGATCATTAAGGGCCCCCTGAGGAAAGGTAAATTTGGAGGCCCTAGGCAAATGATCATTAAGGGCCCCCTGAGGAAGGTAAATTTGGAGGCCCTAGGCAAATGATCATTAAGGGCCCCCTGAGGAAAGGTAAATTTGGAGGCCCTAGGCAAATGATCATTAAGGGCCCCCCTGAGGAAAGGTAAATTTGGAGGCCCTAGGCAAATGATCATTAAGGGCCCCCCTGAGGAAAGGTAAATTTGGAGGCCCTAGGCAAATGATCATTAAGGGCCCCCCTGAGGAAAGGTAAATTTGGAGGCCCTAGGCAAATGATCATTAAGGGCCCCCCTGAGGAAAGGTAAATTTGGAGGCCCTAGGCAAATGATCATTAAGGGCCCCCTAGAGAAAGATAAATTTGGAGGCCCTAGCCAAATGATCATTAAGGCCCCCCTAGACAAAGGTAAATTTGGAGGCCCTATCCAAATGACCATTAAGGGCTCCTTGGCAATTTATTGGTCGGGGGCAAAAAAATTAACATTTGAGGCCCTGATGTAAAGAAACGTTTGGCGAGTTCTTGGGGAAAGGAACATTATAGGGACCCAATGCCAATGTAGATTTGGGGCCCTAGGGGGAAAGGAACTATTCAAGGGGCCCATACAAATATGAATTGACGGTCGCCGCTTGCAAATCCTGCGTCCTTTAATAATCTTTGAAAAAAAAAGGCCATTGGACATTTTACGGTAACGACAAAATAAAAATACCAACGGGGGCCCATTAGTCGTAAGTAGCCGCCAAGTTTTTCTATCCATGAGAGCGACTCTGGTACTCACAGACACAAACACACACACACTTAAATTCTGCCTGAGACAAACCAATAGGTGACTATTTCCTGTTCATGATGTCACATACTGTTGTGATGCATGCAACTTGTTTGTCCGATGTAGCCAGAGCTGTTTATTTACATACAGTTACTATTGGATGTGCACTGCGCAGTAGCGCAATTGGCGGGAAATATTTGAGGCTGGAGGTGATTCAAAAGGACAGCATACGATACGATATGTGTGTGTGTGTGATTGTGTGTGCGCGACTGCGCGCCTGTGTGTGTGTGAGACCTCATTGAACTCTGGATTTGAAAACGTCCAGCGAACATGCTGGAGGCTAATTAGGGCTCGACTCTTTCCATAATCAGGTCACTTCTGCCACCTTGTTAAAGGAGGTTAATTCTTGTGTGATTTCTTTGTTTATTATCTCACTTCAGGTACAGTCATGGTAAAACTGGTCCACAGCCAGTGATAGTTAAACCTAAAGACCTCATTTCCTGTCATATCTGATGATTTCATCAAATGATAAGCTACACCCATCCATCCCTACGCAGTTGTACAGATGAACTAATTATCGACCTTGTCACACACCGATGAAGACATTAGCTTCCGCCCCTAAGATTTACCTAGACCAGGGGTCGGCAACCTTTTGAGAAGGAAGAGCCAAAAGTTATAATTTACAATTTTCCCAGTTTTTAAAGTGCCACTACAATTGTTGTTTCAGTATTATCGTATTTGATTAGGATTAGGTATATAAGATAAAATAATTATTATTATTTGCGCATGAAACTGGAAGGCCACAATTTGACATCGAAAGAGCCGCAACTTGACATCTAAAGAGCCGCATGCGGATCGCGAGCCGTAAGTAGCCGACCCCTGGCCTAGACTCCTAGAGCCTACAAAAATTATAGTGTTTCCAATCCTCCAATGTTTCATGTTGAAGGTAGAATCAAAGTAGCTTATAGCGGAACCGTCTTACCCAATATGTACTGTGCCTGGGGCCCGTGAACTTCTGGGGGGGGCCCTCCAAATAAGTATGAAAATATTGTGCCTACTAAACAACAGTAGAAGGAAGGGGTCGGGATATGTCCGTTTGTATGTTTGTATGTTTGTGTGTTTGTATGTTGTTTAAATATCGAGTGCATTGAGAAATCCAATACTCCCAACTTGTAGCAACGCTCTGTTTACTTGTTTACGTCTCGCCCTAGATCTTGTTAGTGTCGCTGAAGTTGTAGCTGAAGATGTAGCTAAAGCTGTGTTGTAGGTGGGGGGGGGGTCTATCTGCTGTAATCAGCAGATATGTGTTTCTGGGTGCACGGTCTGACTAGCTGGGGTAATTCACGCCCAAGACATGGTTGGGTGTAGATAATGAAAACCTCGAGTGAGAACACGGTCATGGCCGTCAACACATGGGGGCGTGGAGGTGGGGGGCAGGGAGGTTGGGGGCAGGGAGGTTGGGGGCAGGGAGGTTGGGGGCAGGGAGGTTGGGGGCAGGGAGGTTGGGGGGGAGGTGTAGTACCAAAATGGCAAGGATGTATTTCTTTATCGTTATGCGCACGTGCATGTAAGTAGAGAGACAGACAGACAGAGAGATAGGCGAACAGATAGACAGACAGAGAGACAGACAAGAGAGAGAGAGAGATAGTCAGAGAGATAGACAGACAGAGAGACAGACAGACGACTTATAGATTTTACATGACAATACAGGATTATTTTTTTTCAAATTCCAGTCCATTAATTAACATCTTGTAGAATTACGCATCTAATTACTGTTTAGCGATGTCTATATTGGTAGGAATTTCCATTGAGATTATCTTGTCAAAATGAATACGAAGCAAGCACTGGTACATAAGTGTGCAAATGAATACAACTTGTACACTTTAGTGTTATACAGACTAGCCAAATTAATGGAATTTTGTGTGCAGAAGCAATAAACGATCAAATTCTTTCAAAACTTCCACAAAAAAAAAGATAAAGAAAAACATATTACACAACTTTGTATACGAAACTTTTATATAAATTCACTTAAAAGTAAAAAATACTGTTCATTGTATCATACAAATATTTGTAAAAAAAAAATTATCATTGCTGAGATTGATGGCGTGCCAGATTGCAATATATCCTGAAAAAAAACTTTGTACATTAGTAGATAAGTAGCAATACGTGAATCAATAATCTATATATCTAGCCTGCAGTGGCGTAGAGAGCTTAACTCGCGCCTGGGGCATAATTCCTTTTTAGCGCATCATCCATTCAAAAACCATATAATATTATTATAAGTAAATTACACCATCTGACGCCCCTTTGTGAGTAGCGCCCCGGGCATAATTCCTTTTTAGCGCCCCTATATTAAAAAAAAACCATATAATATTAGTATAAGTAAATTACACCATTTGACGCCCCTTTGTGAGTAGCGCCCCGGGCATGATGACCCCCTTGCACCCCCTCACTACGCCACTGCTAGGCTGGCGCCTACATTAATATGTCAGTACTGATAACTTGTATACATATTTGTATGATAAAATGATTTAATTTTTTTGTTTAAATTGTAGTGTACTTAAATAAAAGTGGGTTGTTTTTTTTTTCTAAATTGTATATTGTTTTTCTCTTTCTGTACAGGTGGGTCCCCGAATTGCAATAGGTTGAGAACCGGTGACCTACTTCAAGACAATTGGCAAAACGTCCACTGATTCAACAACAAACGGAATCGAGCACTGGCTGAAACACCACCACAAGCTAGTAAATGGCAGTTTTGATGAGGTACCAAAAATAGAACTTACCTGTTCTAGTAGTGACACGGGGTGAAGGCCGTTCGATGGCAGCATCCGCACTACTTCTGGGCTGACCTCCTGGGTGAGTGACCCGTGGTCAGGAGCGTTAGACTGATGACCGTTACTGGGCATTTTTTTTTTGTGTTCATCAAATCGATAATCGAATTTCCGTTACTGTTCGCTAACAGAAGGGCTGATATTCTCACAAATGGTCTAGAGAGACAATTTTAATGCTTTTTCAATAAAATAACACAGTAATTGAAAGTATTTTGGTCTGAAGAAAATCCAAAGCAGAATGTAAAATCTACACATACATTTTATACAAACGGTAACTGCGAATCAGATTAAATCTAAAATTTAAAAATGAATGTACTTTACGTCAAGTGTACTATACTATCTCTCCACTGCAGATACAATTGTGTAATATACTGAGTAAGACAGACTGGATGCATCAACACTTTAAAGTTGGCAGCAATAGACACAAAAAAAAAAACCACATGCCTCTGCATATTATTTTTTTTTTCTAAACAGGACTCGCGCGACTGTTGGACGATGGTGAGTGCCTCCCTCCCTCCCCTGCTCAATCTCCATTGTCAACAGTTACCTCCCCCACACTTGTCTCCCCCCACCCCACCCCCTTTTCCTTCCCCTTCTTTCAATGACTCCCAGATTGCAATGTTATGAACCGGATTTTATAAGTTAAAAGGGGGGGGGGAGGGGTAGGGCACTTTTCGCCAATGAATGTATTGTAAACATTTTGTTTTGGTGACGAGATTATAGTTTAAGTGGCAACGTGAAATTCTGCCATCGAGAGTATATTACGTTCAGCAATTGCATCATTGAAATAAAAATGCAAGTATGTCTTTTTGTTATGTAAAATTGACTTTGTGTATCTTTGATAAAACGATGGTTGGTATTTCCCTGTTATTTGTGTATTATTTATTGGTCAATGGGAGAGCAATGTTCCAAAGTAATGTTGTTGTTGTTTTTTTTTGTTTTTCAGAAGTAAACATCTACCTACTGACGCAAAGGCAAGAGGCATTTGGGAGTTGACAGTATCATAAAAAAAAAAAAACTCATGAAAATGTCATGTTCAGAAGTTAATTGTAACAAATATCAAAGTTGTTTGTGTGGCTGTAATGTAGACTTGTCATTTGCTACAAATGAAACTACTGTTTGTGTTTTACCGTAGCAATCAGAACACATCTTATAGACAGGCTAACTAGACTGACGCCTGGTGTCCCCATCACTAAATGGGCCCCTTCTAGAACTAATCCCTATTAAATTTGATGCGACTGGGGCCCCGAAAGGCCGTCCTAGTAATTTATAAGTTCCAAGTATTATTATTATCTGTCCATGGTAGAAGTGGGCTAGTGTATGCCAAGTGAGATAGCAATTTCTATATAGCAGTGTTAATGTAGCAGTGTTTGTGTAGCAGTGTTTATGTAGCAGTGTTTGTGTAGCAGTGTTTGTGTAGTAGTGTTTATGTAGCAGTGTTTGTGTAGCAGTATTTGTGTAGCAGTGTTTGTGTAGCAGTGTTTATCTATCAGTGTTATGTAGCAGTGTTTGTGTAGCAGTGTTTATGTAGCAGTTTTTATGCAGCAGTGTTTGTTAAGCAGTGTATATGTAGCAGTGTTCGTGTAGCAGTGTTTATGTAGCAGTTTTTTTGTAGCACTGCTTGTGTAATGATGTCTATGTAGCAGTCTTTATGTAGTAGTGTAGCCTCACGCACGGGCACACGCAATCACCACTGCGTTAGTTGCAAATGAATGAGTCACCAACAGACATGGTCAATATACTGTGACCTCGCTGTCTGAACTTTGAACTTCCAGCTTGAATTACCTCAATCAAATCCGTCTGTGTTCGTCATGCGTCAGTGTTAGCAAGTCGTAATTTTACACAATATAGACAGACAATAGACCAGACATATTGTTACATTGGACTGACAGACGGATTGATATATAGACATTTTGTCAGTACTTCAGAAAGAAAGCTATACATGCAGACAGAAAGGCATAATATAGACAACACACACAGGCAGACTGTCATGTAAAAAGACCCATTGACTAGACACTAAAGGACATAAAGACAGACGATGATAAATAGACATACAGCAGATAGACAGACAGACGGATAGACAGACAGATAAACTAACAGATAGACATATGCAGATATATATGCAGACAGACATCCAAACAGACAGACATATTAGATAGATAGATAGATAGATAGATAGATAGATAGATAGATAGATAGACAGACAGACAGACAGACAGACAGACAGACAGATAGATAGATAGATAGATAGATAGATAGACAGACAGACAGACAGACAGATAGATAGATAGATAGATAGATAGATAGATAGATAGATAGATAGATAGATAGATAGATAGATAGATAGATAGATAGATAGATAGATAGATAGATAGATAGATAGATAGATAGATAGATAGATAGATCAAGTCATAAATCGTCCTGTACATACTATTGTTTACAAAATGACTTCCTGTAGTAATAAAACAAATGAAGTTGTTTCATCTGACTGTCCAGGACCAGGTAGAGTCTCAAGATACATGTCAACACCAGGTGACCCACTTATTAACACCTGGTCCCCCTCCATGTCAACCAAGAATACTTGCCCCTCCCCTCCCCCCTCCCCCCCCCCTTTTTTACCAGTAGATTTACGAGACGAATCAGGTCTAGTCATTTTTCAAGTCCCTGCTATGCAAACTGACTTAATCTGTAGGATTATATTTTATGTCACAGGTGGGTTTATTATCCTAAAATTTATTAATAATTATGATTTACGCCCCACCCCGCATTAAGACGACGTAAAACGACAAATAAACCGGAACCTGTCAATGGCCTATATAGAATAGGATAACGTAACCAAGATAAACAAATAGAGGCCGGCAAATGGGATATTTGCAGTTATTGACCATATGCTAATTAGCTATATGATTTGGAAAAATTTGTCATCTAAAAGTCATATGAATTGGAGACATCTGTAATTTCAAAGTCAAATCATAAGTCGTTATTTGAGAGAAGATTTTTTTTTCCCTAAGATTTAAGTAATGCACTATCACAATATAATATATATGACCGATTTGGGCTCTGCGTTAAAACGAAAGTAAAGAATTAATACAACAGTATTCCAGTTTAAAATACAATGATGAAAAAATCGGATCTGCCCGAAACCAGCAATAACTTAGCCTACCGATCAGACCTAACGGGATATAACTATATGCAAAGGTTTTGCAGGGTACAGCTAGTTAATGTTTAATGTAACACTAACAGCGCACCGCATGGATTTGATATTAAATGGAAGTTAGTAAAAGTCAATGTGGTGCGCTGTGACGGGGAATTCCCAGTGATATGCACGGAGATAAAGTACATAAATATGTCATGTAATTCAACCAAAATATCATCTATCGTCTTCGTTGGGTGAACTAAGTAGTCTCAGTGATACAATTCTAAATAAAATATTAAGACAAACTGGACGGCGAAGTCGATAGTGAACTCGACTCACATGCAAAGGGTACAGGGTTCAACCCCAAACATATTCTCAGCTGACTTGGAGAGGAGATGGGCGCCACCAAGTCTGTAAGCCCCCACAGATAGGAAGGACGTAGGCAAGCATACTCCCCCCACCCCTAAAAAAAATGACCATACCATATCGGTCAAGGCCAAGTTAATGGGGGGGGGGTAAATAAAAGGCCAAACTCGATCTGTGACGTGATTCAGAGGCAGCAGTAAGCCGGGCAGTACGAGGGGGGTCTTAATGAAAGTGTTACATGTGATACTGACAGCCGAAAGTGTACACTATTTATTGCCTCCCATATCTCCCACCGCTGGGCCCTCTTCGGGTACGGGGCTTGGAGTGTTGTCCATAGTCAGACCCACCCCCACCCCCTGAAGGCTGCTGTGGCCTGAGTCGTAGGTAAATCCAGCCCACAGGGCCCGATTAAGGATTTTGTAGGCCCTAGGCCCTATAGATTCGTGGGTCCTAAGTCCTTTTGTAGACCCTATTTTTTGTTTGTAGGCCCTAAGGCACGGTGCCTATAGTGCCTATGCCTTAATCTGGCCTTGCCGGCCCATCGTGTGTAAGTGAGAACTGTAAACAACCTTTTAATATCACTACTCACTCGAGCATTAATTATGTCCCAAGTAAATCAAAATATTTTTATTAAGGGGGAAAAACCCATTTACATCTTTAGCTATCTGATAATAAAGCACAGCAATAAAATATAACTATAAGTATTAGTTAAGATAAACGCGTTCATTTGAACATTTTAATTGGACAGATGAGATTCACGGGCCCGTTATACTTGTAACTAACTGGATGTCCCAGATTTAGGCCAAACACACACAGACACATCTGTCTAGCTAGATCAGCAAATGAAGGAGCTGACGGAAAAATAAAATTAATGTCACGGGTGGCGGGGGATTGGGGAGACAGACTGAGAAGCACTGGTCAGGATCCCAACCCCCCCCCCCACACACACACACACAGTTTTATCAGCGGTGCAGTCACCTTCATCTTGACTGCAGACTGCGCCCGAAAAGATAAAATAATAAACAAGGAGCATAAATTGGACAGGATTTACAGCAGACGTACATGGGAACTCACTCTAGTAGATTTTTTTTATTTTGTTTTTGTTTAGTGAACTTGTTGATGTGCAATGTTGTTACACCCTTAAAATGTTTGTTTTTATTCGTTTAGTAGGAAATGAAGAATTGTGAAAAATAATAATCAACTGAACAGTGAGCCAATAAAACACTTGACAATTGGAAATAGATTAAGATGTAGACATGCGGCAGATTCAGTCGGGGTAGAAAAATGACACAGGATTTCGAAGTCAATCTTTGTTTCATATAATAAAAGCTGGTGTTTGTATCACCATTGTGATAGTATGCTGCAATAGTTTAAAATGGGAGATGAAATGGAAGAGCAACAGCTTAGGGCGACACAGTCGTAAGACGGATGTTTCTGTACTGTACAGCTTAGGGCGACACAGTCGTAAGACAGATGTTACTGTTCTGTACAGCTTCATGTGACATAGTCGTAAGACAGATATTTTTGTACTGTACAGGTTAGGGCGACACAGTCGTAAGACAGATGTTACTGTTCTGTACAGCTTAGGGCGACACAGTCGTAAGACAGATGTTACTGTTCTGTACAGCTTATGGCGACACAGTCGTAAGACAGAAATGCTGTTCTGTACAGCTTATGGCGACACAGTCGTAAGACAGAAATGCTGTTCTTTACAGTCTTCAATGGCGAGAGAGGTGGGAAGTACAGAAATGCCCTGTTACTGTACATTGAGTCCATGGCAACACAGTCGTAGAGACAGATAGGCTGTGTCTGTAAAGATATTAGGTTGCAACAACAATCGACAGCATTTTTTCAAAGTCCCCCCCCCCGGAATGTTTCTTAGCTTAAGGCGCATCAAATTTATTGCTTAGAGCACACCCGCCCCTCCCCCCATCCCAAATATAGGGCCCTTAAATTTCATGCCTAGGACCGCCAAATGTAAAGTTACCTAGCCGCACTCCCCCCCCTCCCCCGGGGCCGCCTCGGATAAAAGCTTTACCTACGACCGCCATATGTTCTTTTGCCTTGCACCCCCTCCCCCCCCCCAAATAAATGTAAGAAAGGCACTGATTGTCTGGGGTTTCAGTACATCCAACTAAACCATCTACTCAAAAAAAAAAAAAAACATGTTCCCAAATTGGCCACATTTTGTGGCTCATTTCCACACGATACGACATTTTTTGTTTACCATCTGTTTTGTCTCGACCCCATGCCGTGTTCCAGAGATCAATAGTCTGATAACTCCCCGTGTCCCACTGCTCGGACTCTTGATAAATTCTTCTGATAACACTATTATGTTACACAGCCGCGGTGCCATTCCTTACTTAATGCAACAACATGAAAAATAAAAAAAATGTCAGAGCCAAGTGCAATGGGAGATTCATTTCAAAATAAAGGAAAAAAAAATTGTTTTCTGTTCGTCACATGTTACAAAACGACACACACACACACACACACACACACACACACACACACACACAAATCTAAATAAATAGAATAAAACTGTTTTAAAAAGGTCGTCGTCCTTTATTACGTAATAGCGCAGGTCAATTGGGTCATTTTGTGGCTATTTTTAGACACAGCTATAATAGCACAAATAGACCAAGCGCGCACATTTTTTTTCTGCCAAAGTATACTTACACAATTGCGACATAATATCAGATGCGCCTTTTATTTATGCTAGAACTTAAATCAATACATGAGGATGAGTATGCAACGGCTGGAGCTCCGGGCTCGCGCCCATGGGCCACGGCTTCTAAATGCCACCCCCCCTTCCCAACCTCACCCTCCCTAGCCATTTTACTTTTACTTTTGTATTTTCATTTTTCCTCTCTCAATTTAAGAAGGCATATTATTTTCTATTCTGCCTCGGGCATTAACCGACTTAATTCCGCCTCCAAAAACACAAACCGTAACATTAGAAAAAAAAATACAAAAAAATACAAAAATAAAAATAATTTCTACATTTTTTTCTTCTTCGTAAGGCAAGTTCTGCAAAGACTTTAATCCATAAAGATAAACTTGAGCAGACGTGAGTGTTCACAGTGCAGTCCCTTAGAATATATATCACCTTTGTGAATTAATAAGAAAAAATGTAGAAAAATAAACTTTTCCCCGGGAAGATCGTCATAAATCTCTCTATTAAAGTCTCCGAAATTCTTCTTTCCCCCACCCCCCCCCCTCACTCTCTGCTTAAAATGAAATGACAAAAAAAAACAAAAATACGAAAATATAAATAAATGGTTTTATCCAGCGAGCATCAGTCTTCCCTTTGATACATCGAATATAAACCTTATGGAGGAGATATGTAATAAATGTTATATAGATGCCAGTGCGCAGATGTCTAAACAAATGTCAAACAATCATGGCGTATGGTAATTACGAGGAATTACTTGAGAACTTTTTTTTTAAGACACATCAAACACATCGCTTCTTACACTTGTACGTCTGGGCTGAGTATGATGTCTGTTTCTGTCCGTCCTGTCTGTCTGCTCTGTCTGCTCTGTCTGTATGTCATGTCTGTTTCTGTCATGTTCTGTCATGTCTGTCTGTCATGTCTGTTTCTGTCATGTTCTGTGATGTCTGTCTGTCAGTCATGTCTGTTACTGTCATGTTCTGCCCTGTCTGTCTGTCTTGTCTGTTACTGTCATGTTCTGCTCTGTCTGTCTGTCTTGTCTGTTTCTGTCATGTTCTGCCCTGTTTGTCTGTCTTGTCTGTTTCTGTCCGTCCTGTCTGTCTGCTCTGTCTGCTCTGTCTGTATGTCATGTCTGTTTCTGTCATGTTCTGTCATGTCTGTCTGTCATGTCTGTTTCTGTCATGTTCTGCCCTGTCTGTCTGTCTTGTCTGTTTCTGTCATGTTCTGCCCTGTCTGTCTGTCTTGTCTGTTACTGTCCTATCTGTCTGTCCTGTCTAACTGTCATGTTTGTTGATCTGTCTTGTCTGTTTCTTTGTTTAGTCTGTTGTTTTTTTTAATTTTCCAACCCAATTCACCTTCATCACATCTAAGTTACTGGATCTTTCTCTCTTTTTTTTTCTCTTTTTCCCCATTCACTTTCTCTTCTTTGTTTCTATCTATTCAGTTAGCGTGCAGTACGTTTTGCTTTGGTTTTATTAATAGTAAAGTTATTTATACTTATAGTGAAACAAACGTTCGACTGCAGAATAGTTCATGTTTATTTCTGGTTGGCCACCGACTCAACGACACAGCTCTTCTTATTCTTTTACCCACACATGCGAATAGCATCATAAATAAATGTTGGGCATCAATATGGAGGTGGTGGACTCCTTCCCCGCACACCAACCAAGCACGCACACCCCCCCCCACCCACATGACTGGCTGGTATAGCAACCAGAGTCTGGCACATTTGTCAAAGACTGACACTGACAGCACAGGGTCAGACTCTATTTTTTTTTTTAAAAAAAAAAGGTCATGTTTGGCATCAGGCCAGAGATTCAACCTGTTAGGCCCCCCAAATGGGCCCGCGAGAAGACAAAGCCAATGCACAGATTGGGGGAGGGGGGCCCGAGTTAGCCGAGTAAACTCTCATTCTGTCAGGTATTCACATCATCACAATGCATAAATCAACAGCCTGAGTGGCAACCATTTCTGATCCTGAGCTGGTAGTGACGGTGAAGCTTAGGATTTGGGGCCCCGGGGGTCTTGGCATCTTTGGGGGCCCACTGCATTTTGACATTCGACACCATGACATGAGATAATGTACTTAATATTTAATGTAAAAAAAGAAAAATTTGGGCGCCCCCCCTCAAGCTGGGACTCGAGTGGGGGGGGGAACTTTCGAATTTAGACCCCCCCCTCCCGCCACCCTAGGTACGCCTCTGGCTCGTGAGTCTAAGACAGACATATTAAACAGAGCGTGTCTTATTAAGGGTAGGCAAACTAAACAACAGCCTAGCTGCTTAATGGGCTCCCCCTCCCCCTTCCATCCTCCTATTTACTCATTATAATAAAAATTGTATCCAACCAGTCCCACCACAGGTATTATGTTGCTAAGACACTCCCCCCCCCAACCCCCAATAGACATTATTCAAAGTCCCTGTCTACGGCCCCGCTATGAGGTGTGAACGGCTTTGTGCAGAAATATTTAACAGTGACCCGCTCCCCCCCCCCTTTTTTTCCCGCCCTCAAATCGTTTTTCCTCCAGTTTATTTCCCTGACCTTCAAACGTAGTCGGCACCACACCCTGGGTAGATTCTGTGCACTCGCTCACTCACTCACTCGTTCACTCACTCACTCGCTCGTTCACTCACTCACTCGCTCGTTCACTCACTCACTCGCTCGTTCACTCCCTCACTCGCTCGTTCACTCACTCGCTCAGTCATTCGCCTATTTGATGTGTAAACAGAGGCATGACGTGTACAACATAAAACCAGTGGCGTCTTCTCACTTTATTTGCAGTGGGCAATGACAAGAGAAGAGAACTCAGGTTCAGCCTGGGTCCCATGATAAACTCCCCTCGTGTAACCTCTAAGCGAATAACACACGTGCGTACGCACACACATACACTTACACACATAATTATTAAAACCACGCCCTTCTTTGAAAACAACAAAAAAAAATCATTCATAAAAAGTCAGCAATGGACCAATTCACCAAGCCCCTAAGTGATGGTGACTACGGCCGTTCTAACGAACAGGCAAACTGTTTAAAGCCACCCCCCCCCTTCTTCAACTCCAGTCATGATTTCTATTAAATCTTGTGCAATGAGTTTCCTGACAAGTACTTTTCTCCAGGGCCCCACTCCGCCCCCCACCCCCAAATATGTCTGGAAGGAAACCACTTCCTGAACCCGCTCAAAGAACGGTCCTGATGGTGCCGGTCACACTAACTCTCACTCGATACTCACATCCTAATTCTGGGATTCCCCTCCCCCCAACTCTGGAGTGCACAATGAAATAAGCGTTCGGTCACTAGCGTCATTCGCAACACAACCGCAATTCCCTCCTGAAACAGACAACTCAGGGCTGCCAACTACTTTATTGAAGTATTATCCAGAAAATTTTTTGAAAAATATCTAGGTTATGTTAAATATATAACAAAGAATAAAAAATATTGTATAACTCAATGACAAAAACAAATATCCAGGCCTAATATTTCATGGCATTTAATTACAAAAATATCTAGATCTGGATTTAAAAAAAAATACCCAGATTGGTAGCCCTGAAACAACTTCCACCAATTATGTTAAAAACCTTCTTAAAACAAACACAGCGAACATGAAAGCGGGTACAGAATTTCCACAAAAACTAAAATATTGACAAAAATTGGAATAAAAACAAGAAAACAGATTCATGCAATTTGCACGCATGAAAACAAAACTAGATAAATAAATTGAATATAAAGTTATTTGCTTACAATAAATCAAAACTCGTTATCCGCTAAAACTTCCGAGAAATGTATTATAACAGTTGTCCCCCATTTTTTCAGTTTTAATTCTCTCACCACCACCACATCCGTGTTTAGTTATGACTAGGTCATAAAACAAACACTATTCTTTGTTGGAATTATATTGGTACGATATATAATTGACCGAGTTAGTAAGAGGCGCAGGTTGGCCTTGACCGAGAAGGAAAACCGTGACCTCTGAGATCAAAACTGCCAAAACGTCAAGCGAACTCACCTTAATTGACTTTTGACCCCTTACGTAGCGTTCCGAAAGCTGGTGGAAGTTTTTAATTTATGATTTCGATGTTGTTGCTTTTTATTTTATTTTATTTTAAACTTATCTCACACAAATAAATACAAGAATAATTAAAAAACTGATGAACAAAACTACACCACAATACAGTCACAGCTCCATGGAAACGAAATCACAGCTGTAAGTTTAGGAGTATTGTGTGGGGTTTGTTTGTCTGATGGCGGAGTTTTCACTTGATCCAACGCCAGACATTGTACCGATGTAACAAGTACAAGACACTGAGGTTTGTTGATGATAACGTCAAGGCCAGTCACCCACGACTTGGTTTCATTTCAACGAAACGGGGTTGGGGGGGAAGGGGGGGTAGGATCTCGGATAGAGAGACGGAGAGACAAACAAACAGGGACGGAGATGAGAGGAAAGAAATTCGAGCGAGATACGGGAAAAAAAGAAAATAAATTAATGATTTACCTCCTCCTGTTTTCCTAGCAGACGTGAAGTCGATCTTCCAGTCAGCAGACTAAACGGTGTCAATTAGCTCTGTTTTGGCGGCAAAATACCAAAATAGTTCTTTTTTTTTTACAAGTTACTCTCACGTACAAATTGCACAGGAAGAAAAAAAATAAACTTTGAGTAGAGCGCGCGCTAAATGTCAGTATATTTTATTAAAACATAAACTTGTGTGCAACTTCACTGGAGCCGTTTTACAACTCAATCAAGCCCCTTATATACCATGTCGATTTTGTGGATTTTTTTTTACCTGACTAGGATTCTCATTATTTCAGCTGTCTCGTCCCTTTCACCCAACTCACACACACAAACACACACACATCACATCTTCACACACGCATCACATCTTTACACACACAACACAACAGACACCAACCCATGCGTTATCAGCCGTTAGAAAAATCCCAGTTTACGTTGGACATAGCTGTGAGCTATGGGAAGGGAAATCCCCTACCTGTAATATCTTATCGGGAAAATCCACAATAGTATACAGCAAAACGTCACCATGTTTTTGAGAGCACAGTCAGCACACGTGTAGAAGAACTCGTGAAATAGAGGGGGGGGGGAGAAAGTGTGGGGCGGGGGAGGGGGAATTGAGGGGGTATATTGCGTATTCATTCGCAATCATCGTTTACACCTAGGTCTGGCAATTACAGGGCACGAGTGTTTTAGCTTGGCACGTCGTAGAAAAAAAAAATGTTTGTACGGACACGAGACTAAAATGAAAATAAAATTTGTTAGTTTGATTACCTATAAGCGAGGTACTGGTGCGCGAAACATTTGCTCATTTCAGTTTATGACACGCAAATGAAATCCTAATATCCACCCCTGGTGTGTGTGTGTGTATTAGTGTTGTTTTAGTCCCAGGTCATATTTTAGTTTCAGTTTTTATTTCGTTTTTTCTGTAATAATTTTAATTTTCGTCTAGTTTTAGTCTTGCTTCTAATTTTAGTTTTAGTTTTAGTTCTCGTTGACGAAAAGTCAACATTTTCGTTAACGAAGGTTTTAGTTTTAGTTTTCGTGAACGAAAGCAACACTATATTTTAGTTTCAGTTTTTATTTCGTTTTTTCTGTAATAATTTCAGTTTTCGTCTAGTTTTAGTCTTGCTGCTAATTTTAGTTTTAGTTTTAGTTCTCGTTGACGAAAAGTCAACATTTTCGTCAACGAAGGTTTTAGTTTTAGTTTTCATCAACGAAAACAACACTAGTGTGTGTATATATATATATATATATATATATATATATATATATATATATATATATATATATATACCGTCCCTACAGTGACGTCAGTGCAGTGCGCACGGGGGGGGGTTGCTTTGAAAAAAGGTGCCCGGAACTAACTTTAAACGCCCATCCGGAATACGAACTTGAAAAAACTAAGAGCGTGATAATTATGAATGGACAGTGGCTACTTCACCCTCACATGTATCTCAACAAACAATATCAACAGAGAGCATCATCTTGTCACCATCACGTGGTATGAATAGGTTCAAAGTTTTACTTACGGTTTTCGGGGGACCCAGCAAAGGTATTTATGGGGCCCCCCTAGGCAAAGAAAGATATGAGGGCCTAGGCGACACTATATTCTCGGGCCCAAGGCAAGAGAACAACTGATGCGCCCTAAGCAAAGAAACCTTTCGGGGCCCCTGAAGTGGTAAGACATGCCAGACATTTATGTAACGGAAAAAATAAAATTCTTTATTGGGGCCCTGTTTACAGTGTGGTTTCAATACAACCGTTTTATTTGCCCATTAAGTTGAAACATTTTATTCAAGTTATTTCAAGGTTGTGCTATGTAAGTTTCCAAACGGGAAAACCCGGACGTTTGAATTCATATTTTTTTTTGTTTTTCTGTGTGGCCTGATTCTTTTTCGTTCTTTACTATGTTGTCCATGAACGTCACGGAATTTTTTTCAAATTATTATTAGAAAACCGGAAATTACCAGAAAGTTCGTTAATATGTGCGAATCTGGCAAATGTGTGAAGCGTAGCGGGAAAAAAAATGTTATAACTCATGATCATTGTTGTAGTCCAAAATTACGTTCACTCCAACTAAGAGTTCATGAGTTATTCGCGTTACTACTCACTTAAGAATCATTAGTCTAAATTTAAACACAATTAGAAATCAGCGAACATTATTATTAGAAACTGACCTGTTACAATGAGGAAAGTACCAGCATCCATTATGGGTGAAGGAGTAGTTTGGATAAAATGAAGGGGGGGGGATGCAGACAGTGCCATGCCCCTTAGGGCCGGGGTATAGTTGCCCACCGTTGCTTTCAATAGTTCATGGATGTGTAAAATATCTCACATTATTTTTTTTTTATTTTTTAAAGAATAATTGGATAAATTTTACGTAGATCAAATTAGAAATCATCTGACTCTGTAAGTACCCAACAAACAAGCGTTCCCTGTGTTTTTATGATTTTAAAAAAAACCCTCCTAATTAGAAGGAGTGGCCCGATATTTTTTTAATTTTTTCTTTTTTTTTGCATTTTTTTTTAAATTTTTTGTTTTACAAAAAGAATCAATAATCTCTACACCAGCTGGATAAAACAAAATTATAAACAGTAATCTCTACACCAACTGGATAAAACAAAATTATAAACAATAATCTCTACACCAGCTGGATAAAACAAAATTATAAACAGTAATCTCTACACCAGCTGGATAAAACAAAATTATAAACACTAATCTCTACACCAGCTGGATAAAACAAAATTATAAACAGTAATCTCTACACCAACTGGATAAAACAAAAAAAATCGATAGAGCGAATCGTCATACTTTTACTTGATTATTGTAAACCTACTTGCACATACGCACTCACTCACACACACATAGATACATACTCGAACACACACACACACTCAAACACACATACATAGATACTCAAACACTCTCTCTCTCTCTCACACACACACACACTTAAACACAAACACTCTCACTTTTATCTCAAACTGAGTCACAAATTCTTTCTGTTTAACTTACATACATCCCAGATCCTCGGTCGGTGAACTTATTAAAAATAATAATAATTATAATCTGTAGCCCACGAAATATTGATTATTTAAAGTTTATTCTTCAGTCGCGTTTTATAATAACTTATAACATTTTTGTATTATGCTGTTTTTTAGGGACTGGGGGGGGGGGGTAGGTTTAGTTGGTTTTTTTGTTTGCTTGAGTGGTTTGTTGTTGGTTGGTTTGTTGTTGATTGGTTTGTTGATTAGCTTGTTGTTTGTTGGTTTGTTGTTGGTTGGTTTGTTGATTGGTTTGTTGTTGGTTGGTTTGTTGATTAGTTTGTTGTTGGTTGGTTTGTTGGTTGGTCTGTTGGTTGATTTGTTGTTGGTTGGTTTGTTGTTGGTTGGTTTGTTGTTGGTTGGTTTGTTGTTGATTGGTTTGTTGTTGGTTGATTTGTTGTTGGTTGGTTTGTTGATTAGTTTGTTGTTGGTTGGTTTGTTGTTTGTTGATTTGTTGATTAGTTTGTTGTTGATTGGTTTGTTGGTTGGTCTGTTGGTTGGTTTGTTGATTAGTTTGTTGTTGATTGGTTTGTTGATTGGTTTGTTGTTGGTTGGTTTGTTGGTTGGTCTGTTGGTTGGTTTGTTGTTGGTTGGTTTGTTGTTGGTTGGTTTGTTGATTGGTTTGTTGTTGGTTGGTTTGTTGATTAGTTTGTTGTTGGTTGGTTTGTTGTTGGTTGGTTTGTTGATTAGTTTGTTGTTGATTGGTTTGTTGGTTGGTCTGTTGGTTGGTTTGTTGTTGGTTGGTTTGTTGATTAGTTTGTTGTTGATTGAATTTTTGGTTGGTCTGTTGGTTGGTTTGTTGATAATTGGTTTGTTGATTGGTTTGTTGTTGATTGGTTTGTTGGTTTGTTGTTGGTTGGTTTGTTGATTAGTTTGTTGTTGATTGGTTTGTTGGTTGGTCTGTTGGTTGGTTTGTTGTTGGTTGGTTTGTTGATTAGTTTGTTGTTGATTGAATTTTTGGTTGGTCTGTTGGTTGGTTTGTTGATAATTGGTTTGTTGATTGGTTTGTTGTTGATTGGTTTGTTGGTTTGTCTGTTGGTTGGTTTGTTGTTGATTGGTTTGTTGATTGGTTTGTTGTTGGTTGGTTTGTTGGTTGGTGTGTTGTTGATTAGTTTGTTGTTGATTGTTTGTTGATTGGATTGTAGTTGGTTGGTTTGTTGTTGATTGGTTTGTTGGTTGGTTTGTTGTTGGTTGGTTTTTTGATTGGTTTGATGTTGATTGGTTTGGTAACTTTTTTTGGTTGATTTATAGTTATACGGATACGGAGGTAAAGGCTGGTGATGTGTATGTGGGGGCATGTGTGTGTATGTGTATGTGCGTGCATGTGTATGTGTAGTTCACAAGTCTTACTTCAACGTCTGTCTTAACATTATCATCTAAAGTATAACTGACGAGACTATCAAACAATGTGACTTTTGTACAATAACTGTTTAAACTGACATAGTCATGCTGACGAATTGCTAGTTTCAGATTGAGTTGATTACCTATTGCATGATGGGAAGTCAAACAATAACTCACTCGACTGCATCTAAAAATAGAACCAGCGCACAATCCACCTAAAGATGAGGACGAGTTGAGGTGAACAAACACGGATACAGAGAGAAATAGTTAAATGCATCTGAGTCATATTTGGTTGTCATTGGTCACGTCTGAAAGAGTCCGCAACGACCAGACGTGTGACTCGCAACTATTCAAGTGTGACCAACACCATATCACTGCGCTGGTATTTGATATGCCGAGGCTTGGAGATGACGCCTCTTTGAGATTCGAAGTTTCCTGAGTCACAGGAAATGTTTCATCTATGAAACAGTAGAAGTATTATTCAAATATCGCTTTTTTTGTGTGAAAGGGTGTTAGAATATTGCAAGGGGAGACGAATGCGGCTCGCATCGACCTCAAGAGTTGCCACCCCTGGTATAATAAATGTATTTGTATTAAGTGTGCTTGAACTGTCAGTAGATGTGTGGAATATATCATGAGTCATTTGTCAAGTACATGAATCATAAAGTTATTTTAGTATAGTAGAGGTAATTCCCTAACGAAATGAAGTCATCTCCAGTGTGCCAAGATGTTCAGTGGTTGTGATTCACCAAGTAGTCACCCATTGTTTGGATAAATCACTTACGTCACGCATGAGAAGAGAGCTGTCACGTTGAATTAACAGCATACATACGAGAGATTACAGTATGAGGTCATCCAAGTCCGGTAGATGGACAATTATGCTTAACAGATGACTCGACCCGATGCCCTCATTAAGTTTGATTTGTTGACATGGATGGAAAGATTTAAACAAGGGGGGGGGGGAGAAAAAGACTATGCCAAGAATGTCAGCGGAAGTGAAAATATTGGGAATAGCTCAGTCATAAAATATTGGGAATAGCTCAGTCATAAAATATTGGGAATAGCTCAGTCATAAAATATTGGGAATAGCTCAGTCATAAAATATTGGGAATAGCTCAGTCATAAAATATTGGGAATAGCTCAGTCATAAAACATTGGGAATAGCTCAGTCATAAAATATTGGGAATAGCTCAGTCATAAAATTGGGTGCTGGATGAGTTTAAACATTAGTGATGACCAGATCAGATGCTGACACTTCGTATCGCTCAACTGGGTGGCCAGTTCTTTGTGCGGCTGATGGACAGGGGGCAGTTTCAAAGTAACTCCTGCAATACTGTCTCATAATTGTGTGTCTGTTTATACAATCCTCTTGACCGTCGGTCAGTTATTGAGTGTAAGTTGAAGCGAGACAATAATGGTGTACCGATTGAGGCTAAAATAATTCGGTTCAAGATGGAGCTATAAACATATCATCTTTATATGGCGACAAACAACAGTTCCCGCTGGGTATAGCGGTGAGCTGGTAGTGTGGTATCGAGCACGACTTGCCACACGGAAGACCTCAGGTTTGATCACGGTCACCTAGAGCAATGTAGTAGCTCAAACTGCTCGTGGTCGGATCGACTTCCTTGACTCCACTGACTAAAGACTACCAGACTATAAGACTACCAGACTATAAGACTACCAGACTATAAGACTACCAGACTACTGTTAAGGAAAGTAAAAGGCTGGTCATAGTACTAGCCACCGGCGGCGGAACGAAATATTTTACGGGGGGGGGGCAAACCAAAATTCAAGGGGGGGGGCTGTGCCCCCCCCCCCCTTGAAAATTTAAGGAGGGGCAAAACAAAATATGACCGAAAGACAAATTTTACCCCCTTAATTCTATAATGGTATTTAGTAATTCTGTAGCAAGTATTTAATCGATATTATTAAAAAATAATATTTAAAAAAAAATAAAAATGAACATTGAGCACTTCTGTCGTCAACTGATTCGTAATGTCAGTTTGTTTACACATTTAATAGTGAAATTAGATCAGAAAATTACTGATAATTATCATGAATGATGATGAATATGAAACCGGAAACGGGAAACTCAATAAACAAAAAGTAATTTATGAAAAAATAATAAATAATTGTATTTTCTTTAAAAATTACATTTGCCGTCATTCGGTAGATGGCAATACTTCTCTATACTTATAAGACGCATTTGCTATCTGTCTGTCTGGTCCCTTAAAACTCAAGATCCAGACAACCAAATAACGTGAAATTTGATACAGGCAGTGGCGCAACCGGAGGGAGGGGGGAAGGCAGGGAGGGGGGCTTGAGCCACCCCCCAGGCCAAATCAGCAATACATAATTTACGTTATAAAGTTACAAAAAAGACTGTCAAACTGTCTTTTTTCAATATGTGAGCCCCCCCCCCAGCATTTTTTGCTGGTTACGCCACTGGGTACATGTACACAAAATTACATGGGATATGTTCTTAAACATGTTTTGTTCCATCTCAATGGGTAATTTAATTGTAATTAATTATTTTGGATATCAAAGACATGAAAATTGGCAAACTTTTACCCCGATTTCAGGTTTTACGAGCTTCTCTCCCACATAGCTAACTTACTATATATATGATCGGTACGGGGAGCCAAATATCACATTACTTACTACATTATTACATTCCATTCCTTCATCCATAGGAATCATCATGCCTAAGAGAGAGAGAGAGAGAGGGAGGGAGGGAAAGAGGGAGGGAGGGAGGGAGAAGGAGAGAGAGAGAGAGAGAGAGAGAGGGAGGGAAGAGAAAGGGAGGAGAGAGAGGGAGGGAGGGAGGGAGGGAGAGAGAGAGGAACTGTCAAATATGTTGTATTTCACATTGCTTTAAGATAAATGCACCCTTTTATTGCAATTTGCATGCAAATAAACCCTTTTTTACGCGTCTTATTTTAAATCTTAATTAAACATCAAATTACGCTTCTTAAATAAACAGAAAACATATTTTAAACCCGGGCAAAGCCGGGTACTTGCAACTAATTTTAAAATATGCCACAACAACTCTCAATAATGTGATTACTGTAAAATGTCAATTAATTATAATTTCTTTCAAATATTAAATTTAAGAAATAAATCAAAGGAATTATGAAAATGAAAATGATACATATAAACTAAAATGAATTACAAAGTTAAAAAAGTTAAAATTTTAGGGGGGGGGGCACACTGGAAACTCAAGGGGTGGCGCCGCCCCCCCCCTTAAAAGTTTTAGGGGGGGCCGCTGCCGCCCCTGCCCCCCCTGCTCCGCCGCCAGTGGTACTAGCCACACCATGATTTGAAAGAGTTGTGGCAAGAGAAAGAGTTGAATTCTATCTGACCCCAATGATCTTTGCAGGTTATATGTGTGAGAGTTGATGTGTACTATTTACACCATATGATACACTATAAGGTCATATGTTTTTAGATCAGATGTTAGGTCATGCCCCCCCCCCCGTTACCGCAAGTTTAGGTAAGACATCATTAAATTATCGAAATATTTTTTTGTTCTAAGACCAACAATGAAAAAGTCCCCCCCCCCTCGGTTAAAGTTGTCTAGATCCGTCCCTGCACACACCTATGGTGACCTAAATTAACTGGGGTCTCCATGTAACTAAGTTTCGTTTCAACAAAAAAAATTCTGAACATGTTTCTGACGCACGTGGGAGTGACGGACTTCATGCACATCGTTTCGTTTGGCTACTATACGTACACCGCGGGCTGGAAAGAGTTAATGAGTTATACAACATGAGCTTGATGGAGTTAATGGGTTGACAATAACCATTCCCCATTGCCCCTACATTTTAAACTTTTCCCGCGTCACCTGGCAGACGTGTAGAAAACGTTTTTTTTTTCCTCATGAAACTGACCATTGACCGACCGGTTGACGGACAAATTAATCAAGTGGTCATTACTGTATATCTAACTGCATTCTGCTAATCCAGTTGCAGGGTAGAGGGAAATATTTTTTCTTAAAAAGGTTAATCCACTAATGACCACTTGATTGAGAAATAGAGAGAGAGAGAGAGAGAGAAATATATATAGTGAGAGAAATAGAGAGAGGGAGAAATAGAGAGAGAGGGAGAAATAGAGAGAGAGTGAGAGAGAAATAGAGAGAGTGAGAGAGAGAAATAGAGAGAGAGAGAAATAGAGAGAGAGAAATAGAGAGTGAGAGAGAGAGAATTAGAGAGGGAGAGTATATATATATATATATATATAGAGAGAGAGAGAAATAGAGAGAGAGAGAGAGAGAGAGAGAGAGAGAGAAAGAGAGAAAGTAAAAAAACAAACAGTTGGACAGAAACCTTATATCATAATCTTTTTTGCCTCGTGACCATCCAGGAAGTAAAATCCCTACAGTATATTCCGATTTTGTTATTTTGCAGCTGTTTACATAATAGGTTGGTCACGGGGTCAACTTCATCCACACCACCATCATTACCCCCTCCCCCCCCCCAGTAGCATAAGACTTAATGACATCACCAAACTTCCCCCTCCCCATTGCCTCCTTCCTCCTCTCTCTCTCTCTCTCTCGTTTCTCTCTCTCTCTCTCTCTCTCTCTCTCGTTTCTCTCTCTCTCTCTCTCTCTTCTCTTTTTTTTTTCATTCACAGACCACCATCAAACGGGTTCTTCTCGTTCGTCACAGCCAAGGGAAGATAATGCAGCTTTAAAAAAAATTCACCATTCAACATGTAAGTAACGAGGAGACGTTTTTGTTGGGTCACTTGCTTGCCACCCACACAAACATCGTCCCGGCGGTGGGGGGTTAAGGTTAAAAACAGTCGTGAAGAGTGGAAGGGTGGAAGGGGGATAGACAAGTGTGTTCTTGCTTTAAGCCTTTCTAAAAAATGGTGTGCCCGCCCCCCCCCTCCAAAATGCTAAGTCGATTGTTTCATTGTTGTTGTTAATTTAGATGTGAAATAAATTGGCCCGCGAGTACTTTTGAAAAAACATGGGGGGCCCCTCATGTTTGTTAGACCCCCCCCTAGACTGAACAATTTCATAACTTAAAAAAAAATCATTTACCTACCCCCCCCCTTTTCCTCCACTGTATCTGTTAATTATGGCTTTTTGTTTCGATGTAGGGGCCTGTCACATGACCTACTTTACGTTGTCGAAAAGGTCGCACGATGTTTGTGTTAGGGATAAGATTGCTAAATATGTCCCAGTGAAAAAATACCTGCACCCACGTGATCAAACATACGCTGACCAGACACAGTAGCATCCTCACACACACAGACACACACAGACACACTCAGACAGACACATACAATACTTAAACAGTCAGACAGACACATACAACACTCTTAAGTTTTTGTTTTTGTTTTTTTTAAAACCATTTCAGGTTTGTTCTATTACAGTTTAAAGTAAAGAAAGTTGACCTGAATGGAACTTTCCCAGGTGGGAGGCGGGTAATTACCTGTGTGTGCGGATAGACGGTATTGGGGTCAAGGCTGCTCACAAAATTTCCAATCACTTTTTTTTCATTCCACCTGACCGGACTTAATAAAAAAAAAAATGACGTAATCACGCGTAACCAATCGGAAAAACCCGTTCACGTGTTAGTCTTATGAATTGAAAAACAAAAAAGAGAGATGGTGAATGTCTCAAAGAGCGAATCAAGTGAAGTAAAATATGTTCACTTATTTGATTTAAAATGTCAGCAGTAACTCACAGCTGACGTTAGTTATGATTTACAAACTGTACATAAGAATAGAATTATCACCTCACTCACGCGCACTATTAATCGTGTTCACAAAGACATTAACACCGGACAGTTTTTTTTTCTTTTTTTTCCCCGTACTTGTGGCCTACATTACGTGGCCCGTGAGATGATAACATTATAAAGACATTCAGGGCCGTTCTTGTGGATAGGAGCACCTGACTGGTTCTTAGGAGGGCCGCACTCTTTAAGGAGGCCCGGGGGTTGGGGGGGGGGGCTTTTGGAACTTTTATTTAGTTGTAGCCAATTACAAATTGTAACTGTAATCTGTAGTTATTATATAAAAAGACAATCAAACAGCTACGATGATCTTGTTGTGTGTGAATGTGTGTGTGTGTCCTAAAAATAGCACAGTTTAGTAATAAAAGAAATTCCCAATTACAATCATTAAATCAATTGAATGTTGGTGCGGGATTTCCCGATAGAAGTTGATGGTTTTTGAGTGTACATGTACTTTTGTACGAATACACTGCCAGCCCAACCACTAGATCAGTCGTGGCGATGTACGGCACGCGTGCCACGGTCGGCACGCATAGACACATCTGTCGGCACGCGATTAAAATATCACTTCCTTTAATTTTAATTGGAATGTTGGCACTTTGCTATAAATAAGTTGTTGTTTTTTTTTCGGCAAGGGTTGGCAATTAAAGATACACGCGCACACACACACACACACACACACACAAATGGTCTTTATGGAAATGTTAGAAAATTGCCTTTCTTTAATAGTCAATGGATGGAATCATTTTTTTGTTTTAAGTGACAGCGAAAAAGTGAACATTGAAATAAGTTGTGGCTTTTGGTTTGTTTGTTTTTACATCAATATAGTCTGATACTGGCTGACAGACTGTCTGAGTTACTGCAGAATTTTTACATTTACCCACTTTTATGAATTTACACAATCTTTTATGAAAACTACAGAAATGGTATGACAACAAATTACAACAAAAGAACTACTTTCACCAACCCTGTTGTTTTCTTTTTCTATCATTTTATTTTTTCTTTAATGATTCCTTTTATCAAAATGTTATTATTATTCAAAAATCATTTTTTTTTAAAATGGCCACAGAACAGTTGTTCCAAACATCGACTCTGCCCATTGGCCCTTTTCCCCAATTCCCGGACAACGTCCCTGAGTACCTCCCCCCGCCCCCCCCCCGCCCCTTTCCCTCCCAGAAAACCTAAGATCCAACTAAATATGCACGTGCCCAACTGTCTAACGGTTTAAGCTATATCAATCAGTAACCCTAACCTCAAGGTCGTGGCCTTTGACCCTGGGCGATACCAAAAAAAAGAGAAGACGTCGTGTTTTTTTTTAATTCTCTGCTGCGTAGAATTTGTATATACAATAGAATACGGATGCAGGCAACAGCACACAGCCGGATAACAACGTTACATCACACATGCAACGTAAACAACCTTTCCTTTACTTAGAACTGCAGTTGGATAAAAACTTCTACCTCTTTTTTTTTCTCCTCGTGTGACAGTTTGATAAATGGCTTCTATTTAACGAAACAATGTGTTCACTGTTGTTTTATCTTTTTTTATTTTCTAATTTTAGCCATATATTTTTTTTCTGCTTTAGATATAAAAAAAACAATTTCGTTACACTGCATGATGCTGTTTTGTTAAAATTAGAAAGAGAAAAAAAAAAGAGAGAAAAAAAATCTATAAAGGACAATCGAAGAGCTATTATTATTAATACAATGGTGGGCAGAAATTGTATAAATGTTGAAGAATTGTCAAATATTGAGCATGTATTTAGCAGTTCGTTTGGTCACGTGACCCCACTTAATACCGCACAGGTTTCGAATCTACAGAAAGGGTCTACATCCGGATGTCAATGGTATTGTTCACGCCCTCAAGCAGTTCCGTTAACAGAGACTCAATAAAAACAACCATTCAAACACTTGCACTGTTCTGGATGTCTTGTTGTTTAATTTTCTATACAGGTGGTGATATGGTTGATAGCCCGAACACCAATGTGAAGAGTACGGGTTTGAACCTCAGTGGTCCGTGGCGGCCGGTGGCTGGTATTGTGAAATGCGTAGTTCCGTTCAAAGACCTAAGGGCAGGCCAAGAAGCAGGTGGTTAGATAAGGTGGAGAAAGACCTTAAAGCCATAGGAGTGAGAGGAGTGGAGGAAGAAGACCATGGATCGGGAAAAGTGGGGAAGAGTAATATGGCAGAAGATAAATCATATGAATACTGACCTTCATGTCCATCCAGGACTGTTCCTGTGGTCTCAACAGCTTTCAAGGTGAATTGGAGACCAATGGAGAATAACCAGCTGGGTTGAGCTTTCCTGTCATTCGGGGGGGGGGTTCGAGAAAAGTGGACAAGTGTAGTATGGCAGGCCATGGCATTAAATGGGCTGTAGAGCCAATTGAAAAATAAGTAGTAAGATGGATAAAACATTAGACATAAATATTCTACAAGTGTAAAGAAAAGAATTAAGGACTCAACTTATTGTCTTAACGGCTATCAGGGAGGATAAAGGTGTCGCATTTACCAGTTTCTGTAACAACGACATATAAATGGATTGTGTGGTTAGCACAACGCCCGGCCACCTTTAACTTTTCAACATGTCGGGTAACCATCTAGATGGACAAGATCGCTCGTCTGTCGGTCGACCTGGGAGCCCTGTGGTGTGGTCGATCGGCGGTGAGAACTGCTGCAGTGAGCTCTCAAGTTCCGGGACTTAAGTCCACCTATCTTTTGAAGGTGTCGCCTACCTGAATGTAATTGGGGGAAGTAAATGCTGCTGGGCGTTGCTCCACAAAACCTTGAATGTAGAAACACATGAATCTCTACACACTTCATCTTCCAAGATGGCCCTGACCGTTTGAGTGATTACCAATATATATATATATATATATATATATATATATATATATATATATATATATATATATATATATATATATATATTTAATAATTTATTGAACTTCAATGTTTATTCAATTATGGCCAAAAGGAAAAAAAATCATACCTCCAGGAATTTCTCTTAGCATAGGCGCCCCCCCCCCACATCATCAACGAAATCTGCCAACCCCTTAGAAAGACACTGCCCGCTGCAACCTAATCACACGATTTATAAAAAAAAAAACAAAGCGCTCAATTTAATTGGTGATGTTCCATCACGTGACATGTTTGTATACAAGCAGTTGCTGTTGTTGTTGTTGTTTTTAATTCAGCAGCAATTACATTCAAACGTAGCAGATGTGGGCACTACTCACTAAAGGCGCTAAAATAAAAAAAAAATAAAAACTCTGTCTCACTCAATTTACCTCCCCTCATTTCCACCCCCTCCCCCCCATCCCCCATACAACCCACCACTTTAAAAATGTAACAGTCTAGACATTTTTTAATTCATGCTCAATTTTCTAATTAATTATTCTCATCCAATCCAATGACTGCACTAGGTTTTTTCTTACTTACCTGTGTGTTTTATAATTCGCTGCTTAAAAGCACAAAACAGTTTCAACATCACGTGTCGACATGACCTAGTCTCCTGTTACATCACCTGTAGGTGTCACATGACCTAGCCTCCTGTTACATCATCTGTAGGTGTCGACATGACCTAGCCTCCTGTTACATCACCTGTCGGTGTCACATGAACTAGCCTCCTGTTACATCACCTGTCGGTGTCACATAACCTAGACTCCTGTCACATCACCTGTCGGTGTCACATGACCTAGCCTCCTGTTACATCACCTGTCGGTGTTACATGACCTAGCTTCCTGTTACATGACCTGTCGGTGTCACATGACCTAGTTACATCACCTGTCGGTGTCGACAGCTGTTACATCACCTGTCGGTGTCACATGACCTAGCACCTGTTACATCACCTGTCGGTGTCACATGACCTAGCCTCCTGTTACATCACCTGTAGGTGTCACATGACCTAGACTCCTGTCACTTCACCTGTAGGTGTCACATGACCTAGCCTCCTGTTACATCACCTGTCGGTGTCGACATGACCTAGCCTCCTGTTACATCACCTGTAGATGTCACATGACCTAGCCTCCTGTTACATCACCTGTAGGTGTCACAGTTACAGATTGTAAGTCGTTATTTTTTTTAAGAGTTAAGCCTTTTGTGTCTGGGCTGTGGAAAGCTAATCTTGGGCCCCTGGCTAACTCGGTGAATTTGGGGCCCTTCTTATCACACCAACCTACTGATTTTTTGTCAAGTCGTTTGATAGCAGATCATTAGACTAGACGGGGCTTCTTAGGGAAGGGTGCCCCTGTCGTGTGTTCTGGTTGTCTCACGTTTGTGGCGCACATGTCATGTGTTCTGGTTGCCTCTTCTTTGTGGCCTTCCTGTCGTGTGTTCTGGTTCCCCCCTACTTTGTGGCTCCCTTGTCGACTGTCCTGGTTGACTTCCCCTTGTGACGCCCCTATCGTGTGCTCTGGTTGCCTTCCCTTTGAGGCGCCCGTGTCATGTGTTCTTGTTTAAAACAACAAGTCTTAAAAAAATGAAAACTAAATACATGTATGTGTTCTATCATGGCTCCAGAAGTGTGTGTTCTATCATGGCTCAAGAAATATTGTTCTGTCATGGCTCTAGAAATATGTGTTCTATCATGACTCTAGAAATGTGTGTTCTATCATGGCTCTAGAAATATGTGTTTTATCATGGCTCTAGAAATGTTTGTTCTATCATGGCTCTAGAAATGTGTGTTCTATCGTGGCTCTAGAAATGTGTGTTCTATCATGGCTCTAGAAATGTCATGTAACAGAGTCATTCCTGGCAACCACCTAAGGCCCCTCTAGAGTACCCGAGCCCACCCCCCATCCCAGTAAAAATTTACATAAAATTAGGTACTTTTGCTTTGCCCCCCCAAATATCTCTAAAAAGTCTGCCTAGTGCCTAGGGCCCCCAGGAACCTAGGAACGACCCTGAATACTGTTTCACATAATTGATGACAGGAAAATTTCCTAAACAAATATCATAAATCAAGTTCACAAAAATAACACATTTCACACCCAGCTCGGCTCCGTGTAGCTTCTATCTTTTCGCAAAGAAAGATAATAAGCTAAGGGAGGTAACTTGTAATCTTTGTGCTTTGAAATGATGAATAGCAGATTGCTTCACCCTGCTGGGAGAAAACTTACCATACTTCGAGGAAACATGTCGCCATTTTTGAAAAATTTATCGGAATTTGTTTGTTGCTGTTGCGTTGCTGTTGGTTACGTAAGTTTGCTTAGAAAGGGGAAAAAATTAAAAGTGTCAAGTAAACAAGAGTTGTCGTTGTTTTATTTTCTAAATTATTAAAGAATAAAGGTAATTTAAGACAATTTTTAAGACACCTATTTAGTTGTTTGTTGAGACATCACTTATAGTGAACAGTTCAACTAAACTTTGACATTCTAAATCTTGTATCACTAGTACGTGGCTGCTTAGTTCAGCGTTTAGTTCAGTGTTTAGACCTTCCTATACATCTGCCATAAATTTCAACAACTACACATTTAAAACATTCTAATTTAATACAAACGTGGAATTGATATATTTAGTTGAACAAAACTGGCTACCATTGGACCAATGTAATGAATCACTTGACAGCTTCACCTTCTGATACTCATGTCACGTTCACCTGACTGTGTTTCTTGATGTATGTTTTCAGACCCGCCTACGTGAGCATCAGAAAGTTAAGGTGATGCTCACCGTTTTCTTATTCACGTTGTGGAACACGTGACTTGTTTAAATTGTTACACTGATTCCATATATGGACAAGTTACATTCACTCACGTGCAAATTTAATTAATTTTTTTTTTTCATACTCACTCGACTTCTGTCCAGGAGCGGATTAAAGACAGTATGGGAAGGCGAGGGGGGGCACTCAGGCAATTTCGAGTTTCTTTTTTTTGGCACCCACTTCCTAATCTGAAAAATGCATAATATTAAACAGCATTCTTTCGGTGTCCCTGCCTAATTAAGCACCCTATGCGGGTGCTGTGGAGATCTTTAGAAATCGGGAACCCAAAGTGCGCAAATGGCGCGCCCACCATTTTATCCACCTCTGCTGCCGTCGCTTTGATTATGGTTATTGAGCAGATAATATTACTATTGTAGGTCTGCTACCTACGATTATTGGACTTATTTCCAAAAAATTATTTTTTACATTTTTTTTTATGGGCCCCAATAATCTCTAAAAAAACAAAAAAAAACAAAAAATATATTTTTTTATTTAAAGATATATTAAATGTTATTTTATTTGTGTAAGAAAAAAAAAAAAAAAATAAGGACAAATTTGGCCCGCGGGCCAGTATTTTAGCATCACTGCTCTAAAAGACTTATTATTTCCCTTGAATGACTTATTATTTCCCTTTAATATCTTGGATGACTACTTAACTTTTTGAGAAACATGTTTTTATGCTCAAAAATGGATTTAAGCCCGTATAACAAAAAAATGTAAATAAAACATACAATTAAGAAATCAAAGTTTGTAATTACAACAGAGCTAATTATTATTTTATTGTTTTGATCAAACATTGCGAAATATTAATTTGAAGCATTGGATATTCGAATACATGTAAATGCACCTTACTTCTTGAAAACAGACTGGAATTATTCGATTATTAATGTCCTATTAAATGTAATGATATGCTCGTCTTAAAAAACAAAACTTCACCATGACTACACTATTACCACAATAAAGTGCATGTGATGTACAGATACTCCTGGCACGTAATTTACGTGGGTAGTCGTGCTATTATCTGCATGTCAACATTAATTGATCTTGAAAACATGCATAGATAATAAATAGGTAGCAAGAAGTATCACTCCGCAAGTAAACAAGTACATTCATTCGACATTATTTTAATTCGCACTTTTTATATCATTTCCTAATTGGAGAACATTTATTCAACATATATCTTTGTAGGTAAGGCCTTTAAAAAAAAACTTAGCTGTAGAATTTTCTCTTCAAATTCACAATTTTTTCACTGGAACTATTTTTTTTTTAAAAAACTGGTGAACATGTAAGCATTGTGAGTGTTTAATTACTTAATTGATTTATTTGTTAAATGTATTTTTTTTTTCTAAATTCAATGAAGGAAATTTCTGGATTGTTCATAGCTCTACCCTTTCTACCCCACCCCTTATTTCTCAACAGATAATCGCTTTTTCACAGTTAAGTGGGAAATGTATTGAGGAGCAAATGGAATCGATGAGGGATCGTTCTAACTAGTGGGGATAACTTCGTTTTTTTTTTTAAAGTGTCTCTTTTACCTCCCCTGTTGTCATTGACGCCACATAACGGAAATGAAGGGGAAAATTTAATAGAGATGTAGTGTCTGCAGCAAATGGATGTACAGAAGGGGGTGGGGGGGTAGTAACAATAAGGCAATTAGTTCGTTAGTTGTTGTTTAGTTTGTTTTTTTATGAAAAAGGCAACGAATGTTGGCTATGATAGATTATATAATGGTGAGATAATGAGGTAGAGATGAGGTAATGGCGCCGTGTTAAAAAGTCAGGTCTGCAGAGGAAACTCGTGACTATATAAAGTCAATTTAAACCGTCATTGGATTTGAAATGACTGGTGGTCACACATGTGACAAGCATCACAGCAGACGACTGGAATATGTTTGAAAAAAAAGCATGGTAGACTCCGGCAGTTTAAAATTTATATAAAAGTGTTTTTTTTTAATAGGTATAAACTTCTGAAGTTTTTTTTTTTTAGAAAAACGTCATATTATCACTTTGATTCGTTTACATTTCAACCTGTTGGAAAAATCATGTAAAAAATTTGTTTCGTCGCTTGACAACTTCTGTGCATCTTTTTTAATAAATAATTTTTTTTTAAAAATAAGGAATGCCGATATCGGTCAGTTCTATCATCGATCTCGTGACGAACCCGGCTTCCAATGTGTCGCTCGGACCCCACACGGCGACCCTCCCGTCGGCCAGCCTGCAGACGTTCACCACGTCCTCGTCGAGCCGGGCGCAGGACAGCAGCATGGTCAGCGGTCAGGAGATGACCACGGTCGAGTGGATATTCGCGCTGGTGGCCGTGCCCATGATCTCCCTCCCGGGCCTGATCGGCAACATATCCAGCCTGATCGTGCTGTACCGGCACGGCTTCAAGAAAACCTCCAACATCCTGCTGGCCGCGCTGTCCGTGGCGGACGCCTCTTACCTCATCGGGGTCAACAATATCGCGGCCTTCATTCACGAGTACTCCCCGGGCCGGGGCTTCCATTATTCGACCGCCTCGTGCTACGTGCTGTACTGCGTTTATAGAATATACCGCCTGATGGAGCTGTGGGGCAACTGGACGTCCCTGACGTTGCCCGTGCTCATCACCTTGGAGCGCCTGGTCGCCGTCTATTACCCGTTCCAGTTCCCGCTCATAGTGACCACTCGGCGGACCTGGGCGGCGGTCATTCTGGCCTACGCGCTTTGGCTGCCTCTGAACGTCTACTACTTCTTCCTGGAGGAGCTGGACTTTGTGCAGCGGGGTGGGGAAACCGTGGGGCGCATCGTCCCGTCTCGATACTACAGGGACGGCGACGCGTATTCGATTTACCTGTCCATAAAGAAAGCGTCGATCATCCTGAGCGAGCCGATCCCGATCGTCCTGGTCGTGGCCGGGTGCATCTTGGTCGGCCTGCGGGTCAGGGCGGCCCACAGGAAGCGCCGGAAGATGATCTCAATCGTGGCGTCCGTCCAGAAGGCCCAGGGGAACCCGTCTTTCCGCACCACCTGGACCCTGATGCTGGTCTGCATCGTGTACACCATCACCATAGGGGCGGCGTTCTTTCTGGAGATGGGGATCTCCGTGGACGTCGGCGTGAACGCGGGCATCGTCCTGGCCGTGGTCATCCAGCTGGTCAAGTGCGTCCACAGCTCGTGCAACTTCTTCATCTACATCTACATCGACAGGAACTTCCAGGAAACGTACCGGTCAATCTTCTCCTCCTGGGTCAGAAGACACACACGCAAGTAGGAGCAGTAGTTGCGTCGTCTGCTGATTGGGAGATGGGCGGCTATGGAGCGTTGGCGAAGAAGGCCCTCCTGCGACTGGAGATTATTTTGTGAGCTGGCTGTAACACAGCTAAACTCGGCTCCACGTACGATTCTCGCCAACAGCGCCACTTTAATTAATTAACGCCACTATTTACTAGTATTACATTTACACAGACTATTCGTGGTCTTTTTTTAAAGCCGTACGAATGGATAAACTTTTAATGTATATACTGAATTCTGAGAATTTAAGCTCCATATTCTATTCTGAACTCTGATACAAGTCAAGCAAGGATAATATCCCCTTAACACCATTATATTTTGTGGTCAACACTTCACTAAAAGAAAACTTACCAACTCACTTTATTGTGATAACCG
The DNA here is from genome assembly GCA_021962125.1 of Bulinus truncatus. NCBI lineage: Eukaryota > Metazoa > Mollusca > Gastropoda > Planorbidae > Bulinus > Bulinus truncatus. The sequence goes on along the minus strand of JAGDYQ010000128.1, from coordinate 709,116 downwards.
ATAGTTATACTTTACGATTCTTTAAAGTGAAAACATTGATTTCTAGGAATTTCCACCAATATTCAAAGTGAATGCAAAATATTTTTGGTTAACTTTTATTATGTGACTTAAGATTATTAATAAAATATTTGGAATTTCTGCCATTTTATAATTTCTCGTGATTTATTGTAGTTGTATTTGTACAATGGACTTTTTTTCCCTAGAATAAAAGAAAATGAAATCTTCACCAGAACTGAAGCGTTAGACTAGATAAAGTTTCAACTTTTTAACAAAAGGTATTAAACACTTGCTAATATGTTTCATGTATGTTAACGGGTTTTTAATTCTGGGAAATTAGTTCATTTAAATCTATTATGAGCAGCTCATAGTATTTGTAATGTTTAGATAGTGAAGGCTGCCACCCACAGATTATATATCATACAGAAAGCGCATCGTTTTTTTTTTTTTAAAGTCCTATAATAATGAACCAAAATATGTCGTCATTTATGTTTTCTTTTTAATAGTGCAGCACCTAAATATTGACACACAAGATAATACTACACAAATATGGCGGCTCTAGGGAAAACCCGATTCAAATGAAAGATGCGCATTCTGTATAATTTATATTCTGTGCTACCTCCATCCAATCCAGTGCCCCTGATAATCTCGGCCACCTGGAGCCCACCCACAGTGGCTAAGATATTATAAATCAGGTTTCTTCACCCGACGTGGCCCTGACATGTGTCAGTACGGCCCATTCACGTCATACACGTGTTTACTTCAATGGTGGAAATTTTGCGCAATTGTCAGTTAGAGTTATAGTACGTAATTGATGGAAGTAATGTTTGTTGCTCCGGTTATTAAGAGTTTTAAATTCAAGTGATTTTATGCAAAAGTAGATTACCAGCTAATCTATACATAATTTTAAAATGATTTTATTCCACTTCTCCTGATCTATCGGTTAGCATGGTGCAAGTATTTTGTATTTTTTTACACTAATGGGGGACTGGGTGAGTCATATGAGTGTGTCAGCTTGTAGTCAGTTTCCGGTGACTTCTCATCATGACATTTCATCAGTACTTGGGTGCGAGTGGGCTATTAGGGCCGTCTTATCGCAATGGCCTCATCCGGGCCCGTCTAGAGGGGTGGGGCATAAGTATAGGGACCGTAGGTTAATTCATATTTCACTCATTTAAGTGGTTATCCCCCAGAAGGGGGGGGGTGGGTGGGCGTAATACTCATACACCTGTATGCCTATAAGACTGTTAAGACACTTTGGCCTTTTGCGAAGTGTGGCTTGTTAGTTATATACATATATTTGGGTGACTATGCAACATTTTAAATTTAACAAATAATGACGTCAACTATTCATGCCAACTACCCAAGTGATAAAAAAAACTATAAAGATCGCCATATAAACAAGGCGCTTCGTTATATTTGTTATCTCGGTGCCGCCGAGAGAAGGGCAAATGCCCAGGGGCCTGGCGAGTTTTAGGGGCCTGGACTGAGCTGGCCAATCAACTTTTGAAAATATTATCAGCACGTGGGGCCCGTGACAGCCCTGCCCAGGGGCCCGAAATTTCTTTCGGTGGGCCTGCCCACACATACACACACGGGTGGTGGAAACTACTTCCGAATTCTTTTGAGAAAATGACAGGGAGGCCATAGTTTGTCACTTTCAGGTCGCGGGCGTGTATGTAATGTATATGTGGATATGAAGGGAATCACAGAGCTGCCACTTTACCCCCCTCCCCCTTTTTTTTTAAATGTTCTAAATCAAACATATTATTTTTAGATTGATTCGAGCGGATGAATTTAAAAAAAAAATCATTTAGTGACAAATTGATGTTGTTAGTTTAAAGAAGGGCTGAAAAAAGCACATGGCTACCATCAATTGTTTTTGAACACATGTTTAGAAAAAAAACAAATCTCTGGATAAACTTTATTATGGAATAAATAACATATTTATAACAGAATATCTATAGCAATGATTAAATAACACTAAAAAGACATCAAGTTTTATCAGCACAAACTAACTAGACTGTGACATTTAATTAAGCCAGCAGAGACGCTCTTATAGAAAAGGCAAGCCAGGTTAACGCCTTGGGCCTTAATGGGAAAAAAATGGGCCCCTTCAAGTAGGAGCCCTGACAGTTTTAACCTAGGACCCCCAAATATCTTTGGAAGTTTCTGCCTAAACCATCCCGCCCCCCCCCCTTTTATTAATATTTAAATGCAGAGTTCATTTACCAAAACATCATCTTTAACTTAATTCCACTAATATAACACACAAAACAGGTGGTATAAAGATTGTATCTACAAAACTAATTATGCTAATTTACATTTCTAAGACAAAGAAGCTGAGACAATTTTTTTTTTTTTTAATTAAAAAATTAATTTAAAAACAAATTAAGCAATGGGGGGGAGGGAGAGAAGAAGAAAGAATTTAAAAAAAGAATTTTACTGAATGAACATTTAATTTGATACACATTTAAATAATACACCTATTTAAAAAAAAAAATTCAATTTAAAAAAGGATGTGGCTACGGTTCGGTCCGACCGAACCCGTATATTTTTTACTTCGGGTACCAGCCATAGATAATATTGCTCCACACCCTAACCCTAATCCTGAAAAAAAAAATTCTGAAAAAAAAAAAAAAATTATATATGCCATGTTCCTTATACCCTAATATAATGGTTTTGGCAGTAACCGTAGCCACTGCGTTTAAAAAAAACTAAAAAAAAAAATCTATAAAAACTTCTATCTTGGGTTTAGCACGACACTGGGAAATATTTCAGATGAACTACGTGCATTCCAAGTTTAGGATGCAGTACAAAAGCGGTTTGAATAGAAAGGTTTATTAAAAAAAAAAAAAGGGGGTGTTTCCCCTCCACTAACACAGTTATTGAGCGTGTGATCCAGCTCAAAAAAAAAAAGTGACCGCTGGCTAATAATAACACCGACCAGCAGAAAGAAATTCTGCCGTTTAAAGAAGAAAATGTCTCCACAACATATTAGCCTACTATATGGCTTACAAAAAAAAGTAAACAGAATGTACAGCACCAATCTAGAACTACTGAGTTTTTAAATGAATAGAAACATCATGGGGGGGGGGGGGGTGACAACAAATATTTGTGTTACAATTATGTCTAACTATAAATAATACAAAATAACTTATGATAAACTGCAGATAGCACATTTTTTTTTTTGTTTAATAATCCTGACCACATATACAATTATAAAATAAAGTTAGTTGTTTTAGATCATTAAACTAAAAACCAAGTAGAATTTTTTTTTATATATGTAAAATAATCATAAAGAAACCTAAAAAATCCAAACTGGCAACAAAAAGAAATTTTAAAAGTGAAATCGAGCTTCGCAAATTTATGTGCAAAATATATATAAAAAAAAAGGAATAGCTAAAATAATATTACAGAAACAGACCTAATAGTAAAATATTTTCTTTATCTATAAAAAAAAAAAATTGGCCTTTTTCTTAAAACTCTAGTCCATGTCCAATAAAAATGTCAGTAACATCACGAAGTACTCCCGACATAAAATGTACAAGTGTATATTATGATCATATTTAACTACAAATAAATAAAACAGAACGGAAATAGTTTCCAATATTAAAATGATCAACTGTTTTGACTAGATATGTGAAGTGAACAAAATGCTAAGATGGATCTAGGGATCTACTAGGCGTATATTCAACTAGAAAAGATAAGCATCTCTAATTTGTGTGCTCTAATTTGTGTGCTCGTCAAAAAAATCTCAAAAAAAAAGAAAGAAACAAAAGCCTATTGAGATGTGTTTGGAAAAAAATTAATATTTCTCAACGAATGTGTAAAACTAGAAACTGAAATAAATTGTTACATCAATAAAAACGCAGGTGGTTGGTGCTTTGTTTGTACTGTTAAAAACATAACGTTAAAAAATGAAGTAAATGAACCAGATTAAGTGCCTGAAAAACTGATAAATTCACTTTCATAAATTCAGAATGACATTTATTTAGTTCATATGAAAAAAAAGAAAGAGTTTTGGAAAAAAATTTACGTGTCAATTTTATAATAAAAATTCTGAAAAAGAAATTTCCTTCTATTTTTGTCTAGTTTAGCTCAATTTAGAATTAGTACAATCTAAGTTATTTTTTGCCAACAGAATATCTCAAAAATAAGAGAAGCTTAATTGACAAATCAATAAAATGATGCCCAGATATTGTTTTGGTCCCGGATGAATCATAAAATATTTGCCAATTATTTTGCCATAATCAAATATTACCATCTCTCTCTAACTCATTTTTTTGTTTATACTAAACAGGAGTAAAAAAATTTTTATCTCCACTATTGGCATTCAGAACCCACTTTACTAGTGTAACCACTGACTATGCTGACTAGGTATGCGCTTTTATAAAATCATATATTTGAACTTGGCAGTTTGAATTAAATAACTAAGTCATAAAAACCTGAACAGAATAAAATCATCAACAATGGAACATGTCAGCCCACCAGCCTTAAGAACAAACATCAGAAACTAAAACATAATCCAAACTGGCAACAAAAAAAAAATAAAAATAAGTGAAATCGAGCGATGCAAATTGATGTGCAAAATATAAAAAAGACAAAGTATCTTCTTTATTGACAACAAACCAATTTCTTATATAATGTTAAATAAATTATGTAGCAGTTATTTCACATTGCTCATGGACAAATTATACATGTTGTTGTTTATTTCTCCTCAATAAAATGGGGGTAGGGGGTAAAGATTTTGAAATCAATTTGAGTTTAATTAAACAAAAAATAATTTAAAAAATTGATATTCAAATTTGAATAAAAAAAAAGGGATCATACAGTCTCACTATTCACAACTCTATGAATTATGAAAACTTAGAATTAAAAAAAAAAAGAACTTTTAGAGGAATATCTCTGCAGAACTGAACAGCTTAATCTCACGAAACACGAGCAGTTGAAGAAAACATTTAGTTCAACAGTTCACCAACAGTTCACGTCAGCTCCTTCCATCTGGGTCAACATAAACCACACAGTGTTTGAACAATAAGGTAATATCTCCTTTCTTGTGTGTGTGTGTGTGTGGACCAAACATCTCCAGATTGATGAGCCATATGGTGGTGTGAGCTTGAAATGGTGTATATCATACAGTCCACCAGTAGGAAAGATATATGACTCCTTTCACAGATTGAACAGTGTTATTGCACGTTTATTAATATTATTTTTATTTAACTTATTGAACACAGCCTCATTGTATGAAAAGAAAAAAAAGAAACAGAATAAAAGACAAGACGCAGAATGCGAGTTGAATCAAAACATTAGCTACATCACTGTGACTTAGGTTCCTATGCTGAAATGAATTATGACAGAATATTTGTGTCGTCTACAGGCAGCTAATAACAGTACAGTTTATTATTATTTTTTTTTCAGGTTTTAACAAATACTATCAAATATATATATATGTGTACTATATATATTTATAAATCTTTACGACCGTTGTCCTGGTAAACAATTACGCTAAAGAAAAAAAGAATGTTGTCCACTGATTGCAACAATAAAAAAAAACAACTTTCTATTTAAGTGTGTGTATATATATATATGTACAGAAGTGAGCTCGTCAGAGCTAATCTCAACTGGACTGAGAGAAGAACCACTGCGCTATAGTCTGGAAGACGAGCAATACGGCGACGAGCACCCAGTCCCTCACCAGCAGACCCCCAGGCTCGGTCAGAGGGGGCGACCTGACTGGTGCGTTCTGCTGGTGCAACTGTTGCAGGTGGTTCATTTTGTTGACCAGCTCCCCCAAGACCGACTGCATTTCCTGCTGCATTTTCGCCACCTTGGCCAGGAGCTGGACTTCTTGGGTGATCAGGGCCGTCCGGCTGCTGTTGGTAGAGCTACTCCCCTGGGGTCTTTCATTTCTCAGAGAGGGGCTGCCCGAAGGAAGAGAAACAGCCTCAGCGCAATGGACAGATGACTGGACATTGGGCTGATGGATGGGCTTAAACTCTTCCTTCGGAAACAGCTTGGAAGGACTGGACTTGTCACAGGTGATCAGGTCATTGACATTGTTACTGCCAATGTTTTTGCCATGAAGCTGTCGTCTGGTGTATTCAGGGGTCCCACCTTTCCTCTCAGCAGCTGTCAACGTAACATTGGGCCTTCGCTGCTCTGAGCTGTGACCCAGGTGGTGGTGGTGAGGTGTGGCATCCGAGCTGCTCATTTGATCAGAGGGGCTAGACTTCCTGTTTGTGTTTCTACACCTGGCGTCATCAGACTCTGAAATAATCAAAGAAACTATATAGGAACAACTAAATACTCAAGGTAAGATTTTGGCTGGACAAACTGAATACAATTGCCTAGACCAGAGGTTTCCAAATGATGGCAGGTGCGCTGCAAATGCTTGAAAGCGGCCTGCGTCACTATTTTTAAAATTATACAATTCATAAGATCGCAAATAAAAAAAGATTTTTAAAAAATTAAAATTAAATGAAATTCCGATAATCATTGAATTAACTAATGTATATAAAAATGTTGCAAATTTTTATTTCTACTTGATTAAAAAAACAGGACTTTTCTTTTTTAAAAATCAGTTTGCCTCACCAGTCAATAGCTAGTGTCAACTTATGCTCATAATTGTAAAAAGTGTTGACAAATAAGAAAATGCATATTGAAATGTTAAACAGATTCTACTAGACCTAGTTAAAATTTGTAATATTGATGGTGAATAATGGAAGAAATGACATCACTGGTGCCAATTAAAAACTCAAGATAAACCTAGAGATTTATTTGAAGTATAAAAAGACACAATGCATGATGCATTGAAAGAATTACTATACTGTTGCATGATTTATATTTGATGAAATATCCTTGCAAGGTGCACCCAGCAAAACAATTGCGCAGAAGGTTTAAATGAGAATAGAATCAAGCAGATTCAAGACTAGAAAAAAATTCTAACAGAATCTAAGATAAAAAAAATGGCTTTTAGTGGTAGAAATGACCGCTTATTTTAATTTTTTAAACAAGCACCTTGAAAAACAAAACTAGTTGATTAATACAATATTTAACAGCTTAAGATTATTTAAAATGAATTATTAGTTTTGCCGAGTCCAAATTACGGTTAACCAAAGCTTGATGCTTGAATTTGAAAACTGTGTCCAGCTTTTGGTAGGAAAATAAACTTTTAGAAATACATGTATTTAAGCACCAATGTCAAAAGAATATTTCAGCATAGTTTAAAATGCAAAACCTGGACCTACAATGTAGAAGTCCTCTTATTAGATTCTTAGGAAGGATGCAGCACCAAATATTAAATTATGACCAGAGTTCACATTGAGTATATTGATAACTCACTGGCATCATATTCAAGAATAATTTGAATTTAATTTATTTGGTATTTCTGGGTTGTCTTTAGTTATGATAAAAAAATCTGTAAAATCTACACTCTTTTTGCTTTAACATCTTTAGAGTTTATGCGATTAACATGAGGAGTCCACAGGAAGAATGGGCATTGTCGCAAAATGAGAAAAATCTAGTTACTTCTCCCATGTCTTACTGGAACCTTTTTCTAGCTTTCTACCTAATAATAATCAAAATGAACTGACAATGGAACAAGCTAGAATAGTTAAAAAAAAAATTAAATTTAAAAACAATGGAAAATATCAGCTTTGCAATCATGTTAATGATGATTCGTTTTCCTCAGTAACAATATTTTATCAATACGCTGTTCTACTCATGGACGCCTCAATTGCTTTAGTTGGCAAGTTTTTTTTTTTGTTATTTACCTGCTGCATTATTATCTGAAGAGTAACTATCATCTGTGACAAGTGCTGAGTGTCTGTTGAAAGCCTTCAATCTGCCAGCCACGCAGTTTGGGCCCTGCCATACCTGGGGGACAGTGTGGACTGTTTGAGTCTGAATGACGTAATCCTTCTCATACTGTACACAGTCTGTCATTGGATCCCATGGTCTGGCACTGAAAGGGAGAAATCGTACAACCAAAATAGCAAAGAGAAATAAAAAAAGAAAAAAAATCTCCTACATTTAAATAAAAAAATAATGCACATTTTTGCAATCAGAACAGTGTTTACCAAAGTGTAGTATGCATACCCTTTTTGCAATCAGAAAGAACAGTGTTTACCATAGTGCCATGCGCATACCCTTTTTGCAATCAGTTAGAACAGTGTTTACCAAAGTGCCGCGCGCATACCCTTTTTGCAATCAGAAAGAACAGTGTTTACCAAAGTGCCGTGCGCATACCCTTTTTGCAATCAGTTAGAAAAGTGTTTACCAAAGTGCCGCGCGCATACCCTTTTTGCAATCAGTTAGAACAGTGTTTACCAAAGTGTCATTCCCATACCCTGGAGGGTACATGATAAGTTTGGCAGGGTTAAGCGCTGTTCTGGGATGAGAACATTGGATAATCATGCATGGCTAAAGCAGAAAACACTGAAATGATGGGAAACCAGGCGCATAAAAACAATATATGCTAGTTTGTTAATTTTTTTTATTAGGGGTACTCAGTATTAAAATAATATAAATTGGGGTAAATAGATGTCGAAAGTTTGAGAAACAATGAGTTAGAATGATACTGTGGAGGAAAAAGAAAGATTATTTCAATATAAATTTTTTTTTAACCAAATGATACAAAAAAAAAAAAGAATTTGATTAAGTCAGTCAACATTTAATCAATGCGTATATCTATACAAAATTTATTAAAATAAATTGACTAACAATCAGTTTATCATTCCACAAGTGAGAAGTGAAATGTTCCTACCAATCCAGCAGCTGAAAAAAAAAATTAAGCAAATTTAACAATCTTACTTAGGACTCATTTTACAATTCTTATCTTTTTTTCAAATTTATCCAAATAAATTTTTACCAGCAGTAAAAATGAGTTTTAGTACAGCACAACATCCATGACAAAGGTTGTTTTTTTTTTTTGGACAAAAAAATTTCTGCCAAGTATAAGCACCCATTCTAATTTAGATTCTCCAGGAATAGCAGTTCCATATTTTCTAGAGGGTTAGATAGTGGGACCCAAACTAAAACACGCATGTGACTATGTTGAAGCACAGCCATTCATTTGTGGACACAAACAAGTAAAAAGACTGTAAACTATAAATAAATGCATTTGTAAAAAAAAGAAGAGGAGCAGCAGAGATAAATGACAAGATAGTGTAGCTCTGCTGTCAGAAGAATCATTGGCCAAGACTCTAGTGACACACCCCTGCTGTATGCTGAGAGATAGTGCACTACAACAGATGCTTCAAGGCTCTAGAAATAATCAAAAAGATAGCATCTTTTCATTTTAATTCCTATATTTTGTACGAGGATCTCTTTTAGACGAGATTAAGACAGTCATAAAAAATTTTTTTTAAGAAACATTCATGGTTTGAATACCATTGGATTCACTAAAATTTGAAAAAAAAAAAAAAAAACGAGTTAGAAAGGAGAAAACAGACATCACATTTATCAAATGTTTTACCAATTGCCATAATTAGATTGGTAATTCGGTGATTTCAGTTATTGATCAACACTATATTACACTGTCAACAATTTAAAAGCACATTTATAGACAAAAAAAAATGTCCTGTCATAATCTGTGTGATAACCCAACAAAAAGTGTTCCTGCAGTAAAAAAAGAAAAATAATTGTTCACCCACTCTAAGTGTTTGTAGATCCACTTGCTACTGGCAGCGTCCAAGTTGAACCACTTGGGCACCCACTCAACATTTTTCTTGTGTCTTTCCTTGGCCTCGCTTCTCTGTATCTCTTCCAGCTTGTGTTTCTCTGACGTGGCTGCGTGCATGTCCTGGTCGATCACTGCAGCACTCACATGGCGCCAAAGCCTGAAACCAAGACATCATTTAAAATGTAAGACCATCAATACACCCGGTAAATAAACCCATTTACTGTCAATTATATTTATACTAACTCCTTTAAAATGTAAAACCATCAATACACCCGGTAAATAAACCCATTTACTGTCAATTATATTTATACTAACTCCTTTAAAATGTTAAACCATCCATATACCCAGTAAATAAACCCATTTACTGTCAATTATATTTATACTAACTCCTTTAAAATGTAAAACCATCCATATACCCGGTAAATAAACCCATTTACTGTCAACTACAGTGATAACAACTCCCATGAAACATTTTTATTTCCCAACCTCAAATTGATCAACAGCGACTGATGAAAAGTAAGGTTTAATTTAAGTTCAAAATACATAAATATCTGAAGTAAAAAAAAAATAAAAGCAGTATATCCAAAAGGTCTGTAAACTTTAAAGGCATTCTTACCTTTCTGACTCATTGTCTAGCTGAAGGTCAACAGGAACTGTGTACCTAATGAGACGTCTGCTTCTTGTATCTGGTGAAGGATCCCAAAATAGAACTTTTTCCTGAGGAGCAAGAAATCAAAACATAAAATGGACTTTCTGATGTATTGGAGCTCACACACACACAAAAAGTATTACTACGCTGGATAACTTAATAAACAACTTTAATAGAAAAAAATGTTGAATGATTTTATTCAATGAATCATGTAATGATTTTGTAACAAAACAGAAAAATAATTTATGCCATTTACTGCCTTGATTTTTTAAAATATCTTTGATCAACTTTCATACAATTCTCAGCTTACTAGGAAAACTAAATTACTTTCTTTTCAGTGACTTTGAAGATGGAGTATAAGGAGATGCTCCATAAACAATGATCCAGTTATATACAGCAATCAAAAATATTAGTCTCACTGAGTTCACTAAAAACCAACATGGTGGTGATTGGAAAAAATCAAATTAGCACCACACATTTTTCTGTATAGTTTATATTTTTGGACAATAGCTGACAACACAGATCAACTTCCATCCTGTTATTTTTCTTATCAGCACATCAGTGAGGGTCAATGTGTTAAATGAGGCAGTCAGTCGCCAGAGCCAATGGGATGTAAAGTTGCTCCCTACAAGATTAACAAATTCCAAATTCTTAATAATAAAAATAATCTAAATGCTGAAGTGTTTAACAAGTCAATGGCACTCACTCTGTTGGTCAGCTCCTTAATATAAATTTGCTGATCCCAGTGGCCTTCAAATGTACAAAGCACTTCTTGACCCATGGTGATGCGGCCAGTGATTCTGTTGGCAGATTCACCATTACCAAAGAAAGGCTGCAACATGAGTCAAATTAAATTATTAGTTTCTTAGCAGAAGTCACATTAAATTATCAGTTTCTTAGCATAAGTCACATTAAATTATGTTTCTCAGCAAAAGCCACATTAAATTATTAAATTATGTTTCTCAGCAGAAGTCACATTAAATTATGTTTCTCAGCAGAAGTCACATTAAATTATGTTTCTCAGCAGAAGTCACACTAAATTATGTTTCTCAGCAGAAGTCACACTAAATTATGTTTCTCAGCAGAAGTCACATTAAATTATGTTTTTTAGCAGAAATCAAATTAGATTATCAATTTTTTAGCAGTCAATCAAGTGATAAGTTGATTTACTAAAAGAGAATTTCAGAGCAACAATTTCCCTTTTTTTTTTTTAAAAAAAAAAATGAAAGATAGCCCAAAAAATATGAATAGTGTTAATTCTACAAAAAAATACAGTTGGTGATCTAGTCAGTTAACAACCGCTGATTAGCACACAGAAATACTTATCATAGGGGTAATGCTGTAATTTTATTTTTTTTGTACAGATCATAAGTGGGGCAAGGCAATCATCACATGGTTTGAAGAAATAATGGGACTTCCATCTACGACGATCTGCACTGAAGGAAGGGGAGGGCGACCGTCACACGGTTCCCGAAGTAAATAAAGATGTCAATGGACGACTGCATCTACGACAATACTTATTGATCCTGAGCATCGTCACCAGAGATAAAAATTAATTCACGGCCAGCTCAATGGTCACCACGATCACACTCTTCACTCGTGGCCTGGCCATAATAAAGCCTGTGAATGAGTTCAGAGGTGTGAGAACTCACCTTCAGTTTAAAGTCCAGGTCGCAGTGGTAGCCAGTTTTAGGACAGTCGATGGACACCTTGCCTCCCATTTCCATGGTCAGGGTGCCTAGCAAAATGCCTGAGAAAGGGGAGAGAAAAAAAAACATTTTGTTTTTTTAATCATATGCATGTAATAATGTATTTGTCATTGCCTAATTTCAACTGTCTATATATTTCATACACATGTAATAATGTATTTGTCATTGCCTTATTTTAACTGTCTATATATTTCATACACATGTAATAATGTATTTGTCATTGCCTTATTTTAACTGTCTATATATTTCATACACATGTAATAATGTATTTGTCATTGCCTAATTTCAACTGTCTGTATGTTTCATTTTAACCTGTTAATTAATGTAAAAATAAATAATTTTTTTTAATAAACAAACACATTCAACTAGAATAAAATAACTTGATACAATTTTCATACGACCGTTGCACTGAGGGATGAACAGCTGATTAAGTAGGTGATGCTAAACACAATGTGACCAGATCAGAGCACCAGGAACAGTGGCATTACCTTTGCAGTGAGCGTAGGGCATGGTCATGAAGTAGTCCTCACCACGCTCCAGAAATGTTAATGTCGCCACACCATCCAAAATGGCTGAGATGGAATTACCTAAAAAAAAAAAGGTTCATAAGTCAAAAATGGTAATGTGTGAGTGTGCAGCTTTAACTAAGGATAGTTTATAGAATGAAAATAATTGTTGCAGCTAAAATTGATAAAATGTTCAAACTTCTCTTTATGAATTTTTTCAAACATACTCTTACATAGTGGTATGAATGCATAGGTAAATTGAACAAACACACTACATAAAATAAGTCACCAATCTCCAAACAGAATGATACCTCTTTTAATACAACGTATACATTTCTAATCAACCCAACTGGACATGCCTCAAGCCAGTCCTAATATCCCTTTCCCCTCACACACTCTATTGCTTTTAGTGCTGACACGCACGCACACACTTTACACCTACATCTATAAATATTTATATGTACACAAGCTTTCTCTTGTTTGACCCTCCCATAAATCATACAGTATTACTTGCTGTCATCATTAAACACCTATGTCACTAAATTGACAGATACGTAACTGCCTTTCCGTAACATTAATAAGGCTACTTGATGGTTGATAAATAATATTTTCAGCTCTGAAAAATGTTTTCTCACTAACCATAAAACTTTGACTTGGCCAGGATGCATCCATTGATGTTAAAACCATCGTGTCTGTTGGTGACATGGAAGGCAGATATGGGGGGATGATGGGAGATCTAAAACAGAAAATATCAACTTGTATAAGCCAACAGTTTCAAAAAAAATTTTAATACTAATTTAAAAAAACAACATTTACCAGTAAGAAGGTTTTATTCCACAGAGATTTCCCCAATAAGAACTTCCTTCCCTTTTTTTAATTTAGTAAAAATATTATGAAGAGCCTCACCATAATCGATTTGTCAAGATTAAGTGACAAAAAGATGTTATATGGTAGAAATAACTGCCACCATTTTCGTATTGAAATGAAATGAAATTATTCAAGTTAATAGTATTAATAAAATTAAATAAAAATTTCACGATTGAATGTAGCACTGTCAAAGTACTTGGTGTAAATTTGTTAACCTGTTCTGCCACATAGAATGTTCGGCTTTTTGTCCTGGGATGAAACCAATAACAGCGGTAAGTCTCTCCAATGATGGGATTGTACGGTTTCTTTAACCCCTGGATAAAAAAACAAAACAATTGTAATTAAATGTAGGCTCTACATACCAAGTGATGAATGTCAAGTTGCCAAAATAAAAACTGACAATGAGAGAAACTAAAACACTTTATACTGTGTCTGCCAGGTGAGAGCTCGTTGCCAACAAGGATAAAATAAAAAAAACACTCACCTTCGGTTTCTTATAAAAGCCTGACAAGTACCATCGCACAACCATTTTCATTCTTTCTAATGCTGTCTCCTGCTGCACTGCCCTAAGTATTTAAAAAAAAAATGTATAAGGACCAACTTGCCAAAGATTTTACAGCACCAAAACTTTTGAACTGAGAAAGTTAAAAACAACTTACTCTGACAAGATATCAGCATGATAGTAGTAATCAGTTAGTTTATCCAGGAAAGAACGAGGCTCTAAAATAAAGGTTGGCAGCACAACCTTTGAAAGGTCCATTCCTGGTCGAACCTGCACAGGGTTAACAAATAAAAAAAAAATAACTCTCACTAAGACAAATACATTAAATGACTTGACCAGACGAAGACATGTTGTCATCCATTCATGTATCATGCTGTAAAGTGCATGAAATAATTTTTTGAAATCTGAGTTAATTAAGTGTAACTCAGATACAAGTTAAGATTCATTACAAAATCTTTTACTTCTTCTATTGTCATCCATTCATGTATCATGCCGTTAAGTGTATGAAATAATTTTTTTAAAATCTGAGTTAATTAACTACCATAAAATCTAAGACTCATTGCAAAATCTTTTATTTCTTGTTATAAATGGGTTTCGACAGCAGTCTCTTAACTCAATTTTATATAAGCAGTGTAATCCAATTACATATCAAAATGGCTTTCATAAGGTCCAAGGAGTCCCATCATCAAGAAATCGTTGGATTAAAATGGTAATCAATGTTTGTGGTTAAAAACAAACTACAAAAAATGTTGGTGTTTGACGCTGAAATAAATTCTAACAAACAAATAATTGAATAAGTTCCCACTTAGTGTTGTGATGATGAACACTGTCAGACATTAATGGCTTTCAAATTATACAGCAAGTGGAATTTACAGAGAAAAAAAGAGGCTTTTAAAACAATGCGAAAACTAATTTCAATGCTACACAATATACACAAATTCTCCTGCCACACTCTGTGACACAGAGCTGATCAAACAGTGGCAGCTGAAAAACGCAAGCCGATAAAGTCACATGTGCAAAACATCCAGCCACTGACCTGCTTAACCAGCGTCCATATCAAGCTCTTATTTTCTTCATCCACTTCCTCAGTCTGACAGGCATCACCTTGCTGCAGGTTAAAAAAATAAAAAAAAAATAGATGTTAAAAGCTTCACGAGGAACAAATTATATTTTTTAAATATCCAATGGAAAATAAAAAAAATAATTACAGGAGTGTGCATAAAATATGTTACTAAGGAAATTATTATCGTATACATGTCAATATTATGATAAGAGATTCATTGTGATTGGGATGTAAGCTGGATTTCGTTGTGATGGACCAAGTTTGGACCCCTATGTGGAAAGACGTTGTAGATTTTCACTGAAGTAAAACCAAGTTTTAGATTTCATTGTATAGTATCAAATGAAATTCTTTTTTCACCATGAGATATTGTTTTATGTAAGTGAGGAAATGTGTGTAGCAATGATATTACTCTCTATTTGTGTTGGTTGTTCTGAAAAAAAAAAAAACATACATCTGTAAAAGTGGAATAATTCTGTTTATGAAGTACGTTCACGGTTATCTTTGTCTATTTATGTCTGATCGCCCAAACTGTATGTGTCCTCAAACTAAGTCTACATCTATCAGCTGTAATAACAACTTCTTTATCGCCAATGTCTACAACAGACGAAGTATGCCACACGACACATGACAGATGGCGGTGTACCTGGCCAAGTTCCTCCACTTCATTAGACACGTAGACTGTCTCCTCAACTTTAGGGATGGCCTGAGGTTTTGTCTCTTCCTCTGCCAGTTCAAAGTCTGACTCGCTAAGTCCCATACTTGAATGATCTGAAAATCCAGTTCAAAGGTCAACCAATATAAGTAATGAAAAAAAAGAGGAGGTGGGCAAAATTACATTCAGCATTTAATGTAACATTTGACTTAGTTCGATTTGATAACAGTAAGTAAAAGTACAGGTATTTCTCTGTGCTTCCACTAGACAGTAATCTGATCGGCCTGACCTCTGATACCGCACCAGCTTTATTCTATAATTAAAAAGTAATATTCAGACAGGAAGGCAAAGCTTAGTTTGGTTGGCGATGATTGGATCAGTCAAGTCTCTATTTTTTTTAGAGTCATGCCCAACCTAAGCCTTTCTAAAATTCTTATGTCCCACATAGTGTAACATATACAGAACAGTTCTTGAATTGAAACTAATGGGCAACACACTGGGAAACATTTTTCTAAATCAAACATAGCATCCACAGGTAATTAGCATCCCTTGAGAATTAGATCTTCCCCAGTTCATGGGTCAACCAGTTTCACATGAAAATATATATACAGCATTAGAGGTGGGCACTACTTTTTGAATCACCGGACACAATGAACTCTGACAGAAGGGCAGCACCAAGAGCAGATGCATGTAATGTTCATATGAACTTGTATAGATTAAATTCTAAAAGTCGCTGATGTAACCAAGTGAAAGGGAGCAGAGCATGGGCAGGATCGAACAGCTAAAGAAAAGGGGTAAACATGGGAAGCTGGACACTGTTTGGCCATGCCTGGCATAGATACACAAGACCAGCTGCAAATAGTATCTATAACAAAGTTTTGGGGAGGTAATATCTATAACAAAGTTTTGGGGAGGTAATATCTATAACAAAGTTTTGGCAAAAGCTCATTTCCTCAATATCACCACACACCATCGTCGTCACTGAAATGTTCAACGATGTCTTCTGACTCTTCCACAGCTTCCTCTGTATCATCCACCATGCTGGAGTTGAGCTCTGACGCCAGAGTGCTGGACAGGTCAGGTGGTAAGGAATGGGCGAGGTCAGGAGACAGGGCAGCAGACAGGTCGCTGGTGATATCCTGTGGCCGAGAAGTTGTTCTCTTGATCAGACTGGTACATCGGAGAGCCAACTCCAGCCCATCCATCCAGCACTTACCTAAATAAAATGTCTGCATTAGTTCAAGCACACAATACCATGGCAGGCAAGTGAAAAGTTATAGTACTGAATACCTCAAACAAAAAAAAATGGCTTTGCTTGAAAATTGAAAAGTACAAAAAATAGAAACAGAAAAACTAAATGAGAAAACAAACTTATTATTTAAAGATATCACTTTTTTTTTTTTTTTCCACATTTTTCTGTGTAAACAAACCTTGATTTTCCGATGGTGCACGAAAGATGGCATAGGACATAGGAAGAGGCTGCACGAAAGCTCCAATAGTTTCTCCTTTAGGACCCTATTTTGGAAAATATATTAAACTAATGAAAAAAAAGGTTTTACACTGTAGGTTGCTAATATTATGAATATATAAACAAGAAATTTACAACAAGCTTGAAATTAAAATCAAACTATTTCCACTAATAGTTGTTGTTTTTTTTTTATAATAATACCAACATTATTAAACATTTCACCTGGATAGTCCATAATTTTAAGTAAATAATTTTACTTGTCAGGGCTTAGTATTATAAAAAATAATTTTTTTTTAAAAATATTTTAGTCATGATATAAAATTAAAATGATAGATTCATGTAATTATTTATTGTTTGTTATAAATTACGCTTCAATAAATTTAGTTCCGATGAAACGGTAATTAAGCTGGGGGGCGGGGGGGGGGGGGGTTCTGGTTTTAAATAGATACATACAATTTATAAATTATACACACGTGAAAATATAAAATGATAGATGCAGAAAGAGAAAGTGAGACAAAGCAAGGAGAATCTCAATAATTTAAAGTAAATACAAGAAGAAGGTGGGTTCTATTTTGGTGAGATGAATTTCACATCAAACTTGTGGAAGGAAGAGAGTGCAAGGTAAAAGGGGATCACTGAGTAGGAGAGTAAGCAGGAACACAGGACAGAGGGGTGGGGGGGGGGGCGGCTATCAAATTAAGGGCGCTCATGTGTCATGCATGGCAGGGTCAGGAAAGGGCAAAATTAGACATGGCATGAGGAGAGAGAGAGAAACAAGATAAAGAAGAAAAAAAAAGTAGATAAGCTATAAGAGTGGATGAAAAAAAAAATGGATGAAGACATGAAAGAAGGATGGTAAAGCAAATTGAGTGTAGTTTCAAACGGTTCATCAACTTTACTGAGTCTGACAGAATAAGCTCCAAATGACTTAAATATTTATTGATCATTCCCAAGTGTAAAAAAAAATAATTCTTGAACATGTCAAGTTTCAAAATATATCTGGAGAAATACTTCAGTGTTTTGTATCTAAAGAAGTATTACACTTAACATGTTAGTGAAGTATTACACTTAACATGTTAGTGAAGTATTACACTTAACATGTTAGTGAAGTATTACAGTTAACATGTTAGTGAAGTATTACAGTTAACATGTTAGTGAAGTATTACAGTTAACATGTTAGTGAAGTATTACACTTAACATGTTAGTGAAGTATTACAGTTAACATGCTAGTGAAGTATTACACTTAACATGTTAGTGCCATCCCTCCCCCCCCTGAAGTATTACACTTAACATGTTAGTGAAGTATTCTATCCTCAAATCACACGTTTCTCGCTATTTCTCACGTGAGATTTTCCACCCCGAAAACCCCTCCTCCCTACCCTGCGCCCTCGGATATAATATTTTTAATTTTCTTTTTTGTAAACCGCAGATATTTCTTCTTATTATACATTTTCTCAGTATTTTTCAAGAAAAAAACCCTACTTTTTGTATTCTGATATACATCTATATAAATACTTATTTTTTTTATTTATATCAATTTTACCTTGATTTTCATTTATATTTTCTCCATTTTATTTCCTCCGACCACTCTGAGACGTCATTTCTTCTCCCGCCCAAATTATCCCGTTTGACTCTCCATTTCATCTGTGAGAGGACCTGACATTGAGATCCTTCTTTATCCTATTATATTCTAACATGTTAGTGTTTAAAAAACAGGTTTGCCTATGCATATCAGGGTATTACAGCATTTAGATCTAAGGAAATTATACATTCAACATTCCAGCGTTTAGAATAAATAAATTGTCCTGGGTATGTTTCAAGCAACAAACATCCCTCTGGTGCAGCCTTATGTCACAGGCTCTCGTTATGTCACAGGCTGGCGTTATGTCACAGGCTCTCGTTATGTCACAGGCTCTCTGTTATGTCACAGGCTCTCGTTATGTCACAGGCTCTCGTTATATTACAGGCTTTCGCAACTCTGGTTAGGAGCAGATACTTACTTTTGTCGCCCAGATGGACTGGTCCAGTGGGTGAAACAGCTTGAAGCAGAACCCTTCCTTCTTGGAGGGGCGTTGCAAGAGGTGACATGTGTTGAGCAGTATGGTGCCCACCCAGTGGCCTGTCTGGTAGAATCAAAATTTTTTTTTTCATTAGGGTTATATCCACAGTAATTAAAACAGTAATTATTACTTTTTTTTTTTAACATTTGTATGGGGTATTAAAGAAAATTTCCATGTCTTAACCTCACACCCAATTAAAAACATTACGGGGCGTAGACGCATGAATGAAAAGTAAGTAAATTTAACAACAGGTTTCAAAGAAGACAATTACAGCTATGAGTCTGAAATAAATCATTTATAACTCCAACTAATAAAATCAGAGATGATTTTTTTCATGACAGTTGGGGGAAAAAAATATTCCTCACACACAAAAACAAGTTTAACGTGAAGATATTTAAAGAAATAAATTTTTTTTTAAATTAATCAATAATGCCAGAACAAACAGTCAGTAAAATACAAATTATCAAAAAATACTCAAGAATGGTGAGATTAGTTGGCTAACAAGTCCCACGGGGATCAACTCAGCCCCTACACAGTTATGCACAGAGAATGAATGAATTAATGAATGGACGCTTCAACAAGGAAGTTACCTTCATCTTCTCACTCTTGTATATAATCAACATGGCAGGTTTACACACACACCACAGCTTGGTCCACCCTTTCAGGGTGCCTCGGACTTTCAGCCAATCAGCCATCAGCACAAAGGATTGGTCAGAGGCGGAGTTCATGATCTCCCTAGCCACTTCTTTCTTCTGACTTCTGTAACTTTTCTTCTTCTCCTGAAATGTGAAAAAAAAAATTCATAGGTTAGGACAGTTTGAAGAAATCAGAATATCAGTAATTAGATCTTTTTTTAAACACAAAAAATCTTTTCCATATAGGTATTTATCAAATGACACTTTTGTCTTTTAACACAGCCATTTAATTCTTACAATCTACATTGCACTTAAACATAACCAATATTACCCAACAATAGCTTGTTTTGATGAACAGCTGCCATGTGAGGATGTGGGAGGGGGTGGGGATTTTCTGGCCATTTAGCATAATTCATGTACTATTTTAGTGCTATGGTGCTGGGAGTAGTTAAGAAATTTTAGTGATCATTAATTGATGGTGGCCACATTCGGCTCATCGATACATGTAGTGGGGCTCTCATTAGGCCAGTTTTATTTTACCATTATTTCATTGATCAATGCTGGCCACATGCGGCTCGTCAATACATATAGTGGGCCTCTCATTGGGCCAGTTTTATTTTACCATTATTTCATTGATCAATGCTGGCCACATGCGGCTCTTCGTTACGTTTAGTGGGACTATCATTGGGGCAGTTTTATTTTACCATTATTTCATTGCTGGATTTTGTTAAATTGACTATAGCAAGGATCTTTAACTAGATAGCCAACCCTGTCATAGAATTATCAACGGCTAGTGTGACCAGCTCAAAACCGACAGCCTCCACTTAAAATTAACTTTGGGTGAGTCTGTAGACTCTTGGTGTATTACAGACCAAGCAATTTGTGTTCATACAGTCTTAATCAAAGACTGGATCTTGCTGTGTAGGACTAAGACTATCAACCTGAAGGTCCCA
This sequence comes from Bulinus truncatus, assembly GCA_021962125.1. NCBI lineage: Eukaryota > Metazoa > Mollusca > Gastropoda > Planorbidae > Bulinus > Bulinus truncatus. Next base: position 688,370 of record JAGDYQ010000128.1, on the reverse strand, counting down.
GGGTTTTATCCCCGCTGAAAGACACAGGATTTTTTCTGTTCCTGGTGAAAGTTCGCAAGTCCACCCAATGGGCAGGGCTGGATTAAGGTTACTTTGAGCCTAAGGCTTTTTACCTATAAATGGCCTAATTTTGTGAACAAAATTTAAAAAAAAAAACCTATTTGTGAAAAAGAAAGGTATTGTTATTGTTCAATGTTTCACATAATACGTCTGCTTCTAAGTAAAATGTAAATCGATATTCAGATTTCTGGCCTTTTATTGATTGAACTCACCTTTAAAAAAAATCACAGAGAATTTGTGTAAATCTTCTAAACGAGGGTCTATTTTTTTTTTTACAGAGTCTTGTTAGTCTGATGGTAACCACGGTTACCTGACATTAACTGGGAAAGCGTGGGCTACATATGTCACCTGTGTGCCACCAGGGCCAAAGAACTATCAGGATGTGGTGAGGATAAAAGAAGGGCACAGCCTAAACAATTGGTTTATAGGATCTTAAGTTAAAATCATCTTGTCCTTTTCTGGAATTTAAAGAAAAAAAAAAAATTGCAAAGGCAAGCAAGTGAAATTCAAACAGGCTTTGGGGATAGGGGAGTTAGGGTTAAATGATGTAGGGCAATGTGCTGTACGCATTATACAACTGGTACAGTTTTAGCTCAAGAAGCGGAACAGCTCTCCAGCTGATTCACTCTATTTAGCTAAAAGAAGAGACAAGTTGTTTTTTGTGTTGTTTTGGTCTTTTTTTTTTTTTTTAAAGGAAGAAAATTTCGTTTCACACATGCAAACAAAGTATAATATAAAATAAAATTCTGTGCCGAGACAAAAAAACCAAAAAAAAAAAAAATCAATAAGTATGCCATTATTTAAAATAAAAAAAACCCAACCAATGATGATGTGAATTAAGTGGGCCAGAAAAAACCCAGCCAATTAGTCTCTGGCCACATGTTGCCTGGCTATGAATACAGCACTTCGCATTTATGAAGAAATGAAACGGGAGAGAATAAAGAGAATAAAACTAAAAAATCAATTAAGCTATACTGCGAGTTTCAAAACTGAATTGATTGGAACTAATGCAGAAACCAGAAAACTAATGGATGTTAATTTAGGCAGTCAACACCCAATCTTTTAAAATAAAACAAAAAAACTTGACAGTAACTTAAAATCAATACCTGAATATTTTTTTTGTATCAAACTTCCAGCCTTATTTATATTACTGGGGAAATGAAATCAATTGTTTGTTTTTTTTTCATCTAAATGAGTGAAGCAGGATGTAATTACATTCAACCTCGGTTTACAAAGTATTATTCATTTCAGAGAGCTGCACGTAAATCAAAACACTCGTACATCAAAGCTGATTTTCATAAAAAGAAAAGGTGGAAAGTCTGATGATTGGTTCCATATAATTATAATTACTCTTTATCTTATGCATGGTCACGAATAAATTTGTATGATTGTTTCAATTTAACGTAAAGTTACTAACGGAATCTAAGCTATATGTTTGTTCATGATAATCTTTTTCTTTATGTGTGGCACTAACAAAGAGCCAATTCAGCATCGAACCCATTCTGTGATTTTTACTGCTTCGCAAAAGGAAATGTAAAAAAAAATGCAATCATGCCATTTAACAGAAACAATAATTATATTGAAGCTCATATTGGTTCTTTTTTAATCTAAAGATACATAAACGAAATCAAATACACATAAGTAAGTGGCATACAGAATAAAAAGTGATAAATTCAGTGGTCTTAAAGGAATAGGTTCATGAATTTAGTGGTCCCAGTAAAGAAACTCAATTAATTAAGTGCTCGGCTGGAATGAAATTTGTGAATTAAATGGTTAGCTAAAAAAAGGATCGAGTGGTCCGTGAGGTCTGATAGGTTGCCTACCACTGGTCTGAGGGTTGGTCGATTGGGCTTGCAAAAAGTCTCAGCCCTCAATAGGGATCTCCTGAATAACAGTACCGTCTCACACCATCGATCCATCTACGTGTGCGTGTGTATTAAGTCTTTTGATTCAATTAAAAATTACTTTTAGCACTCTACATTTGTACACTGTATTTGTGAGTGTGAAAAAAAAACATACTAAGATAAAAATATTAATGCTGTTAAGTCTTACTTTGAGTGACTCCCTCTTGGACAACTTGCTGCTGGAAACATGAGTCTTGGTTCCACCCTGTGACTGAAGGAGGAAACAAAAAACTACAGATCTGATAACAAGAATCAGGTAAAACAATTTTATTACAAGGAGAAAGGGGATTCGGTCTTCTTTACTTAAATGAAAGAATATAAAACAAACTCAGAAATTAAAGTCAGGCCAAAGATTACAACGCAAGCCTACATGAATTCATTCAAACATATGAAAACTTATTTGTTGACCTACAGTACTATCTGTATCATATGTGTACTTTGTATGGCACTGAAAGCTATTACAGTTAAGGCAAGAACAATACAGTAATTAATTGTATGGTAATTAGCTGTACATGATTTGAAAGAGTGGGTAAAGTGATGAGCCAATCAGAAGTGGATGATTTGAAAGAGCTGTATAAAGTGATGAGCCAATCAGATGTGGATGATTTGAAAGAGTGGGTAAAATGATGAGCCAATCAGAAGTACATGATTTGAAAGACTGGGTAAAGTGATGAGCTCACCTTATACATCTGTCTTTCCAAAGATCCTGAAGTGCTGTCCAATGAAGAATCACACAGGTGGACTTTCCGACTTGACCCATCCCCCGTGTCCCCATCAAGTGAACCTGGTCAAGACAAAAAAAAATGTTATTTCATACAAATATAAATTACAAAGGAGTACCTATTGAAACTGGGAAAAGTCGGATTTAAAAAAAAGTATCTTAAATTCCTAGCTACAAAGTAAAACTTGATTTTTGGAGTTTCTCTATCAGATCATTAGTTTTATTATGAACATCATTTCTAAGTTTGAAATGAAATTGAATGAGATAAAAGTAATACAAATAATAATTAAACTGAATAGAAAGTCACTTTGTTTCTCACTAAAAGGTACATATCTACAAAGTGCATCTACACTTGCAGAGGAAAAACAACAACATGTAAATATGCATTAGAACAGTGGTTCTCAAAACTAATACACTTCGCAACCCACTTTGATGAATGTTATCTTTTCCACAGACCACCTGCAAAGAAAAATTCCACTAACTAAATACAGATTAAAAGGGTCTTTAATTTTTTACATAAGATTTTATTTCTTTGTACATAAGATTTTATTTTGTACGTGGGTTCATCCATGACACACACTTTTGAGAACCACTGCATTATACAATGTGTGTCTATAAATAAGAAAGTTGGGCTCATAAAATGATACATTTTGAGTGACAAGTGAAATGTATATTTCAGCTGGAAAATAATTAATAAAGAAACTAACAAAAAATGAAACCATATATTATGCAGGTGAGATTGCCTAGATGTGTTCTATAACACAAACACACACACACACAAGTACAGATTCAATGTGCAGGAAGAAATAAACCATCACCACCTGTGGACACAATCCTGAGGTCATGGTCAGTTTTGGCCGAAGACTTGCCGTGAAACGACCAGGTCCTCATCAGATGGAACCTGCTCTTCTTGGGGAGCCCGGGCAGCTTGACCAGGCTGTCACACAGCGCCTCGCTGGACGTGGTGGTGGTGGTCATGGCGTGGTGGCCACACACTAGACTCGGTACACCCAGTCTCTGCAGCACTGCCCCAGCGCCCGGTGCACCCCGGGACGCCGCACGTAAGAAATGGCTATGGGGGGGTGAGGGGGAAGAGCCAAGTTTCACGGTAACGTTCCAATGTTGGTGAGATATTCACTACACACACACGCAGGCAAGTATCTATAAAATAATAGCGGTATGGGTTCTGCGTTAAATCGAAAGTAAAGAATTAATACAACAGTTTAAAATAAAATCATGACAAAAATCGGATCTGCCCGAAACCAAAAATAACCTAGCCTACCAATCAAGACTAGGGGGATATAACTCTATGCAAAGGGGTTTTGCAGGGTACAGCTAGTTATTAAAACTGAAAGGTGCAGGGGGCTTCAACAATGACGTGTGTCGTGATGAACGCAACAAGTTTTAGTCCCGCACTACACGGCGTGCTGCATTGTCACCCGGTCAGACGTCAGAGCAGACCTAGTTGAGCCCAACGCAGAGAGAGACATGGTTGTTCAGCTGACGTTTATGGTCGAAACTAGAGGACAGAAACAAAAGTCGTTAACTTCAAATTTTACCACCAAACGCAGATTATCTGCCGGGTACGTGGACATCTGTTAACGTCTGGTGCGGTGGGGGGGGGGGGGGTATGGAGATGACGCGGAGCTGGTTTTGTCCAGTGAATCAACAACACGCATATATTGAAAAAAAATGAAGCACAATAATGTCCAACGTTTGTTCCGTCCATACCTCAGATTCCAATCAATGTTTACAGTCAACACCAGATTAAAAAAAAAAAACAAAAAAACTATACGATTCAATGAGAAGAACTAAACTATTTAAAACAAAACTATACGATTCAATGAGAAGAACTAAACTATTTAAAACAAAACTATACGATTCAATGAGAAGAACTCAACTATTTAAAACAACTATACGATTCAATGAGAAGAACTCAACTATTTAAACAAAACTATACGATTCAATAAGAAGAACTAAACTATTTAAAACAAAACTATACGATTCAATAAGAAGAACTAACACTTTTTTTTTTTTAATATCCATGGAAAGAAAACATCCCTGGGTTTAAAACAACATTCACTGACACGGTTGGGAAATGAAATAATCCAGCATCGATTAGTCTCAGGACGTACATTACTTCATTAAACAAAACCATCATACTCTGTTGTTTTAATCAGCCGACTTGATCTTACGAAAGATGCTGGCGGGAATTTAATGACAAAATCGTGCCAGAAGCGGAATCTTGAAAATAATGTATTCGATTCTCTACAACTAATTTAAATGTGTGAATGAAATCCCGACTATTTGTATTCGACTCCGTGCAATCAACATCTGTCAGTTATTTAGTCATGGCCAGTGACACAGCCCTCTCGGTGGTCAGATCAATACGTATCTGCAGATCGATAGATTATAGATCAGAAATGACGGGGGGGGGGGTCAGGTGTAAATAGGTGAGCGATGGAAAGTGGCGGGACGTCCAGGGACTGATGACCTGAGAGTGCAGGTGAACGAGGGATAGAATCTCCACGTGAATGTCATGGCCAATCAAAGGACATCTAAGGGGCGGTGCCTTGTGTGATACAGGTCGGTGCAGCGTACTGGTTGCCTTGTGTAATACAGGTCAGTGCAGCGTACAGGTTGCCTTGTGTGACACAGGTCAGTGCAGCGTACAGGTTGCCTTGTGTGATACAGGTCGGTGCAGCGTACTGGTTGCCTTGTGTGATACAGGTCAGTGCAGAGTACAGGTTGCCTTGTGTGATACAGGTCGGTGCAGCGTACTGGTTGCCTTGTGTGATACAGGTCGGTGCAGCGTACTGGTTGCCTTGTGTGATACAGGTCAGTGCAGAGTACAGGTTGCCTTGTGTGATACAGGTCGGTGCAGCGTACTGGTTGCCTTGTGTGATACAGGTCGGTGCAGCGTACTGGTTGCCTTGTGTGATACAGGTCAGTGCAGAGTACAGGGTGCCTTGTGTGATACAGGTCAGTGCAGAGTACAGGTTGCCTTGTGTGATACAGGTCAGTGAAGAGTAAAAGTGGCCTTGTGCGATACAGGTCAGTGAAGAGTAAAAGTGGCCTTGTGCGATACAGGTCAGTGAAGAGTAAAAGTGGCCTTGTGCGATACAGGTCAGTGAAGAGTAAAAGTGGCCTTGTGCGATACAGGTCAGTGAAGAGTAAAAGTGGCCTTGTGCGATACAGGTCAGTGCAGCGTATAAGGCAAGCATGACAGAACGAAAGATCAACACAATATTAAATGGAATAAGGAAAGAAAGAAAAAAAGAAATGATGCAAGAAAATGTTAAATGAAAGAAAGAAAAGCAACAAGCAAGAAACGATACGAGAAGACAATAATTGAAGGAAAGAAAGAATAAAGGAAAGAACTGCGCGGGATGATGAAAAATATGGGGAGGGGGGGTGAGCTAAAATATCACTGGCCAAACGTACAAAGTGTAGTATCAAGACGTTATAAAGGTCAACAAAGACCAGTGAGGTTGATAAATGGTCAGCATGACTATCTGTGGATAAGTCATGTAGAAGGGGGTGGAGTGGAGCTATTTATACACAAAGCGGGGATCACAAACACCATAGTACAGTTGATTTTAATCTGAGATCGAGTGAAACAAAACCTCTCAGAAATAATGGCCAGACTTCTATAAATAGAACACGCGGATCTAAATAAATCTCCTACGACACGAGCTAAATGTAGCCACGATATAAATAGAAAGTATAACGAAAATGTCACTATAAAAGTTTCATCACAGACCTCAAAGGTACCTTTTCCAAGATTTCATGAACATATCATATCCAAGGGCACCTAAATGTACCTTACCTTTCCCTAGGGCCCACAGATTACCTTTCCCTAGGGCCCACACATTACCTTTCCCTAGGGCCCACACATTACCTTTCCCTAGGGCCCCCAGATTACCTTTCCCTAGGGCCCCCAGATTACCTTTCCCTAGGGCCCCCAGATTACCTTTCCCTAGGGCCCACACATTACCTTTCCCTAGGGCCCCCCAGATTATCTTTCCCTAGGGCCCCCAGATTACCTTTCCCTAGGGCCCCCAGATTACCTTTCCCTAGGGCCCCCCAGATTATCTTTCCCTAGGGCCCACAGATTACCTTTCCCTGGGTCCCCCATTACCCAAATACGAAAGAACGGTTCTGTTTTACGCTTCTGCCTAGTCGCGGCTGCTAAGTGAACATCTCTACAAAACAACTACACAAGTACTGTGATCTGTTCATTCACTTCGTTACACAAGTACTGTGATCTGTTCATTCACTTCGTCACACAAGTAATGTGATCTGTTCATTCACTTCATCACACAAGTACTGTGATCTGTTCATTCACTTCGTTACACAAGTACTGTGATCTGTTCATTCACTTCGTCACACAAGTACTGTGATCTGTTCATTCACTTCGTCACACAAGTAATGTGATCTGTTAATTCACTTCATCACACAAGTACTGTGATCTGTTCATTCACTTCGTCACACAAGTACTGTGATCTGTTCATTCACTTCATCACACAAGTGCTGTGATCTGTTTATTAACTTCATCACACAAGTACTGTGATCTTTCATCACACAAGTACTGTGATCTGTAAATTGTTATTTTCTGGTCCTTGGCAGTAGCGACCTTTGCGGCTGACCGCCAATGAAACCGCGCCTGACGGAAGGGCGGTGGGGGGGGGGGCCTGGGAGATTTTATTATTTATTCCGTGACTGTAAAAAAAAGCCCACCAGCGGGTATTCTCCGAGGCCCCGCGCACTGCCCCCTCCCCCCCCCAACCTCGCTTCTGTCCATTGTAATAGCCGGTTGTTACGTCACTATAGCATATACTGTATATATACACCCCTCCCCTCCTCTATTACTCCAGAAGAGGCCGGATATAAACACTCACTAAATGTGCTCTACACGCACACGAAAATTGTTTGGTCAGAAGTAACACATGTAAACAAACTAGCGATGTTGTTGGAAAACAAAAAAACTACGCAGAAAGTACCGCAGCGAATTCAATGTGAATTTGTTTTTTTTTTTTTATGTCTTGGAAAACGGGAAAGGGGGGGGGGGCAAGCGCTTTGATTGATTAGAACAGGAAAATACAATACACGATTGAGAGACGAAAATAAAATTAAAGGTTGGGAGGGAGTTTACGATAAGATGTACGGTACAATGTTTCCCCACCCAGGGACCGAACTGTCAGGATGGATACGGCCAACTGACCAACCGTAAGGGGGTCCCACTATGCCAGAGGGCACCTTACGAGTAAACCAACACATATGATTGGGCTCCTTGTTTTGTTCCTAGACCCCCCCTCCTCCTAAAAAAAAAAACTCAACCCGAGAACGGCTCTGTACGCAGCTGATTGCCAATAGTTTTTATACAAAGATAGAAGTTCGCTCACACACCCCACAGGCAATAGCTATACCCCACACGGCAATAACTACACCCCACAAGGCAATAGCTATACCCCACACGGCAATAGCTACACCCCACACGGCAATAACTACACCCCACACGGCAATAACTACACCCCACACGTCAATAATAAACACACTAACGATGTAAACAAATAACTGCGCCAAGGAAACACACCAAAGTACAATCCATGAAATAAATTCATCCTGTTGATAAAAACACACAGAGTTGAAGATTTTTTTTATACTTTTAAATAAACAAAGAAATAAGACTCAAGTTTGTTTTGTTTTTGTTTTTTTATAAATTATCCAGATTGCCGTTAAAACAACAAACACAACAACAACAACACGGCAACTCTCGTTTCAAAACACTTGCCATCAAGGAGAACAGAACTCTGCAGGGGGAGTGTTGCTGTCGTGTAAACATAAAATATAAATAGCTCAGAGCAGGGAAAGCCAGAAAACACACTGGGAATTCCCGTTTATCTCACCCCCCAAGCACCTTTACAACAACACATCCTGGCAATAAACATTTCATTCACACAAACTCCCGGGGTTAAAGATAAAATTCAGTCCATAAGTCGATGAAACAGACGTACTGTAATTAAAAACTGGCTACGGGCGGAAGTAGAACGAATGCATTGTGTTCACACAGTACCACGGCGGTCTACGTTATGAGTTACGATACACACAGACAGCACTCACACAAACATAGTATAATGTGAAGTTTGGGGCAAGGACAGGGCACATAGCACCAGTCCCGGGGGGCGGGGCTAGATAAAACAGGGGAGGGGGGATAAGACAAGGGACGGTGGGGGCACACATCTCTACAACACACACACACACACAGTGTTACGTGGAAGTTTTTGACCAAACTGGCACAAAACTAGCACAAAGCAGAAAACTCACATCTTCGGCCATTATAACTACAAATTTAAATTTAATAATTTTTTTTGTAACACATTGTTCTTAAGACGGGGCGAATTTGAGAAAAGTAGCACATAAAGTACATACATACGTCATACACACACACACACACAGAAAGTTTCTACAGAAAAGGAGAAGATGAATAAAAAAAAACTTGTTGCTGAGAGAGGGGGGGGGGAAATCCATGAATAATGAATTATCTTTTAAAAATGTTCATCTCTAGACCGCCGGGGTGGGTCTTGACATCCTCGTCCAATGTCACGTGTGACATAAAGAAGACACTGGCCTATGTAAGACGTCAAGTGAACTTAAAACTCCCCGGGAGTTAGGGAAGGGACATGTCAGCTGTTTTATTATTAAACATGGGGGTCAAGTCTGAAGGTGCTGTCTAAGGGAAATACTTTATTTTATGAATACAGACAGACGACACAACGAATCAAATGGAAAATAGAAACAATAATGAAACAGACATATGCAGGCAGGAGAATGGACAGAATAGATCGGTATATGGCAAAAAAAAATATTAATATATATATATATATATATATACTTATAAGACGCACTCGTTGTCTGTCTGTCTGTCTGTTCCCTTATAACTCAAGATCCAGACAAACAAATAACGTGAAATTTGTTACATATACACATAATTACATGGGGAAGGTTATAGGACAGGTTTCGTTTCATATCGATGGGTAGTTTAATTGTAATTAATTTTTTTTTATTTTAGTATTTTACTATATTAAAGTAATCTCAACGGCGCCATAAATAAAATTCCTCTGTGACGTCATTTCCCTATGATCGAATAGAACTTGCGCGCTGGTGCTGTATTGTGCCTTTGTGATGCAAAGAATTGTTGATGTTTTTTCATGCTCTCTGATGTGTACAGTTTGAGGAAGGTAAAGGAATGAAGGATTTTAGAAGAAGTGTGAAACCATAATAATAAGTATATATATATATATATATATATATATATATATATATATATATATATATATATAGAGAGAGAGAGAGAGAGAGAGAGAGAGAGAGATAAAGAGAGAGAGATAAAGAGACAGAGATAAAGAGACAGAGATAAAGAGAGAGAGAGAGGGGGCAGGGGGGAGAGAGAGGAAAGGAGGGTAGGAGGGAGGGCGGGAAGGGGGAGAGAGGAGGGAGGGGTGGACAGGGGGGAGAAAAGGATGGGGAGAGAGGGAGATGGGAGAGGGAGCAGGGGAGAGGGAGAGAGAAAGGAAGGGAGGGAGAGAGGGGGTAGGGAGGGAGAGAGAGGCGAGGGAGGGAGGGAGAGAGGGAGGGAGAGAGAGAGATAAAAAGTGAGGGAACAGGGAGGGAGAGAGAGGGGGTAGGGAGGGAGGAAGGGGGGGAGAGGGGGAGGGAGAGAGAGGTGGAAAGGGAAGGGAGGGAGAAAGGAGGGAGAGAGGGGTTAGGGAGGGAGAGAGAGGGGAGGGAAGGAGAGAGGGAGAGGATGGGAGAAATGGAAGGAAGAGATAAAGAGAAAGAGGGGGCAGGGAGGGAGAGAGAGGGAAGGAGGAGGGAGGAGGATGGACGGGGGGAGAGAGGGAGAGAGGGAGATGGGAGAGGGACGGAGATTTGAGAAGGAGTGATGGAGGGAGGGAGAAAGGGAGAGGGAGGGAGGGAGAGAGGGGGTAGGGAGAAAACAGAAAACCTTATTTTAAACCCGGGCAAAGCCGGGTACTTGCAACTAGTATACTTATAAGACGCATTTGTTGTCTGTCAGTCTGTCTGTCTGTCTGTCTGTTCCCTTATAACTCAAGATCCAGACAACCAAAAAACGTGAAATTTGTTACATATACACATAATTACATGGGGAAGGTTATAGGACAGGTTTCGTTTCATATCGATGGGTAGTTTAATTGTAATTAATTTTTTTTTATTTTAGTATTTTACTATATTAAAGTAATCTCAACGGCGCCATAAATAAAATTCCTCTGTGACGTCATTTCCCTATGATCGAATAGAACTTGCGCGCTGGTGCTGTATTGTGCCTTTGTGATGCAAAGAATTGTTGATGTTTTTTCATGCTCTCTGATGTGTACAGTTTGAGGAAGGTAAAGGAATGAAGGATTTTAGAAGAAGTGTGAAACCATAATAATAAGTATATATATATATATATATATATATATATATATATATATAGAGAGAGAGAGAGAGAGAGAGAGAGAGAGATAAAGAGAGAGAGATAAAGAGACAGAGATAAAGAGACAGAGATAAAGAGAGAGAGAGAGGGGGCAGGGGGGAGAGAGAGGAAAGGAGGGTAGGAGGGAGGGCGGGAAGGGGGAGAGAGGAGGGAGGGGGTGGACAGGGGGAGAAAAGGATGGGGAGAGAGGGAGATGGGAGAGGGGAGCAGGGGAGAGGGGGAGAGAGAAAGGAAGGGAGGGAGAGAGGGGGGTAGGGAGGGAGAGAGAGAGCGAGGGAGGGAGGGAGAGAGGGAGGGAGAGAGAGAGATAAAAAGTGAGGGAACAGGGAGGGAGAGAGAGGGGGTAGGGAGGGAGGGAAGGGGGGGAGAGGGGGAGGGAGAGAGAGGTGGAAAGGGAAGGGAGGGAGAAAGGAGGGAGAGAGGGGTTAGGGGAGGGAGAGAGGGGAGGGAAGGAGAGAGGGAGAGGATGGGAGAAATGGAAGGAAGAGATAAAAAGAGAAAGAGGGGCAGGGAGGGAGAGAGAGGGAAGGAGGAGGGAGGAGGATGGACGGGGGGAGAGAGGGAGAGAGGGAGATGGGAGAGGGACGGAGATTTGAGAAGGAGTGATGGAGGGAGGGAGAAAGGGAGAGGGAGGGAGGGAGAGAGGGGGTAGGGAGAAAACAGAAAACCTTATTTTAAACCCGGGCAAAGCCGGGTACTTGCAACTAGTATACTTATAAGACGCATTTGTTGTCTGTCAGTCTGTCTGTCTGTCTGTCTGTTCCCTTATAACTCAAGATCCAGACAACCAAAAAACGTGAAATTTGTTACACATACACATAATTACATGGGGAAGGTTATAGGACAGGTTTCGTTTCATCTCGATGGGTAGTTTAATTATAATTATTTTTTTTATTTTAGTATTTTACTATATTAAAGTAATCTCGACGGCGCCATAAATAAAATTTCTCTGTGACGTCATTTCCCAATGATCGAATAGAACTTGCGCGCTGGTGCTGTATTGTATCTTTGTGCTGCAAAGAATTGTTGATGTTTTTTCATGCTTCCCTATTTGTACAGCTTGAGGAAGTTAAAGGAATGAAGAAGGATTTTAGAAGAAGTGTGAAGCCATAATAATAAGTATATATATATATATATATATATATATATATATATATATATATATATATATATATATATTGTTACGGCTTGATATTTTACAGAATGACACACAGGACACGTGGGTTCAATAATGACTAGTCTGATACATTTATTTATTACACAAATTTACTAAACAGTAATTCCATAACCAAACTAATAAATCCACATAGGAAACAAAATCACTGCCGGCCATAAACGAGTCCAACGTGTACTCTCCAGGTCACCAACTCCTTGTTCTCTAAAACAACAAGAATCCATTAACTACACATGTCCGGTCTACACCTGCAAAATCAGGTCACGTCACTCGTCGTCACGCATCGTCCTCATCTCTTGTTTTTACACACCTGTCCAGGTGACGACTGGTCCAGCGCCGTTTGTAGAAACAAGAGGGTCACAACACTGCCCCCCTCTTAAATCTGTCCGGCCCGGACAGATAATTCGCAGACGTGATATTTTGCAGGGTGCTGAGTAGCTTTGAGAATTTAAATCCCATCAACCGAATTACAGATTTCACGTTGTAAGGGAAAACACACCCGCTTATGCTCTCAGTGTGACAGTAAAGGTCTTGCGTCAGGTAGAAGACGATGACGTTTAGGTTGGTGCGGGTGTGGATGTTTAAGTCCGTCCACATGACGAGCTGTGTATTCTGCATGTGTTCATTCTCTCCTGAACACACATTTAGCCATCTGATCTCCTTGCAGCATTTAGCATCTGGTATGCCGAAAGTCCCATTGATGCGACACAAGATAATCAGGCAATGGTTTTCTCGCAGGTGCAGGCGTTCGAGATACTGACCTCCATCGATGAGGCCCAACAAAATCAAGCTCTTGTTGTTGCAGAATAACATGACGATGACAAAACACACGTTGTAGCAGTAACGAAATGTTTTGCATTTGACAGAGCTAGGATGAATGTACATTGAACTGACCAGATTAAAGTCAATGGCCAGGTTCATCTCTGTCCTGCTTCGTTCTCCTCTGCTCCGATGCGCTCTGCTGGTCTCCTCGCTCCTCTCTACCTTTCGTCTCTGCTCCCAAGGTGGCTCATATCGGTTCATCAGTGTCTTAGGTGGCTCTTCATGGGTCACCAACGTCTCAGGTGGGTCTTCACAATTCACCAACGTCTCAGGTGGCTCATCACCGGTCACCAACGTCTCAGGTGGCTCATCACAGGTCACCAACGTCTCAGGTGGCTCATCACCGGTCACCAACATCTCAGGTGGCTCATCACAGGTCACCAACGTCTCAGGTGGCTCATCACAGGTCACCAACGTCTCAGGTGGCTCATCACAGGTCACCAACGTCCCAGGTGGCTCATCACAGGTCACCAACATCTCAGGTGGCTCATCACAGGTCACCTTGATTTTCTTGTTATCGAAGCGCGGCAGATTGTGCACGAAATAAAGACCTGCAGGGGTCTTGCCTTTGCAGTACCAAACGTTGGCACTAGCATCAGCTCCACAGTTGTGGATTTCCATGCATTTGTTTAGTTGTGGTTCATTTTTCTTGTCGTTGTCCCTATCAGACTCTGTTAGTTCGTCATCGCTGCAGCCAATGCTTTTCATTGCTTGGGGATCCCTCTTCCTGATCCATTCTATTACTTCAACCGGCCTCATTTCCGTTTCAATTTTCTGGGTTTCAGGATCTTTTCCTTCAGCAATTAGAGCCTCTCTAAGTCTATTAACTAATTATATTTTTAGGCCGGATGTAGGAAGATCCCTCTCCTCTAGTTCTATTTTCAATTCTCTAACTAACATTTCATATATAGCTCTACTTGCCATTGTAGACTGTTCCACCTCTGACACCAGTGTTACGGCTTGATATTTTACAGAATGACACACAGGACACGTGGGTTCAATAATGACTAGTCTGATACATTTATTTATTACACAAATTTACTAAACATTAATTCCATAACCAAACTAATAAATCCACATAGGAAACAAAATCACTGCCGGCCATAAACGAGTCCAACGTGTACTCTCCAGGTCACCAACTCCTTGTTCTCTAAAACAACAAGAATCCATTAACTACACATGTCCGGTCTACACCTGCAAAATCAGGTCACGTCACTCGTCGTCACGCATCGTCCTCATCTCTTGTTTTTACACACCTGTCCAGGTGACGACTGGTCCAGCGCCGTGTGTAGAAATAAGAGGGTCACAACAATATATATATATATATATATATATATATATATATAGAGAGAGAGAGAGAGAGGGAGAGATAAAGAGAGAGAGAGAGGGGGGCAGGGGGGAGAGAGAGGGAGGGAGGGAGGGGCGAGAGGGAGGGCGGGGGAGGGACAGGGGGAGAGAGGGAGGGAGAGAGAAATGAAGATGAGAGAGGGAGGGAGAGAGAAAGGGAAGGAAGAGAGGGAGAAAGGGGGTAGGGAGGGAGAGAGAGGTTGGGGGAGAGGGAGAGAGAGAGGGTGGGAGAGAAGGAGAAAGAGTGAGGGGGGCAGGGAGGGAGAGAGGGAATGAGGGAGGGAGGAAGAGGGAGAGAGGTGGAGAGGGGAGGGGGGAGAAAGAAGGGAGGGTGAGAGGGGTTAGGGAGGGAGAGAGAGGGGAGGGAAGGAGAGAGGGAGAGAGGATGGGAGAAATGGGAGGAAGAGATAAAGAGAGAGATGGGGCAGGGAGGGAGAGAGGTAAGGAGGAAGGGGAGAGAGGGAGGGAGGGGGGATGGACAGGGGGGAGAGAAGGAGGGGGAGAGGGGAGATGGCAGAGGGAGGGTGGGAGGGAGAAAGGGAGGGAGGGAGGGAAAGGGAGGGAAAGGGAGGGAGAGGGAGGGAGGGAGAGAGAGGAAGGGAGAGAGGGGGTAGGGAGAAAACAGAAGGTAAACAGAAAACCTTATTTTAAACCCGGGCAAAGCCGGGTACTTGCAACTAGTATATATATATATTCTATACATACAGTATCTACCTATTTATCTAGACAGACAGACAGACAGACAGACAGACAGATAGATAGATAGATAGATAGATAGATAGATAGATAGATAGATAGATAGATAGATAGATAGATAGATAGATAGATAGATAGATAGATACTGTATGTATGGAAGATCAACGTTGTATTGCTACTGGATACATCAACTCAGTGTGTGTACAAATCGTGTGTGTGTAAAACCTACCAACATTTGAAACACTCACAGGGCATGTGTGTGTACAACAAACCGCCCAATACCATCCGTGTGAGCATTCTTGTAACACACACACACACACACACACACACGCCCCACCCAGTCTGATAACAGGGACTCAATCCGTCAAAAAGTTTACTAAGTGCAACTGCACGGCTTTCCCCCCTCTCCCGCGTTGGTGGTGGTGGGCAGAGATGTAGTAGTAACACGAACATCAACACACACACACACACACAACGTGTAGACGCCATAGAGTGTACCGTCAACAACGTACACATAGTACCGCCACCGCAGCCACCCACAAAATGTACACGACACCACCTCACGTAACAAGTGGGCCACCACCACCACTACCCCCCTCTCTCCGACTTCTTACCGCACGTACAGCAGCAAGACATTTGAAATCAATTTTTTTAAAGAGAATTTTTAACATCCGGGTACGACAGGGTGAGCCGATGCAGAGCGAGACATGAGATTGAAGGATCGAAAAAGGAAGGGGGGAGGGAGAGAATAGACAGAATGAAGGAGATCACCAACCCCCTCCCCCTTCTATCACTACGTCGCCCCCCCTCACCCCAATTATAATCATTAGTCGTGAGGTTGAGAGATAAATCAAGTTCAATTAACAAGATTTTACTGCTCTCTCCCCCCCCCCACCCCACACCCACCCACCGACGGACGAGTTACACAATAATATTGATGTGAAACATAACAGCCAGAAGTGAATTTTTTTTTTACCGTACAAAGAGACTTATTGAATCCACTGGTACGTCACAATATCTTCTCTAGCGAATCCACAGGGACATCACTGTATATCCATATTATATATATAAAACTCTATACTTATAAGAGGCATTTGTTGTCTGTCTGTCTGTCTGTATGTCAGTCTGTTCCCTTATAACTCAAGATCCAGATAACCAAAAAACGTGAAATTGGTTACACATACACATAATTACATGGGGAAGGTTATAGAGCAGGTTTCGTTTCATCTGGATGGGTAGTTTAATTGTAATTAATTTTTTTTTTTATTTTAGTATTTTACTATATTAAAGTAATCTCGACGGCGCCATAAATAAAATTCCTCTGTGACGTCATTTCCGATGATCGAATAGAACTTGCGCGCTGGTGCTGTATTGTGCCTTTGTGATGCAAAGAATTGTTGATGTTTTTTCATGCTTCCCTATTTGTACAGCTTGAGGAAGTTAAAGGAATGAAGAAGGATTTTAGAAGAAGTGTGAAGCCATAATAATAAGTATTTATATATATATATATATATATATATATATATATATATATATGGATGAGAGAGAGAGAGAGAGAGGGGGGGAGGGAGAGGAAAGGAAGGTAGGAGGGAGGGAGGGAGGGGGATGGACAGGGGGAGAGAAGGAGGGGAGAGAGGGAAATGGGAGAGGGAGAGAGAGGGAGAGAGAAAGGGAGGGAAGGAAAGAGAAAGGAAGGGAGAGGGGGGTAGGGAGGGAGAGAGGGGAGGGAGGGAGAGAAAGATGGTGGGAGAGAGGGAGGGAGAGAGATAAAGAGTGAGGGGGGCAGGGAGGGAGAGAGGGAATGAGGGAGGGAGGAAGAGGGAGAGAGGGAATGAGGGAGGGAGGAAGAGGGAGAGAGGTGGAGAGGGGAGGGAGGGAGAAAGAAGGGAGTGGGAGAGGGGTTAGGGAGGGAGAGAGGGGAGGGAAGGAGAGAGGGAGAGAGAGGATGGGAGAAATGGGAGAAAGAGATAAAGAGAGAGAGGGGCAGGGAGGGAGGGGGTGGACAAGGGGGAGAGAAGGGAGGAGGAGAGGGGAGATGGGAGAGGGAGGGTGGGAGGGAGAGAAATGGGAGGGAGAGGGAGGGAGAAAAGGAGGGAAGAAATGAGTTAACGGACTGACCCAAGTGTGTGTATACAACTAATGAGTTAACGGACTGACCCAAGTGTGTGTATATACAACTAATGAGTTAACGGACCGACCCAAGTGTGTGTATACACAACTAATGAGTTAACGGACCGACCCAAGTGTGTGTATACAAGTAACTAATGAGTTAACGGACTGACCCAAATGTGTGTATACACAAACTAATGAGTTAACGGACCGACCCAAGTGGTGTGGGATATACACAACTAATGAGTTAATGGACCGACCCAAGTGTGTGTGTATACAACTAATGAGTTAATGGACTGACCCAAGAGTGTGTGTGTGTACACAACTAATGAGAAAATACAATTTGAAATTTAAATGTTGTTGTTTTCCTACTGTCCAGGCCAATCTTTGAAACAAACAAAAAATTATCTGATAACAACCTGTAAAACATAGCAGGTACAAGTACGTTTTACAATGAATCCAGTCCATTGTTGGTGGCATAAACTGAGCTCAAGGAAGATAGCACGGTGTGGGGAACAACAGATGAACACACACACACACACACAGGCGCGCACACACGATCTGGATACTAATTGGAGCACGTTTCAATAAAATCTACAAGATCCTGGAACATAACAGTGACAACTTTCACCACATCGAACAAAAAATAAACCTGCATCCCGCACAGAAATCTACAAAGGCATCAATTATTTTTATTAGCGCATTTTCGAGAAGTCCTATGCGCTATTGTTTCCGTTTTGTCCGTCTGTCATCACCCTAGATCTCAGCAACCATTAAGTCCTAGACCCATGATGTATATACTTTTTTTGTGTAGGTCTTGGCCTGCCCTTCCTGCATCAAAAGTCCATTTCGCGATCTGACCTCTTGTAGTGGCAGTGGTAACGGCCGCCAACGGCCTCACGAAGACCTTCTCACTTCAGTCAAGAGGAGGAAACTGTGATGGTATGGTCACTGTGACGTGTAGAATTGCCCTTCTCCCCCACCAACCCCAGTTCACCACTACAGGATCAAGGTTCCAACCACTATGTTGTGTAGATTCGTTTCATCGACGTCGCCTTCCCCCCCCCCCCCCAATCGTTTCACTGACGTTCTTCCCCCCAAAATGTCACAAGCATACAGTACATCGTCGCTTACCCCCCCCCTCAAACGTTGCACCAACGTATTCGCCCCGACCTTAAGTAAATACACGCGAATAGCAGTAGTTGAGTTAGTAAGGTGCTCTGAGTTAGTAAGAAGCTGACAGACATGAGTTAGACGTAGAGTAGGCTAGATAGTTCTAAGATTCTAAGAGTTAATTGTAAACTTGTAGTGACATTTGGTCAAGTAGACAACATTAGACATAGGACTTATATTGTACATACGTATAATATATACATATTCACCTATGTTTAGGAAGCAATTAAAGTTGGATTTTTGAGTTTAAATACCAGTGTTGCTGCTGATACTTATGTATTAGAGAAGTGTGTACGTAATATATTTATTGATCCTACGCCTTGCAAAGCATAAGATATAATAACGTTACATTATTTGAAAAAAATAACGTAACAGTCACGTTGTGAGATGTGGAGGTCTTGTAAAGACAATCATACAAGGCACAACCACCGGAGGAAGGAAAAGAGGGAAGAAGGAAAAGAAGAGATGGAATACAACATCAAAGAATGGACCGGCCTGTCGTTCGTCGACTCCAAAAGGCAGCACACAGGACCGGAGAAAATGGCGGGAACTAGTTTTCCGTCAACAACGGTGCCCCAACGACCCATCCAGTGTATAAGCGTCACTAGGGGTGGCAGACCGCACCGGGTGACACCCCCTCACGAGGGGGTGACACCCAAATGCAAAATATCTAGTTTTAGGTCTATATTCTTATTTTTGTAATTTAAAATAATTCAAAGCCGTATTTAATTTTTATAAAAAATAAAAATATCTCCGATTATTAACAGACACTGTGTACTTTTTATTATTAATTATTTTAACGCACTGGCTCCGGATACGTCTAAGATAAACTCTGATGATTTTAAAGTTATTTTCTTTTTCGCGGGAAATTGCATAACCGAGCAATTCTTTCTGATTATTAGGGCTTATACAAAAAACCGACTTTTGACAAAACCGGTTGTCAAAGGTCAATTTTCAAAAAACCGGCGAAAACCGGCTTTACTATAAAATAAGCGAAATAACGGATATTTTAAGCATTCTAGCAATAACTATTTTCAATGTATGTTGTATTTAACTTAAGTGTATGAGAAAGAATGAAGGATAATGTAATTAAGTCAAACCAATTTTTTACGTAAAACAATAAATACAAGAAAAAATTATCAATTGGGGACAGTAAAAATACTACTACTATCTAATGGGTACCTATATATTCATTTAAACTGCTTTATAACTAAAAAACATTACTTTCTATCATGACCTTTTTGTTTCTCATGTTTCATTTAAATTATATTGTCAAAGACAAGAGGTTTGGTTTGCCGCACACAGACCAGTTCTGGAAATCAGCCGTTGTGATGTAGACCTCAGTATAGAGCTTATTTAAATATATAGTCTATAGATATTACGGTTCTCTTTCTACTCATGGTGTTCACTTTCTGCCTTTCCCTCTCTCTCTCTTTGTCATCCTCTGTATAAGTTTCTAACGTTATCTATATTTTGACACAGTACACAAACACCTCTGCACCTCTCCATGGACTCATATCGAGTGCCCGTTTAAAAACATTCATGATTCCTCCACTGTAACTCCTCGCCTCCTCCCTTCATACAATTGTCTCCCCCACCTACCCCCTCTCATCCCTGAGATGTATTAGTTACACTATTCATTACAACGGCTGTACGACGGTCCTGCCATGTGAATGCCTTGTTTAGGTTAGACGGGTTGGTGGTGGTGGTGGAGGCTTGGATGGCGAACATAATTTAGTCAACTTGAAAAAAAAATAGCCCCGATCTGTCTATTGCTTAGGGATGAGCTAGGGAGGCACCGATTATATACCCCTACCCCCTGTTTCAAGTTGTATACACTTTCCGCAAGTCAACACTAAATTTGTGCGCTAAAAAAACATCGGTTGTTTTGTGGAATTAGTTAACGACTTGAATTTAGCCCTCTTTCCAGGTCGAGGAAACGGATGCAATAAATCTCTCAATGTGTATATACCGTCCCCTTCACCTCCATCCAATCCTCAAGTTACCCCTCAACCACTTGGGCACGCCTTCCTTTTGTATCGCTCAACAGTTACTTTCTAACAATGCCAATGTACACAGGTCGGACTGAGGGGGGAGTTCATTGGAAAGTCACAGTTTCCTAGATTTCTCTGTAATATCGTGGAATGTATCAACATTTTTTGCTATTTGTTAAGTTCTAAGCTAAAAACCGACTTTTAAAGCCAAAAAACCGGTTGTCGAATGCTTCGACTTTCGTGAAAAAACCGGTTTTTCGCCGCCACTGGTTTTTAAAAAACCGACAACCCCCCTACTGATTATACATTAAAATTGTAGCCAAGTTTCTGTGGCGCGCTGGCAGGGTGGGTTAATCGTTTGGCCGTGACCCATTTATGGCTAACTATGTGCGGGTTCGATTCCTCTAGAGACATATATTTTTTTTTCAGATTTTTTTTTTCAGGATTAGGGTTAGGATAGGGTTAGGGGTGTGGAGCAATATCTATTGATGGTCCCCGAAAAAAATATATATCTCCCATTATTAATAGTAAATGACGTGTCATCAACGTCTGCAGTAAATAAGAGTTCTCATTCATTCTGTTTACTGATGTCATCAAAGTTTGCTAGACGTATCCCAAAAAAATACGTAGTACGTCTTAGACGTATCCGGAGCCAGTGCGTTATTTTAATGAAATTATTGGTATACTTGCACTGACCTATAGATATCCTGACCGCTAAAATCCTGACCCCAGAAACGGAAAAAAAAATATTAAAAAGACGTTTATTTATAGTTGAAAAAAAATGTATGAGTCATATGGCACTTCCAGGAGGTCGAACTAGCCATTTGAGTTGACTTGACTATCCCTTAACCCGTGGATGGGTCCAGTGGCGTCACTAGGGTTGGTGTCACCCGGTGCGATAACTCATATCTTTTCCCATTCTTTAATTATTTACGTCTGAACCGTTTTGACATGTTTCGCTATAGACGGCCGTGGCTTGAGTTATGTATGACGTGTGTAAGTGTGTACTGTCTACGTGATTTAAAGTGTTTCGCAATTTACACACACACACACACACACACATCTCAATACACTTGGAAAACTATCTTAAAATGACTTCAAATATTAATTCAAGGCCCTAATGGCAACGTTGGAATCATCGGAAAAATTTAAACACACACGGGGGGGGGAATATGAGAATGTTCAACGCGCCAGTAATTTCCCTTTTCTTTTTCTTTTTTTTGTTTGTTTAATGTTTAAAAAGTGAAAGCTGTTATTTGACCAATCGGAATACGTCTGTTATTTGGTCCATACCTACGTCAAGTGAAAAAATAAAACAACAACCACTGCAGCCAATCTACCAATAAAAAAAAAAGATACAATTGTACCCGGTAACCATTCAAGCGGATATTTCGGGTGCAGCACAAAGGACTAAGCATTTGAGTTCTCTGTTACCACCACCAAGTCGGTTGGTGATCCGAGTCCATGGATCGTTGAAACCAATGCCATTCTTACGTTTTTTTTGGGGGGAACACTATGCAAAGGTACATTTATGGGGTGGAAGGGGGGGACAAGAAAAGGTATATTTAGCGATCGTAGGGAAATTCAAAAAAAAAAAAAAACCATCAGGACATGTCCATGCAAATAGTGGCCCCATTACTCAGGGCGGGTGTAACGGCGGGCAGGCAACCTGTGGCCCAAGCGACTGAAGGCCCCCGCAAAACACCGAATTGAAACGTAAACATTTATGTCTCCCCCCCTGTTTATGGCGCCCGACCTCGGCCAACTTATAATCTTCCTCTAATTATCTCTAAAAAACGAGTCCCACCCCGCTAATGACACCCCCTTCCCCCTCTATTATTTTTTTTTTAGCCTGAGGATCCTTACATGCGCTCAGATTGCTTTCCCTAGTGGAAGACTAACAAAATAGTACAAACAAGGGGGGGGGGGGGGGGCCTTCATTAGGCGGGGGAGGGGGTCCTGTCTGCCCCTACCATTATTAACGGCTCTGAGCCGGACTACCTGTCTAGCTACAGACTGCAAGCACTGGCAACTATGTATACACATGTGAAATCAAACACACGCACGAAAGGGGTAAACAACAACAACCGCAGCAGCAGCAACAGTCAGCATCAGTAATCGAAGAGGTAAAGGGGGTGAGCCGTTCAATCATGTATGAAAGCGATGTGACGGCAGTACACCTAGTGAGCGACATCAATAGTTAAATATGGCGGGGGGGGGGGGGGGGCGCTGTAATCACTACAAGGGCACTGTGAATCTTGGTGACAAGAGTAACTGCGATGAAGAGTCAATGAGGAATTATTGTATAACAAAAAGTAAACGACACAATCGTGGTGTCCGTCCGTCTGTCGTTTGACAGAATAACTCCAAAGGAGGGGGGGGGGAAGGGGGACCAAACAAAAAATACGGTTCTTTAACACAGTCGTAGAACACACGAGCGCGGTGAGTGGGGGGGGGGGGGAGATGCTTGTAAGAGCTAATCAATCACAGAATCAATGTCCCGTCAATAATAATATTGCGTTAATCCACCGTGTCTGAATACACACACACACACCATCAACACAAGAAAACACACAAATGGTAACAAGTCCAACCTGTGTGACAAACTAAATAAAAACAAAAACTAACAAACTTCTTCTCTGCCTGGCAGAGCGTGCGAGAGAGAGTTTGAACAAAATAATCTCAGAAGATGACGTCATTTCCTTAGTTCCACACTTGAGTAGTACAAGCGTTTTGCCGCGGGTCTGGCCCCCTCCTCTCCCCCCCCCCTCCTCCTACTCCGATAGTGAGGCGTGTACAGATTTGGGTCAGAGGAAGATAGATAGATCCTAGGTGGTTGCTCCGTTGTGTGAGTCTCCCAATAAACAAACATGTAATAACAAGAGTGAAAGAGGTAGAAGTAGAGTGAGAGAGAGAATGCATGAGAGGCAGAGAGAGAGGGAGGGAGAGAGAGAATGCATGAGAGATAAAGGAATCGAAAGATCAATCAGAGACCGAGTAAATATCGCGTGCTGTCCCATTCTGTCAATACATGTCGTGTACGGGGCTCATCATTCAGTAGTCTAGTCTCTGAAACAGTGAGCAGCCAGTACCAACCAGCGGTGATGAGGACTCTCATAATGTTTACTGACAGACGTGACTCTCAAAATGGTTAATGACAGATACGTGACTCTCATAATGTTAACTGGACAGACGCGTGACTCTCATAATGTTTACCTAGACAGATATATGACTCCCATAATGTTTACTGACAGATACATACATGACTCCTCAAGTTTACCGACACAGATACATGACTATCACAATGTTTACATGACAGATACATGACTCTCATAATGTTTACTAACAGTCACATGACTATCATAATGTTTACTGACAGACACATGACTCATAACAAATGTTTACTGACAGACACATGACTCTGCATAATGTTTACTGACAGACACATGACTTATCATAACGTTTACTGACAGACACATGACTATCATAATGTTTACCGAGACACACATCAGTATCATAATGTTTACTGACAGACACATGACTATCATAATGTTTACTGACAGACACATGACTATCATAATGTTTACTGACAGACACATGACTACTTGATAATGTTTACTGAGAGACATTATGACTATCATAATGTTTACTGAGATACACATGACTATCATAATATCTACTGGAGAGACACATGACTATCATAATGTTTACTGAGAGACACATGACTACTCATTATTATCTATATGATCCACTTAATTAAAATGGAAGGGGCTGGGGGGGGCCTAATTGCTCGGCACATTACAAGATATCAAGCAGTATCGCATGGGAACTAACTCCTTGATACTTTAATTCACTCCAAGAGTGATTGACAAACAGGTGAAAAAAGACGCGGGAAAGCCCGTCAGCCGACA
Source organism: Bulinus truncatus (assembly GCA_021962125.1). Lineage (NCBI taxonomy): Eukaryota > Metazoa > Mollusca > Gastropoda > Planorbidae > Bulinus > Bulinus truncatus. The sequence continues at coordinate 663,959 of JAGDYQ010000128.1, read as the reverse complement.
CAATACACACGCGGTAAAGAGGGGGGGGGGGGGCAGTGTTGGTATTGCAGGGCGTGTATGATGTGCACTCTGTGTGTGACAGCCGGACCGACAGACTTGCCTGACGGATGAACGACTGGAGATATATGAACACAGACAGACAGACGGGCAGACGTCATAGGCTAACAAAATAGACACAAACAGAGGGATGTAGAAATGGCAAGGTAAGATTGTGAAAATTCTACAGCAGGGGCCAGGCTATAGCAGGGGGGCCAGGTAATACATTTTACTAAGTAGAACAAATAAGCAGGGGGGCCAGACAAAACGCAGGGGGCGGCCCCCGCACGCTACGGGCCAGGTCACACTCAGAGATGAACTAAGGTCTGACGGGGATTCGATTGCAGAAAAAAAAAACGGACCCTTAAAATAAAGAAAGACATTAACATGAGGTTCTTAAGTTAGGTTTTAGCTGATTGGGTTTTTTGGGGCCCCAGGAATTGCGCCTAGGGCGCCAGCCGTTACATCCACAACTGACCCCTGTAGTGTTTATGAACTCAATGTAGAATTAAGAGATGAGCTTTAATCAAATAATAGAATGGTTTATTCCATTCCTAGCACAGAATTCTTATCATGTTGACTTAAGTAGACCTACACTACATGTATCAATCATTTCAGGACCTACCCGGGCACACCATTTTCTCGAGGTCTAGCGTGCAACAAATTTCGCTCCTGCAATTACATGATGGTCAGCTGCGATCCTTTTCTTGCCAATAACCCTGGCCCCATCCAGAACCGGCCTTATTGCGTCTGCAGGCGAACCACATCACGCGATGCAAGCAAACTGGAGTGCCCTCAAACGGAAGACGATGGCGGAGAGTGTGAGATTCCAAGACGAAACTTGCTGTTTACACAGGCCGAGCTGCCGTGTTTGTGCTTTTATAAGTTTAAAGTGCTTTATCCATTCATTACGCGGCTTGGAGAAAAGAGGGTGACCGTCAGTACAGAAGACAGAACATTCCTAGACTGGGTGTACAGAGAACACTTTATTACCGCCCCTGCCTTGAGATTCTCACAATGTTCATGTTAATAAAATACATCATTCGAGTTTCTTTAATCTCCCTTTCTTTTTTCAAGACCCCGGGCGCAGAAGAATATATTGGGCCCCTTAGATTAAGAGAGGCATATTATTCGGATCAGTGGGGCCCCTAAAAATTCGGGGCCCTGGAAGCGAGCCCAGTTCACACGTCCTTAAATCCGCCTCTGACGATTGGTTAACTTTAATAAAAAAAGTTATATAATGATGACTTTATAAGGCATAAAGTTTAAAAGTCTGTCGTCTGTTAAATACTTTTCCACATCCCGCAATGTTTTAATTAAAGTTACACAAATCAAAAATAACGTAACAAACGAATCATGTAGCCTACATTATACAAGCCTTATGTTCTCGAAGGAAAAAAAAAATCATAAATGTTCTCGACATGAGGGATAAAAGTAAAAATACAGTCCAAAGCATGGGATATTTGAAGTTTGCCTGCGTGCAGACTACGTATTTTAAATATTGATTTTCACATAAAAAATGTATTGATCGTTGTTATAACTCGAAATGGTAATGCACCGGAAACAGTTTAATGTAAGTTTGCATTCAGCTACAATTATATTTTCTAGCGAATCATACTAGCAACGTAATGTTTAATTTTGAGTGCCTATCACATCAGTGTACAGTTAGTTCTAGAGTGTACATACTCATTTACTTCCCTTACATGTCATGAATCTGAGAATCTAGTGGGAAAAGCTACAAGAAAACAACATCCACCAAGTCAGGTTGGAACAGTTATTTCTTTGCTGGCATGTATTACGGTGCAATGAGCCACAACATCCAAGGATATTTGATAGCATTATGCAAAGGTATCTTACGAGGACACACTCTTGGCATTAAGACTTGCAAGCACCCCCCCCCCCCGATAGTTGACAATTTATACGAAAGTACATTTCTCAGTTAAAATATTGATGCTGGTCCTTTGAGCAATGAATTTCAGATTTAGTCAGTTGTTAAAAAGAAGTTCTGTGATGATCACTTAAATTTTCCCTTTCAGCACCAAAAAGTTGGGGTAGAGAGGCATTCACAGAAACCATTACTTCTGGATAGATCATTTGGTGACTGCCTACAGCCGCCCAGTGCTTCCACAAATATTAAAGTTTATTGTCCCAGTGGGGCCCCGACCAATACCACTCTGGAGGACTTTGAATAGGGCCCCAAAATAAACTCAGCACTGAGCATTTATATCTGACAGATTCAAGTCAACTTACCACTAGTGTAACAAAATGTTAAAATAAACACAGAGCTACTTAATTATTTATATCTGACAGATTAGATTCAAGTCAGCATTTATATCCGACAGATTCAAGTCAACTTACCAGTAGTGTAACAAAATGTAATTAATTTATATCTGACAGATTAGATTCAAGTCAGCATTTATATCTGACAGATTAGATTCAAGTCAACTTACCAGTAGTGTAACAAAATGTAATTAATTTATATCTGACAGATTAGATTCAAGTCAGCATTTATATCCGACAGATTCAAGTCAACTTACCACTAGTGTAACAAAATGTTAAAATAAACACACAGAGCTACTTAATTATTTATATCTGACAGATTAGATTCAAGTCAGCATTTATATCCGACAGATTCAAGTCAACTTACCAGTAGTGTAACAAAATGTAATTAATTTATATCTGACAGATTAGATTCAAGTCAGCATTTATATCTGACAGATTAGATTCAAGTCAACTTACCAGTAGTGTAACAAAATGTGATTAATTTATATCTGACAGATTAGATTCAAGTCAGCATTTATATCTGACAGATTCAAGTCAACTTACCACTAGTGTAACAAAATGTTAAAATAAACACACAGAGCTACTTAAATAATTATTTATATCTGACAGATTAAAGTCAGCATTTATATCTGACAGATTAGATTCAAGTCAACTTACCAGTAGTGTAACAAAATGTTAAAATAAACACAGAGCTACTTAAATTATTTATTTACCCTCAGTTTGCCAATGAAGATTTTTACAAGCATAAATGAAAAGAACGTATTTATGCAAAAGCAAAACAAAAAAAATGACTAAAGTACACATGAAAATGACATCAAATAAACAGAAAAAGATTGCAAAGATTCAATTCTCTAAAAGACCCAGCAATGATACAAAAACGGTGTAGGCATTTTGTACACAAAAAGTAAGATATGTCTATATTAAGCAATAAATTTAAATTATATGTGTATGAATGTTACAAAAATGCTGAGATATATAATGTATAACTTTGATTTCATATCAAGCTGTACAATAAATTAATGTTTTCTAATGCCAGTCAATTGATATGAAACAATGAGATGAATATAACAAGCTGTCAGTCCGATTAGCAACTTAACAGTAAAGAAAATATAACTCCACTGAGACTAAACTGAAAGAAATTGTGCAGTCAGTAAAAAATACAAGATTGTATTACAAAGTTTTCTTTTATTATAAAATAAATTATGATGCAATTAGAAACTCTTCTATACATTCAAGTCTTATTAATTTTAAGACAAGCAGTCACAGTAAAAAATAATGTCCTTTCAGAAACTGAAGATTTTTAACCCTCGGTTTTATGACAAAACATTGATACTGAATCTGTCATAAGCAAAATACAAACATCCCAGAAATGGACAATAAAAAAAAAATTACTGACCATTAATGTTTCTGTTACAACAAAGCAGATTTAGAACTAATAAATTCAATAATGTGTGTACATTTCTAAACAGCATAAAGAGACAAAAAATTATAGAATTATTTTGATAAAAATATATAATGTCAATTATTTTTACTGTACTTAATGTTTTGTAAAGAATGTGGAATAAAGACTGAAAGAAAACTGTCTCCGATATTTCACTGTACAAAAAAAATTATTAAATTTGGAGCACGCGAGATTAATAGAAGTAAAACTGGAACATCATGAGCAATAATAACAAGTATTTTTAAATATGTCAATATGTGGCATCAATCTGCATGAATGTGTAAAATATGGAATATAAATGCACTAAAAATACTGGAATCTTTACATAGATCATTAAAAATGAAATATAAAAAAATATTCTATTATTCAAAATACCAGAGCATTTGAAGGTATAATAAAGCCATCAGAGCTCAGCCACTGGATTTCACAGATTAATTTTCACAAACAAAATGCTAGTTGAGCCTTAGGGATCTGAGTAATCAATACTTTATAGGTATACTAATCTTCATCTCACTGCACACTTCCCTCACAGCTTTCACCAGTATGGACATATCCTCTGCATGAAGGTCACCGATGGTACCAATTCTGAAGCAATCAGTGTCCAATACTTTGCCAGGATAAATGACTAGATCTGTTGGTATAAACGGCAGGATTTTAAAACACAAAAAAAAATCATTTATGAAACTTAAATACTCCTAAATTACACCAACAAAATTTATTTTTTTAATTGAAAAGGTCATAATTCCATACCTTTATCATTAAGCTTGTTATAAAATGTATTGAAATTGAAGTTTGGATCCTTGGGATACAAGTAAGATGTGATGATGTAGCCTGCCACCTTTTCATCTAGAAGTTCTCTAAAGCCAAGTTGAGACATTCCTTTTTGTAAAACAGCCCTGTTATTTTTGTATCTGATTGAAATAATTAAAGACAATGTTTTATTAAGACATTTTGTTAAAAACGTTGAGAAGTTCTTTAAGGCCTATTTGAGATATTCCTTTTTGTAAAATACCCCGTTGTTTTTGTATAGGATCAAAATATTAAATAATTTACGACAATGTTTATTACTATGAAAAAATTCTAAACATGCACAGCTTTTAAATGAATTAAACAAATTGTAAACCTGTTTGCCCTGAGCTTCAACTCCTCCTTCCTGTTCAAATTCCTATTAAAGCTTGTTTGAAAGCAAGCATTGAATGTGTGGGAGGTGTAAATCGGAATTGACTTGTCTGATCTAGCTGTTTCACCTGATCATACAGATCAAGAGCTAGAGTTCTGGAATTACCTGGGTTGAGAATAATTTAGATTCTTTACATACCTTAGAAAAAAAAGGGTTTAACATATTCTGAAAAAGAAAAAAAAATATGCTTAACAATAAAAATAATTTACCTTTACAGTTGTCAATGAGGCTATTTCTAGCTATAACAAAGGCAAAACCTGGAACACCCTGAAGGCATTTGTTAGCTGAGCTTATCAATACGTCAATACAGCTTTCTTCAAAGTTGACAGGGACAGCACCAAAACTACTCACAGCGTCTACTAAATATATCGAATCTGGGGAGCAATAAGAAAAGCTAGTTTTAAAGTAGACTTCTTGAACCTTAAAGACATTCCTTATGAGCGTGTCAGTTAAAAAAATGTTAGGGCAGATCATTTTATAAATAATGTTTTTAATGAGCTGTGGCACTGCTAAGAGCAAAATACAAAGCAAATTAATAAATGTATTGAGCACTGTCAGTTGAGTAATGACTTAAACCTTAGTCAAAATATATTCTGACGAGTATCAGATTTTAAGATTAATTTAGAAAAATGTCTACTAAAGCTGCTACTGATTTGGTGGTATCTGGCAAAGGAGGATGAGGTTTGCTATCAAGTTGTGGGTCATTTGCAAGGTATAAAATGATGACCTCTAGTTAACTTCGGCTTAATCTTGTCTAGTAGACTTGGTGTGTCAATCTAATTTTTTAAAGTGCAGCAATATTTAAAAACATGAAGACTATAGGCTTATTCATACATGAGAAAAAAAAAGTAGAAAACCCAAATTATGGGTTTATAAAATAAGATATTGCATGCGCAATTTCTTAAAAGAACACCCTTTTTTTTTTAGCAGTTAACTAATATTTTATCAGAATTTACTTTTCTTTATCACAACATAATTATTACACTAAAAAAAACATTAAAGAAATACTAAAAAGATGGAGTAATAAAAATAATCATTGTTTTTTATCAACTAACTTGGTGAAAGACTTTTAACAATGTTTCCAACTTCAGCAATTGGGTTGAAGACACCAGAGCTTGTTTCACTGTGGACAATGGCTACAAGATCATACTTGGTTCTCCCACTTAAAGCATCCTCTACAACATCAGGCTCCACATTGCCTGTCTTCCCTAAAACTCTGTACATCACAGCTGATGCCGGCAGCAGCACATATCTTAGCCATTCTTTTGCCATAGGCACCATTTTCTATTATCAGTGCCTAAAGAAATGACAAAAGTATTAACAAGTAATACATAGGCTACATGCACTGAAAATAAAACTTATGATATTTGCAACGAAAATTTTTTTACTTTTACACTATTACAATTAAAGTTCACAAAAAGCAGGACAGGTAATCAGAAGGCAGAAAAGAAGAATCCACTAAGACAAAAATATGCTAAAAAATTAAAATTAAGACATCTTTTTTAACTAATTATAGGTATGGTATTTTTTGCCAATGTCGTTAGCTTACTTTGAAACAAAAGATTGTGTAAATTTTAAACACTTTTTTTAAAGTTTTACACGCTTTACCTTAGCACCTTGCACCTAGGAAGAACTGTTTGGAAAGATGCATCTACCGCAAATGTTCCACTACCCTGAACAGGGATACAGCTATAGTCTTTAGTAGACACACCTGAAAAAATAAATTCAGTTATAAACAATAAAAATATGCAGTTGTAAAGTCTTCCAAATATTTTGTAACATTTGAAAGAAAAAGCTTGGTAACTTACAATGTTTTGACTCACTGAAGATATTTTAAATGTTAGAAATATATAACGAAAACCTGCCATTTTTATTTAAAAATCAGATAGCATAAAAAATGGCTTCTGTTGTACCAGAATGGACGGTTTATCTCTAATATAAATTAGTGAAAGGTATTGTAAACCAAGAAACTATTTGCTATTAATTTACAGTGTCCCAAAGTTGCCACTGATGCAACAACTGAGTTCAAAAGGATCACTCATGAAGCCTTCAGGGTTGTGAAACAGCTTGATAAAGAGAACAGATGCGAGTTTATTACACAGTATCATCTCTCTTTGAGCAACAGTTACTATTAGCAGTAACAAAGTTTTTTTTTCAAAACTATTTTTATTTTTGTGCGTGACTTCTACCCTGAGTGTTAAAATTGTAGTTTTAGAAGAGACCGATTGTAGTTGGACAGCGGGCTAAGCTGAAGAAAAAATACAGTTAATAGTAGATGATACACCAAGGTAGGCAGCCTTTAGTAGTCTGGGGCCAGTTTAAATAAATCAACATCAAAGGTAGCAATTTAACTTTATTTTTCACAAAAAAAAAACAAACATCTTAATTCAAATATCTAGGCAAGAAATAAAGGTGTGATTATCCATGCACTCTAAGCTGCATTTGAAACTCATTGGGTACCATCTAGGGTTTCAGTAAATTGTAGGATTTTTTTTTTGTATTTTTTTTTCAATTTTCTTATAAAGGACAGTAATATTTTTTAAATGCCTCATGCTGACTTCAAGGCTGTGGTAGCCCAACTTTTATTAATGTGATATATTTCTTACCAATACGATAGTTTTTTACTTAATGTCTACCTTTTTATGTGGGACAGATGGCCGAGTGGTGTAGATACTCAACTGTCGACCTGAGAGTCCTGGGTTCGATCCTCGGTGAGGCCCATGGAATTTTTCCAGGTGAAATTTGATGCAAAGTCGTCCCACAAGTCCACCCAGCTTTAAATGGGTACCTGACTTTAAGTTGGGGAAGTAAAGGCGGCTGGGCGTTGTGCTAACCACACAATCCCTTCATATGCCGAGGTTATAGAAACAGACGAATTCTACACTTCATCTGCCCCGATGGCCCGTTAGGGCTAAGGGAACTTTACTTTTTTACTACCTTTTTACTTTTGTATACAGCTATCTCATTGATTAATAAGCAGAAAAGAAAAAGTACAACCAAAGTGACCATTCTTTCATGTACAATATAAAAAAATTAAAATTGTGCCAATATTGGACATGGTTATGGTAAAGCACATTATGAAAGATTCTGCCAAGTACAATCAGTGGTGGTCTTTGTGAGCGGGGATTAGGACAAACACTAGTACTGCACCAGGAAATTGTTTAGTTCCCGTGCTGTAATAATCTAAACTCCTGACCAGTATACGAAACTCCAACTGTGTGAGACTGCTCCGATGTGCAATGTGATAATTTTGAGGGCTAAACAAGAACTTCTGAATATAAATCATTTGTAATGTTTATGTAAATAGCAACATTCATTAATATTGTACATCACTGAGTACTTATAACAATGAACCCAGATTTTAGCCATTTAAGAAATAAAAAAATTGCATTTTAAAAATATTAGAATAACCAAATAATTAACCAGACAGATGATATAATAAAAAAAATTACCTGCAATCTGTAATATTTTTGATCGAATAAATTTGATACATTCTATAAATTCTTTGTCTCGAGATCCAACATCTCTTAACATGGCTTGTTTTACACTGAGTGTAACACCAAGAGGTCCCGGGTATATAATACTTTATCTGTTAGAAAAATTGATAAAATATAAATAACAATGCTCAGTTTAATAAGGATATGTTTGAAGCATATTTATTTCATTCTTTTTTTTAAATTTAATTTAAAGTAATAGAATATAATAGCTTACTATCATCAATCATGGAAAGCTAACCAAAATATTTTCAATGCAGAGAATTAAACTTTTAAAGTTTAAAGCAGAGTAATATTTTCTTAATGACAATATACAATTATACTATTTATTTATACTTACCTTTTGTTTGCCTATAATGCTGCGGGGATGAAGATATTGTTCTAATATGAAGAAAATTATTTTTACAAGCATTGGCATTGTTGTGCAACTGTGACTTATGAAGCATACGTGGTAAAGAACGGAGATATTTTCCAACTGAAAGTTTTGATGCCATTTTACTGTGCGTGGTCGTCTACACGTGGCTTGACTTGATTTAACTGGTCTTTGGATCTGTTATGATTTATGAAAAATTCTGAACAATGTTGAACGCTCAACTGATTCCTCTTATCGGTATTCGTAATGTGTGATCAGCACAGAAGTAGTAAAATGGTCATGATATGAAGTCACGTGACTGATCACATGACATCTAAAGTTTTTTTTTTTTACAAAGGTACTTTTTTTTTCGTTTTAAAATATTTATATTTTAAATATAACTAACTAACTAATGGAGATTCGTCCTTCGAAAATGTTTTTGGCATTCAGGTTTTTTTTATAATCTAGCAACTCTTGTTCGTTTAAAATCGTCTGCCACTGAGTGAATTTTTAAATTTAACCTAAATTATTATGAAAAGATGGATATAGGAAAATAAAGGTACATGCTCAATAAAACGAAAAGTAGAGCAATCGCGGGATTCCAAAAAGCCGTTATTAGAAGATTTTAGGGCGTTTGCAGTATCTGAATTATCACATGGATTGAGGACAACAGTACAAGTTCAACAGCCGGACAGAACTGAAGAAACTATTTCTAATTTGATTGTCGCTGTCACTTCTTCATTTCTTAAATTGGATATTGGAAGGTAGCCTATGTCTTTGACATACGACCTTTCAAATGAGTTGAAATTGCTGCTGATCCTTGATTGTTCGACCCCTGATAGAAATATGATTTTTTAGAGCTGACATTAGTGGAAACAGAGGCTTTAGATATGCTTGGTTATCAAACTATTCATCGTGGGTTATATACTTGCAAATGTTAAAAGGTGGCTTTTGCAAATTGTGCGTGTTGTTTTCGCAAAAAGTAATTCCAGTAGTTCATGGAGCATTTTTTATCAAACTATGCACAAAATTAAAAGATTTCAACGAAGATGCACGTAGCCACATGCAAAGCACATGGCACAAAGACTCTTATTAAGGATTCAAGCTATTTTGTTGCACTATTGGTAGCCAAAGCAGTTTCTATAGATGAGCAGTAAAACTCATCATTTAGAAGACAAAGTCTAGAAAAAGAATCACACTCTGGTATTTTTTACGACCTGTTAAAGATTCGTGTTGAATCTAGAGATGAAGTTCTAGATAATCATTTGTCAATTAGTTCTTGTATTGCTAAGTATATCTCGGCAACCAGTGCCGCCTAGAGGGGAGGCAGAGGGCAAATGCCCAGGGGCCCGGCGAGTTTTAGGGGCCCGAACTGAGCTCGCCAATCAACTTTTGAAAATGTTATTATCAGCACGAGAGGCCCGAGACAGCCCTGCCCAGGGGCCCGAAATTTCTGTCGGTGGGCCTGTCGGAAACTACACAAAAACACTGTGATCGAAATTTGTGGGTCTCTCTTTTTTGAAGACATTGTTCGTGAAGCAAATAATTCAGTTGTAATTTCTATACTTGCCGATGAGATAATATAATTTCAGACATTGAGCAGATGTCACTTGGTGTTAGATTTGTCAAAGAACACCATAATTACAAATTCATTAGAATTTAAATTAGATACAGCCCCGTAGCGTGAAAATTCTACAGCAGGGGCCAGTCATTCTACAGCAGGGGCCAAGCTATAGCAGGGGGTAGGAAATAAATTTTACTAAGTAGAGCAAACAAGCAAAGGGGCCAGACAAAACGCAGGGAGGGCCAGGCTCTCCTGCCCCCCCCGCACGCTACGGGCCGGATTAGATATGACAAATTTTGTTGGTCAAGGATGAGACGGATGTTCTACAATGGCAGGTAAAGAAGGAGCAGTCCAAGCAATAATTCGAAAAAAAGACCAAAATGCAGCAATTGTACATTGCAGTTCACATACATTAAATCTTGTCGTGAACAATTTAAATAATGTGAATGCTGTATGAAACACAATAGGAAAAATTAAGTCAATTATAGTTTTTTCTGAGAAATTAATCAGCGAAGAAAACTATTTCCAAATGTGCCTTTGCTATATGAAACTAGACGGACACATAAATATAAAAGGTTGCGGATTTTCGCTGAAAATGTGACAGAAATTGTTAACAACTGGAATATTTAGAACAATCTTGAAAAAGCAAGCAAGTTGCAAATTAGTTACTTTCTGCTGTTAGGGTTAGGTTTGGGGTACATGTGTTGTTTGTTTAGTTATTATACTTTAATGTAATAAACTTCCAGGAAATTTAGTTCAGTTTTATTGTTACAACTTTATGACATTTTTTAAAATGTGGGGGGAGCAAATGCCCCCCTTGAATACGCCCATGTGTATGCCTGATATATATATATATATATATATATATGCAGAAGATATGTGGAATTCGCTCCGGAACACTATCTACAGAGCTGCTGCTCTGACGTATGGTACAAAGGAGCACAAGAATACCGACTGGTTTGAGGCAAACGCTGTTGAACTAGAGCCCGTCATTGATGCCAAGCGAAAAGCACTGATAAGCTACAAACGTGACCCAAGTCAGCACAATCTTCTGGAGCTGAAGGCTGCTCGGAGAAAGGCACAGCAGACTGCCCGTAGATGCGCAAATGACTACTGGCTTCAACTGGCACATAGCATCCAGCAAGCGTCGGAGACTGGCAACATAAGGAGGATGTATGAAGGCATCAAGCAAGCAACTGGCAAATCATCAAAGAAGACTGCACCCTTGAAGTCCAAATCAGGGGATATCATCACTGACAAAAACAAGCAAATGGGCAGGTGGGCGGAACACTATCTAGAGTTGTACTCCAGTGAAAACTCTGTCACACAGAGAGCATTGGACGATTTAGAAGACTTGACCGTCCTGAAGGAGCTGGATGCTGAACCTACCATGGACGAACTCAGTAAAGCAATTGATGCCCTGAACAGTGGTAAATCGCCGGGTGAGGATGGCATCCCGCCTGAAATCATTAAATGCGGAAAACCTGCCTTATTGGAGCCACTTCATGAGCTCCTCTGCCTATGCTGGAAGGAAGGCAGATTTCCGCAAGACATGCGCAACGCCAAGATAGTCACTCTGTACAAGAATAAGGGGGATCGCAGTGACTGTAACAACTACAGGGGTATTTCATTGCTGAGCATTGTAGGCAAAGCCTTTGCACGCGTGGTACTCAACCGTCTTCAGGTTCTCGCAAACCGCGTGTACCCCGAATCACAATGCGGCTTCCGACAAGAAAGATCCACTGTTGACATGATTTTCTCAGTGCGTCAGCTCCAGGAGAAGTGCAGAGAACAGCAGATGCCGCTGTACATCGCCTTCATCGACCTAACCAAGGCGTTTGACTTAGTAAGCAGAAGCGGCCTGTTCCTGCTACTGAAGAAGATCGGATGTCCACCTCAGTTGCTCAATATTATAACCTCCTTCCACGATAATATGCAGGGAGTAGTCAGCTACGATGGGGACACTTCAGAACCCTTTACAATCAAAAGCGGAGTCAAACAAGGATGTGTTCTAGCGCCTACACTATTCGGCATATTCTTCTCTATGATGCTGAATTTTGCATTTAAAGACTCTACAGAAGGTGTCTACCTACATACCAGAAGTGATGGGAAGTTGCTGAACATGGCTCGCCTAAGAGCAAAAACCAAGATCCGCACTATCCTTATCAGAGACATGCTGTTCGCTGATGACGCAGCCCTGACCGCACACACAGAGGAACACCTACAGCTCCTGATGGATCGCTTAGCTCAAGCATGCATAGAATTCGGACTGACCATCAGCATCAAGAAAACCAACGTCATGGGTCAAGGCATCCCAGCTCCACCCTCAATCACCATCGACAACGAAGTTCTGGAGGTCACCGACAAGTTCACATACCTGGGCTCCACCATTACCAGCAGTCTGTCCCTGGATGACGAGATCGACAAGAGGCTTGCCAAAGCAACCAGCGTCATGGCCAGACTAAGCAAACGAGTATGGACTAACAAACATTTGACACTGAACACCAAGCTCAAGGTATACCAGGCATGTATTCTCAGCACTCTTTTATATGGCAGCGAAACCTGGACTACCTATACCAAACAGGAAAACCGACTCGAGAGCTTCCACCTCCGCTGTCTCCGACGCATTCTTGGCATCAGATGGCAGGACAAAATCACCAACACTGCCGTACTCAAACAAGCCAGCTCACTGAGCATGCATCTCCTTCTGTGCCAAAGACGTCTACGCTGGCTGGGTCATGTGCATCGAATGCAAGATGGACGCATACCAAAGGACATCCTATATGGCGAGCTTGCCTCCGGACATCGCCCCGCTGGACGCCCGCAACTGCGATTCAAGGATGTCTGCAAACGCGACCTCAAACTGACCGGCATCAGCCTCGACAATTGGGAACAGCTCGCCGACGACCGGAGTGGGTGGCGTCAGGCTGTTCACAAAGGCATCCTTAATGGTGAACAAGTAAGGAACCAACAGCAGGAGACCAAAAGACAGAGAAGGAAGACCGCACGACATAAACAGGCCCTCGGTCCCCCATCCAGCTTCATTTGTGGCCACTGCGGGCGAGTCTGCCAGTCCAGGATCGGTCTGTTGAGTCACTCAAGAACCTGCTGTCAAAAAATGACTAGATGACTAACTAGAGCGCTACCATCATCTTTCGAGATGGACGGTTTGCCTACGATATATATATATATATATATATATTTATGTGTGTGTGTGTGCTATGTTGATAGAAATAGCTTTAGAAATATTAAAAATAATAGATGAAATGCTTGGAATTTTTATATTTTTATGCAGTATCCGAGATTTAAAACTTCACATATGTTTCAGTAAAATGGGAGAGTGCTTGAGTTGGCCAACGCTTGTACGCCTCATGTTCAATAATAACGTGAAGGCGTATATTTCTGATTGTTATATTGTTGAATTTTCTTTTATGTGCTATCTAGGTTATTTGGATCGTCTAGATGTGATTGTGTTTTATGACTCAAATGAGAAATCATCGATCTTTCCGCGTGCTTGCACGTGTCATCTTGGTTAAAAAAAAAAGCTTGCGATGTTTTAATTTTAAGACAGTTTCTTATTTAATGTTGAGAGATTTGGTGAGAAAGAAGGGGATTGATATTGTTGTTTTTTTTAAAGACGCGAGAAATATATTTAAAAAAAAAAGAAAAGACTAATTGCAAGGAACACTTGCGTCACATAGAGTCAAAAACATCAGACCAAAGACATTGGGGGGGGGCAGCGGCTAAGCGTGTGTATCGGCCGCCCAGGACGGAAGACGATTTTGCCGCCCTCTCATTTAGGTATTTCAATTTAATCTATACATTTTTGCCCCCCCCTAAAAAGTAATAAAAAGTGCCGCCCGGTGCGGACCGCACCCACCGCCCCCCCCCCCAGGTACGCCACTAGGGGGGATAGAGAGGAATGGTCCCTCTCGTTTATTATCTGCTAAAAAAATACTTTCTATTATTATTATTCTATTATTACATCATTTTCTAATTGGACTTCACCCAGATTCGACCCGGGGATGGAATAATCACCCTTGCCTTAAAATTAAATAGCTTACTTCCTTGGACTCTGTGGCAGGCTAAGCTGAACGAATCTGTCAAACTGATCATTTAAAAAGCAGAATAACTAGCAACGTGCATTTACATGTTCATAACTGGGTGGTATATGCCTACCAAGTTTGCTCGTTCGACTGTGTAGATTTCTACGCTACACAAACAAACATACTTTCATTTTTATAATAGATTATCAACAACCATGGGCGTATTCATGGGGGGGGGGGCATTTACCCCCCCCCTACATTTTGAAAAAATGTCATATAGGAGGGGGGCATTTGCTCCCCCCCCCCTTACATTTAAAAAAAATGTCATAACGTTGTTATTTGCCCCCCCCCCCTGGTAATTTTTTGCACCCCCCTGGAAAAATTCCTAGCGACGCCCATGTCAACAACCCTAAGATTTGCAGGCGGTGACCTCTGTCTATTGGCTGATTACAGTTCTTCATATCTGTTGCTTGTGAAATAGGATTGGCCCATTGTTACGATGTAGGGTTGTTTTGAGCACAATGGTTTACTCGTTCAGGAACAAAAATCAGCTGGGGAAAGAGGTGTGCCCTTGTGACCGAGGTCAGCGTGTCAGATTCCTAGGTGGGAGGCTGTTAATTGATTGGGAATCGCCAGCTCGGGAAGGGGGTGTGTCGTTCCCGTGTCAAATTACTAGGGGGGAGATCGGGACGCTCACGGAACCAAATTACCTGGGGGAAAAGGATCGTGACCGTGACACGTAGGATGAAGTTTGGGGACCGGGGATGCTGAGTTAGAGATTTTCACATGCCCCTTGTTTACATGTCAAGTCTCTTTCCCACGTCCCAGACCAGAGTTAGTGGTTTAAGAATTAATTAGAAATAATAAATCAGGGATGTCAAGCCAATCGTTTACTGTATATAAGCTGGACGATTTTGTATGTGAGACAGAGTCGGAGAGAGACAGAGAGAAGATAGTCGAGTGAGATAGCAGAGTCGGAGAGAGGAGGAGAGAGGAGGAGGAGGAGAGAAGAGCGAGACTGAGAACTAGAGATCAGGAGCGGAAGAGTATGACGTAAACTGAAGTATTGTATGTGAGGAGAACTGGCGTCAACATATATATAATAAAACTTGTGTTATTGGCAAAGAAACCGGTATTTTGTTGACTTATTAGCAGAGAATGTACGTGAGCTGTGAAAATAGAAATATTGTCACCAGACCATCAACATCTACTCTCTCATACACCTAGACAGCGATCTGTTCGTGGCAAGGATAAGCATTAGGACTATCCGCACAACGTAACAACTGGGGGCTCGTCCGGGATCGTCCTACTTCAAGGGATCGAGAGTGTAGTAGAACTGGTGACTGGGGGCTCGAAACACAGCGTCACGGAACCTCTGACAGTCACAACAACTTGACCGGCCGCACAGTAGCAAGAAGTATATACAGACGTCATCTTGCAGTAGGCTGACAGTAATACGACTGAGTCACCTACATCACATCTACAGGGAGAGAATTAGCAGTGCGCTTCACTGTTTCTCTCGTCAAAAGTACCTTACTGAGTTCAAGACCAGGAACGTACACCTGAAGAAGTACAGATGGAAGCAGTGACTACGTCAGAGAAGAATCAACAACAACCGCTATTCTCCTCGCTGAGTTCACGGCTATCATCAAGTTGAAAGGTGACTCGATGAGTCCCTGAGTCCGGTGTGATTCGCATAATCACAGGTGTAGCGTCTCTGGTGATAGGCAAAATCACCACGTAGCGAAAATGGATGACACGCTGTCATCAAGTTGAAAGGTGACTCGATGAGTCCCTGAGTCCGGTGTGATTCGCATAATCACAGGTGTAGCGCCACTGGTGATAGGCAAAATCACCAAGTAGCAAAAATGGATGACACGCTGTCATCAAGTTTAAAGGTGACTCGAGGAGTCACTGAGTCCGGTGTGATTCGCATAATCACAGGTGTAGCGCCACTGGTGATAGGCGAAAATCACCACATAGCGAAAATGGTAGGTAGCGATGGCGGTACGTTATGCCGCCGACAACCACTCGCACGTCTTCCCTCGGGCCAGAAGAGATCAACCAGAAGAGATGTTCAACCCCCACAACCGAAGTCAGACAAGAGATCCAAATTCATGAAATGTTTTTTATAGAGACTCTTAGTTTAAGTAGTGGGGTGAAAGTGAGAGTTTTTTTTCCTGTGTTTTTCATCCATAAACTGGAGGACTGGAAGCGTCGAGGTAGGCCAATCATTTTTTAGCCTTTTCTTACTGACCCTTGTGAGTTGCCTACATATTTTTTTTAAATATATCTCCTTTTCTTAAATTAACTCGTTTGAGTTGTAGTGTACCCCATTTTAACGTGCGGTAAAAATCAAAGTTGTATTGGGTTAAATTGATTAGAATTTAATAAGCTCGTTATAAGTTTTTTGGTTATACGTTGTTGAACGCTAATGGCGTCATGAACCATACACTGATCTTTAATTATAGATCAACAATCTTAGGGTCGTGTAGGAATATCTCTCGCACGTGTTAGAGGGGATGAATAGTTTTATGAAAGGGAAGAGTGCGGATTGGGGCTCACAGAGAGAAGGGTCGGGGGCCTAAGTTGTTGTCAGTGGGCAACGTTAGTACCATTTATAGATAATGGGAGGGCCCGTGGCAATTTAAATGATTTTTTAAAAATGCGGTATGATATCGGTCAAGTAGTAGTTTGGGGCGCAGGACATCTCGCTGTCAAGTACATGCAGCAGGAGATGGGCCCTTGGGGCGCCAATTTGTTGTCCATAATAGGTTCAAGAGAACCAGTGGAACGTAGAAGATGTTATATTTGATTAGATGTTAATGCTTTTCATGCATTTTATTTTTACTTTGTTTGAGTAGTTATTTTGATTGTGTGTACATTATTTTTGATTTGGTATACATTCTTTGTATTTTGTGTGAGGGCCAAGTCATTGTCACCTATAAACAAGGCGGGACTTCGGGCGCCTCATTTGTTGTCAGGGCGCCACATTAGACCCTTTCGCAGATCGGGTGGGCCCATGACTATAAAGTATTTTGTTGATGCCATGCCACCTACCTCTGATACATGTCCCTTTAGATAGTAGGGTCCAGCTGCTTTTTGGATACACGAGGGTTAGGTGTGGGACTAGAGGAGCCCAGTGGGCCCTCGAAACCTCGCAACACGCCTCGTCTGGCGCGGCCAGCAGTGAGTTTTCAAATGATTGAGCGGATCGGGATTGAGGTGAAGGGAATTAAGGTTGTATAGAGGCGAGGCATACTCATTCCTTGTGTAAGCTAAGAGGTTGTGCGCCACGGGCAGGCGGGCCTCATATGGATTAGGCGGACGCCGGGCAGAATGCTTGTAGACTTTCTGACGGGTCCCTTAAGTGAATGAGTGGCTGGCTTAATTTTTCAATCAAACTTGAGGGTTTGATTTATGAGAGACCCAGGGGTCTGTTGTACGACGTAAAACTAGAGGTGTCACCACCCTGTGTGAGGCATGCTGTCATGCTCAACAGCTGTGGGACAACCAGTGAGCAGTTATGGCAGTGAAGGCGAGGGACTCCGTGAGAGAGAAGTCTAGAAGTCTGTGTATACTGTTGTCGTGAGTGATTGTTTGTTTAGGCGGCCCTGTAGGGGCGCGCCAGTCATTTACCGTTGTAAAACCAGATGTGACGCCACCCTGCGTGAGGCATAGAGGCATGCTCACCAGCCGTGGGTCGACCGGTGAGCAGTTATGGCAATGAAGTCTAAAGGGGCTGGTCATACTGTTTTTGGGAGTGACGTTTTGTTAGAGGCGATTCGGTGGTTGCCATTCGTTTCTGTCTTATTGGTCGATTTGTTGTACACTAAAGGCGGCGCAATCATTACTTGGGCTGTTAAAGATCGTGGCACCAAGGCCATTCGGATCGTATGATTAGGTGGATGACGACTGGATGTTTGTAGCCATCCTGACGCGTCCCTTAAGTAATGAGTTGCTGGTCCTATTGTTCTTACAAACCTGAGTGTTTAGTCACCTATACCCAAAACTACGCCAAATATCGAGTTTCGGCAGTTTGGGCGGTCTGACTCCTCATCCCTTGGCAAAGTTAAAAGATCGTTTAGCTAAGGCCATTCGGATCGTATGATTAGGTGGATGGCGGCTTGGATGCTTGTAGTCATCCTAACGCGTCCCTTAAGCGGATGAGTGATTGCTTTGTTTGAACTAGGAGTGTTCGTGTAAGTCCCAACCTAAGGTGTCAACGATTGTCTGGTTTTGACAGGTCGCGAATTGTCGATATTGGTAGAATTACGCTGTAGTACATTTTGTCTATTTAATGTTAACCGGGTATCTGTGGGATAGGCCGGAAGTATTCAGGAATTCAGAGACATGAAATTAAATTAATTTACATGTGGCAGACACTCACAGGTCAGAGAAGAGGAGGCTTACTCGGCCAACTCGGAGTGAGTGAATGTGTGTGAGTGATTAAGTAGTTATGTGTTTATTTAATCATTATAATCACGCTATATTTCTTACTTCAGATTTTTCAATTTTAATGTTGATATTAATGCTATTCGTTGCTATATTGGACCACTAAGGTCAGCTTTTATAGTTACTTTGATTTCAAGATGATTATCAATATTATAGAGTGAGAAAGTGTATGTTACTACACATGTATTTTGTTGGTGGTGAATGGTTGTTCCTTCACCGTGTAAACAATTGGCTGGGGCTAATAGGTTGTTACGATGTAGGGTTGTTTTGAGCACAATGGTTTACTCGTTCAGGAACAAAAATCAGCTGGGGAAAGAGGTGTGCCCTTGTGACCGAGGTCAGCGTGTCAGATTCCTAGGTGGGAGGCTGTTAATTGATTGGGAATCGCCAGCTCGGGAAGGGGGTGTGTCGTTCCCCGTGTCAAATTACTAGGGGGGAGATCGGGACGCTCACGGAACCAAATTACCTGGGGGAAAAGGATCGTGACCGTGACACGTAGGATGAAGTTTGGGGACCGGGGATGCTGAGTTAGAGATTTTCACATGCCCCTTGTTTACATGTCAAGTCTCTTTCCCACGTCCCAGACCAGAGTTAGTGGTTTAAGAATTAATTAGAAATAATAAATCAGGGATGTCAAGCCAATCGTTTACTGTATATAAGCTGGACGATTTTGTATGTGAGACAGAGTCGGAGAGAGACAGAGAGAGAAGATAGTCGAGTGAGATAGCAGAGTCGGAGAGAGGAGGAGAGAGAGGAGGAGGAGGAGAGAAGAGCGAGACTGAGAACTAGAGAGCAGGAGCGGAAGAGTGTGACGTAAACTGAAGTATTGTATGTGAGGAGAACTGGCGTCAACATATATATAATAAAACTTGTGTTATTGGCAAAGAAACCGGTATTTTGTTGACTTATTAGCAGAGAATGTACGTGAGCTGTGAAAATAGAAATATTGTCACCAGACCATCAACATCTACTCTCTCATACACCTAGACAGCGATCTGTTCGTGGCAAGGATAAGCATTAGGACTATCCGCACAACGTAACACCCATTTTTTTCCCCAGTGAAATTCATTATTTTCCTGTCTGGACCAGACATGTGTCAATGAGATAGACACAGTGGCGTAACTAGGAGTGGGCAGTCAGCGGCGTAATTAGGAGTGGGTAGTCAGCATTAGATGGTAGGCCTATGTACTTTGCCGCCACTCAGGGGCACCATTTTCACCACTTGAGTGCTTTTATTTTTGTACTGGAATGGGGTGGCATTTTCAGAGTCTTCCCAGGGCACCACAAATGATAGTTAGGCCCGCGGTTCTCAACCTTGTTTGCGACTGTACCCCTCACAACTTCACAAGTAAGTTCTTCAAACTATTGGTTTTTTTCAACGAAAATTATATATGTTGCTGCTATATGTATCCAGCATAAACTTTGGCATACCCCTTAGGGTAAGCGTACCATCGGTTGAGAACCGTGCAGTTAGGCCACTGGATAGGCCAACATTAAATTTCATCGTTCTTTATCAGTTTTTATGCTATTTATGGTTAGAGTTCTTGCAGGGCTGGATATAGGCTTGATAAGACCATAAGCTATTTGAGATATGGGACCCATTGTAATTCCAGATATTATATGTCAGTACCAAATATTTAAGTATATATGACTATTGCTCACTCGGACAATGTTTTTTTTTTGGGGGGGGAGGGGGGCAAAAAGTGGGACCCTAAGCTATAGCTTGTGCAGCTAATACGTAAATCCTGCCCTGAGGTAATGAGTGAATTCAGTAACCCATGGATGGGCCAGTGGCTGAGATTTTTTGAAAAAAACTTTCACTTTGCATTAAACTAAATAGTTTAAAATCATGTGTATGAGTCTCATGTGTATGAGTCTTATGAGTTTGAGTCATGTGTATGAGTCCTGTGTATGAGTCTCATGTATATGAGTCTCAAGTGTATGAGTCTCATGTGTATGCGTCTCATGTGTATGAGTCTAATATGTTTTGAGTCATGTGTATGAGTCCTGTGTATGAGTCTCATGTATGAGTCTAATATGTTTGAGTCATGTGTATGAGTCCTGTGTATGAGTCTCATGTGTATGAGTCTAATATGTTTGAGGAGTCATGTGTATGAGTCTCATGTGTATGAGTCTCATGTATATGAGTCTCATGTCTATGAGTCTCACGTGTATGAGTCATGTGTATGAGTCTCATGTGTATGAGTCTCATGTATGTGAGTCTCATGTCATACCTTGAGTCTCACGTGTATGAATCTCTTGTGTATGAGTCATGTGTATGAGTCTCAAGTGTATGAGTCATGTGTATGAGTCTCATGTGTATGAGTCCCTCTCTTATCGACAGTCTCATCTATAGCCTGGTTCGTCTCTCCCTAAGGGATGTATGTTATATTTAAGAATCAAACATTAAAAAATTATAAATATGACCAATTAAAAAATACCGTGTAGGCTTTATGTGAGACGCAGCTCCAGTTATAACAACAGCAGTGTAAACGAGTCAAGGCAGGTGGCGAGGAAAGTATCTAAAGTGGCCATAGCATAAAAAAAGGGTTTAATCCCAATACAAGAAAAATCAATAGACAAAGCCGTTCCGAAGGATTGGGCAAACAATGTGACTGCATAGATACGCCTCTATGTTAAGGCGGTTTTAGGGACTTTTATTATGCCAGACACAGAGAAAGGCTATATGAGCACTTGCCAATTACACTGGGCTATAATTTACTTAAAACAGTTTGGTTTATACGAGGGTCTCAAATTTACAAAAGATTATTAGAGGATCAATTTTTTTCAGGGCGACTACCTTTATCAATGTTGTGTGTCTTGGGCCACTAATTCTCTTTGTTTAGGGCCCATAAATGTACCCCCAAAAAAAACGTGACGACCGATATGCCAATAAATGCACAGTCATAGGAAAGATTTTTGCCTTTTCCATATGCTAACGAAAGCATTGGTATACATAAGTCAAATTTAAGTAAATACATAATTACGACAAAAAGTATTCAACTATTAAATTTTCTTTAGCGAGAATAAAAAAACAACACAGAAAGTGTACATGTTTTGCATTGAAGAAAAAATAACGATGCTAAAAGCATATTGCATTAGATAAATGTGTGCATGGTTGTTGACAGTTAAATAACACGGTGCTTATTCAGTTGTGAGCCTAAATATGGATATTTATCTTTTTTCTATATGTGAGACCCCCCCCCAGCATTTTTTGCTGGTTGCGCCACTATAGCATAGTGCCTTATAGTATACAGAAAAATGCACTGGATTCGGTATATCTAGCGTTGTTGTTATATATATATATATATATATATATATATATATAAATATATTTATATATATTTATATATATATATATATATATATATATATATATATATATATATATATATATATATATATATATATATACTTTGCAGCTTTCAATTAAGATCAATATAAAGATATGGATGTTGGATTCTGGATGTTTGTTGAAAGATTTTACGCTATCTAAAATCTAATGGTAAAGCACAAAGAAGAGTGTAGATTTTAAATGTTATCTTCTCCATCTTGATCTTTGACCTGGTTTTAGCGCAACGTTACTCAGAAGTAATGCGGGTTTTTTAAATGAAAACTAAAATGATTATTGGTTCCAATTTTGTGCATTTCTTTTAATTGTTCACTAAAATGTTGAGATTTTTCTTCCGCTATTTATTTTGTTACTTTTTTTACCCCCGTTAAATTATCGTCTGTTAAGAGCATGACTAAAATTTAAAATAACAAAGCTTCGATTGATTATAACAGGAGTGGGACCAAGAAAGAACTCGATGAGAACTGTATCTCGATTAAATTAATAATAATAATAAAAAAAACGTTTATAGTGATGCATCAGTTTAACACCGAAACAACGATTTAAAAAAAAAAAAGACCTAAATGATCAATTAGATTGGAGTCCATGTCGCCTATCTACTTTTGGGGTCCCTGGCTAAATGTCACAGCAGGCATATATCTTTGGTCCAGCCCCTTGCCTGTCGGGGTTATTAGCTTTATTGTCTGCAGTCAATGAATTATTATTATATATTGCTATTTCAGTGCTGCCGGCGTGAGTAACTAGAGTCTGGAATAATGGGGGAGGGGGGAAGGAGAGAAAGGAAGAGAGAGAGAGAGAGAGATGATGATGATGATGAAGAAATGTTGTCTGTCATTCTTTCACACTGTACGTATTTTTCGTGTAGCCATGTGACAACATTTTTTTCTTAAATCAAACCAACTGAATCCACATCAATTCCTAAACAAAAAATACCAACCAACAAAATCCTTGCTTAAAATACTGCCGCCTATCAACCGAGTACTGGAATCAGAAAGGAAACATATTTATATTTCTGAAAATAGCTAAATTGAATGTATAGCCGGAGTACAATTTTTTTTAATCTGGACAGAACATCTCAGTTTTAGTTAGTCGAATTACATGTACATTGCTGCACATTGCCAAAAAGGTTATAAAATATATGTGTTAAATACCCTTTCTGAATATACGTAGGCCAAATATTTACACACAGACGGGTAGCATGAGGTATCTAAAAAAACTTTCGCCCTTTTCATATACATGCAGCTAACATGGTCTATTTGTAACTTTAATTTGAATTATGCCTAAATATTGATAAAAAATTTTATTTAAAATTTAAAAAAAGCCTGTAAATAATCATTATAAAACTACATTTACTGGGACGGCGACACAATGAAGTCTTGATTTTTCGGTCTAAGTATGATCAAGTCATTCGATCGATATTAGCTTGTAACAAGTCTATCAGATCGATGATCATACCGTTAATCAGTTGTCAGTAGCAGTTGTGCGAGCATGCCAGGCAGCACATACTAGACAGAATTTAGCATTGCCAGTTGTTAGGTTTATTGTGTTAAAAAGCCAAAAATAATAAAATAAAAAATAATAAGTGCAAAACAGCTTTTATTGCGGTGTGATCTAGACCGTGCTTACAAAAATATTTCAATTCAACTTAATACTAAACATTCATAGGTAGGATTTCATATAGATTAACTTGAAAGGTAAAGAGCTTAACCTTTTTGAGTGAATAATATATTGTCAAAAATGTTACCAGTCATATTTTTTTGTCTAAATTATGAAATCATATCATCTTTACCACAACATACTGCCTATAAGTCGTTGAATTACTTTTATAGTAACGTCACGCGATTTATGAAATGATACGTAGTGTAAATAAATATTGATGGATTTTAAACTCCACCATATTACACAGCATACGGAAGTAACCTAACAAGGGCCATTCCAACGTATGTTATGTAATTACTTGACCAGCTCCAAAGAATATTTAATGTACATTCTGTGAATAGATCCTACTGTGATTTCCGCTGATGATCGGGTAGAAGCTGTTATCAATTCAATATTGCACGTATGTTTTTTTGTTAAATCTTTATTTACTTTTTTCAATAAAATTGAAGGAATTTTTTTACAGGCACTATAAATTGACTGCTGTTTTATTCACATGCTTCTTAAAGTATATATATTTTTACACACATCAGTGGCTTCATCTCAAAACGTATTTTTCATCCAATTATATATGCGCATGTCAAAACCAATAAATGGCCACCCAGCAACACAATAAGTCGTTTTTGTGGATAGACAAACAAGGTTCCCACCTCGAGCCCCCCCACCATTAATAAGCAAAAAGTCTTCACATCGGCCGCTTGAGAATTACTTTTTTGCCCTTGGGCTTCCTTATTTCTAAAAAGTTTCTGCCTAGGGCCTTCAGAAAGAAAGAACGTCCCCGAGCAACACATAAATGTAAGATGCAAATTACACAGCTTAGCGCAAATATGAATTACGACTTGAGGGATTGTGTAAGACATACAGTCCGTCAAGCAGCTTTTTAATCCGACCTACCGCTCGCTCACTCCATTACAATCGCTCACATCAATGATGTTTTTACATATAATTTATATCAAAAAGTCAGTGGGGTGCCTCCTCTGCCAGGCTTTCCTGGTCTGGGAGACATACCATCAGGCCCGCAGCATGCGGGGTGATCAGGGGGCCGGGCCCACACTGCGTTTTGTCTGGCCCCCTCTGCTTATTTTTTCTACTTAGTAAAATGTATTACCTGCCCCCCCCCCCCCGCTATTGCCTGGCCCCTGCTGTGCAGAATGTTTCACGCTTAGGGGCTGCATACCGCTGGTCTATGGGGAAAAGATCATCGGAGCTCTCCTAGTCAGGAAAAATTTGCGACGGTGGTGATACTGTGAGTCAGTGAGGACTATCCGCAACTATGATATTCACAGCTGGTGGTGGTGATGGATGTGGTCGGCACACAACACCCTTTCACTCCTGTCCCACTCAAGCACATCTTCGCAGCCTGCCATTTCGGGTGGGGGGGGCTTCAGACACATTACACCCTCCCCTCCGCCCGAGAGGCGGGGTAAAACCCTGAGCCTTGCCATTCTGGCAATACACACCCTCTGCTGGTCTGGCCAGTCTTGTCAGATCTTAAAACCCTTTTTTCTGCCATCCTGGCAGATGTTAGCGGACACACCGCCGCTCTGTGAGGCATGGCAGATATGCATCAGCGCCACCAAACAATGCTGGTGTGGTAGGCATAATACCCCCATCATGCTGGCAATGGCGGCGTAAAAAAAAACAAACATTAATTCAAAAAATTCGCCTTTTTATTTATTTGTTACTATTTTACTATAAATTATTTATTCAATTTTTACTCTATTTATTTGATTTCGCACAACTTTATACATAGTAGGTATTAATCCCATGACCACCAAAAGTTGAACCTACCGCTCAGTCCAACCTGATCAATATGTGCAGCCTGTTGTTAGAATGGTTTTTATATAGATCCATATTTTACAAACACCGGGAATAGCCAACTGAGTATGTGTACCTTTCCAACCGGATTTTTCAGAAGTTACATTTTGGGAAAAATGTAAATAGATCGATGCGTTCATTGATATCAAAATGTGTCAACAAGCTCAATGTACTGTATATTGAGCCGTTTCTGGGGAGTGGGGGGGGGGATATCTTGGGCAGAGACTTCTATAGGATTAATGGATATTTCAGGTCATGGTTAAATTCGCTTTATATCCCGTGGTATCTCCAAGGCCATTGCACTATCGGCTATGGTGGGGGATAAAAATCATATATCACGATGATTATATAAGGTATGCACCTGAATTAAATCTTTTGGTCTAGTGGTGATCACAGAATGTAAATTATACAGAATGAGCATAGTTAATTTAAATTGATTTTTCCAAAAGTCGTCATGTATGTGTGTGTGTGTGTTGTGTATCAATATACAACAAGAAAATAACATAAATGGTGGGAATCGTTTCAATAATTACAAACTTGTGCGCTTTCTGTATGGCGATGAACATGCTTTGTTAAAAAACAGGCCAAATATCCATTTTAAAAAAAATGTAAAGCGCTGAAATGATTGATATAAAGCAACAGTTGCTAGATATGTTTTTTTAATGTATTGCGTGGCAGTAGGCATACAGTCCGGAGAAAACTCAATAGAAAAGATTAATAGACAGATGTTAGTGCAATAAGGGATTTGCCACGCTATAGCAGAAAGAGTGGGCGTGGGGGGGGGGAACAACGTAGGAGACAGATGTTAACTAGGGCCAACAGAACTGGCTTTAAAGTCAGGGTGACTTAACAGTAAATTACGCTGAGACTAAGAATTTCGTTCTATATAATCGTCTTCACCACTGGCGGCGGAGCAGGGGGGGGGGCAGCGGGCCCCTCAGCTTTAAGGGGGGGTGCGCCACTTGCCGGAATTTCAAGTCTGCCCCCCTAAAATTTTAACTTTTTTAACTTTGTAATTCATTTTAGATTTATATGTATCATTTTCATTTTCGTAATTCATTTTGATTTATTTCTTAAATTTAATATTTGAAAGAAATTATAATTAATTGACATTTTACAGTAATCACATTATTGAGAGTTGTTGTGGCATATTTTAAAATAGTTGCAAGTTCCAGGCTTTGCCCGGGTTTAAAATAATGTTTTCTGTTTATTTAAGAAGCGTAATTTGACGTTTAATTCTAGCATTTAAAATAAGACGCGTAAAAAAGGGTTTATTTGCATGCAATGAAGAGGGTACATTTATCTTAAAAGCAATGTGATACACAGCTTTTTGGCTTGGCAGGTTCCTCTCTCTCTGCCTCCCCTCCCTCCCTCCTTCCCTCTCCCCTCCCTCTCTTCCCCTCCCTCTCTCTCCTTCTTCCCCTCCCTCCCTCCCCCTCTCTCTCTCCCTCCCTCCCTCTTTCCCCTCCCTCTACTCACTCTCTCTCTTAGGCATAACTGTATCAAAAGATGACAATTCCTATGAATGAAGGAATGGAATGTAATAATGCAGTAAGTAATGTGATATTTGGTTCCCCGTACCGATCATATTTATAGTAAGTTAGCTATGTGGGAGAGAAGCTCGTAAACAAAAATCGGGGTAAAAGTTTGCCAATTTTCATGTCTTTGATATCCGAAATAATTAATTACAATTAAAGTACCCATTGAGATGGAACGAAACCTGTTTAAGAACATTCCCCATGTAATTTTGTGTACCCAGTGGCCGCAACCAGCAAAAAATGCTGGGGGGGCTCACATATTGAAAAAAGACAGTTTGACAGTCTTTTTTTTGTAACTTTATAACGTAAATTGTATGTATTGATGATTTGGCCTGTAAGGGGTGGCTCAAGCCCCCCACTGCCCCCCCCTCTGGTTGCGCCACTGCGATGTGCCAAATTTCACGTTATTTGGTTGTCGGGATCTTGAGTTTTAAGGGAACAGACAGACAGCAAATGCATCTCATAAGTATAGGAGAAGTATTGCCATCTACCGAATGACGGCAATTGTAATTTTTAAAGAAAATACAATTATTTATTATCTTTTCATAAATTACTTTTTGTTTATTTAGTTTCCGTTTCCGGTTTCATATTCATCATCATTCATGATAATTATCAGTAATCTTCACGATCTAATTTCACTATTAAATTTGTAAACAAACTGACATTACGAATCAGATGACGACAAAAGTGCTCAATTTTCATTTTTATTTATTTTAATATAAAATTCATTTAATAATATCGATTAAATACTTGCTACATAATTACTATATTTTATTATAAAATTAAAGGGTAAAATTTGTTTTTCGGTCATATTTTGTCTTGCCCCCTCCTTAAATTTTCAGGGGGGCGGCGCCCCCGCCCTTGAATTTTGGCTTGCCCCCCTTAAAAATATTTCGTTCCGCCGCCGGGAGTGGTCTTCACCACTATTAAAACAAGCAATTAAGCCTGTTCCATTCTGGACACAGGACGATGTAGCGCATTTTCATGTTATGTATCAATACGTTTGTTATTTTTCAGTACAATATTTGTAAATTTTGGAAATGTTTTATAAATTCAATTGTGTAATGCATATATCTGAAAAAGATATTAAAAGGACAAGTAAGTCATGTTGAATAACTGTTACAAAAATAAATAATGATTACGCCCCTTTGATTAGCTTTTATTATTTATATTTAAAATATAAGCAAAACGGTACATAACAAACTCTTATATTTTTGGCCCTGAGAGGTCAAATCGCGAAATGGACTTTTGATGTACACTTGGCAGGCCAAGACCTACACAATGATATATACATTATGGGTCTAGGACTTATGGTTGCTGAGAAATAGGGCGGTCCATTATTAATATAGCTTATACTAGTAAAAAGCGGTACTTTATAAGGCCCCTTTTACGGCCCTGAGATGTCAGATCGCGAAATTGGAAAAAGACATTTCTTGGCAGGCCAAGACCTACAAAATGATATATACATCATGGGTCTAGGACTTATGGTTGCTGAGATATAGGGCGGTCCATTATAAATATAAAGCTTATATAGTAAAAAACGGTACTTTATAAGGCCCCTTTTACGGCCCTGAGGGAGAGGTCAGAAATGATATATACATCATGGGTCTGAGGACTTATGGTTGTTGAGATATAGGGTGATGAGACAGACAGACAGACAGACAAAACAGGACAATAGAGCATTTTTTTTTTCGAAAATGCTCTAAAAAATTAAAATCCTTCTGTCGTAAATTACATGTTTATAGCTACAAAAAAAAATTTAGAACCATCTTGTACAGCTATATCCTACACCTGGGCAGGTAGATAGTGTGTTATGTCCCCCTGCCACAACCACTCAATAAATTTAATGTGAGAATCCAGATTAGCATTGGGCCTTTTATGTTCATGGATCACCCCAAGAACATGAGCCCTCAATGCAGTGGCGTAGCGAGCTCAACTTGCGCCCGGGGCGCCATTCAAAAACCATATAATATTATATGTAAAATATACCATTTGGCGTCCCTTTGTGAGTAGCGCCTGGAGCATGATGACCCCCCCTTGCCCCTCCCCCCTCACTACACCACTGCCTCAACGAGACAAGGCGCCTACAAATATTTCTCTCTTAACTATCCAATTTATTTTCTTTAAAATTCGTCCGGGTAAATTCAGGGCCGTTCTTATGTATATGTGAACTTGGGGATGGCTTACGGCATCTACTTTCAAAGCCCCCCCCCACCACCCCCACCATCTAGTAAGAACTTATCAAATCTAATGCCTATGTGCTTCGACAGATACTTTTGCCTATGCCCCCATTCCCCCCATCCCCTAAGTATGTGGGTAAATTTAACATCTATATCTGACTATAACTGTGTGTTTATCTCTCTCTCTCTCTCTCTCTCTCTCTCTCTCTCTCTCTCTCTCTCTCTCTCTCTCTCTCTCTCTCTCTCTCTCTGTCAATATCAATGTTCAGCCTACTAGCCTACAATATGTGCAGATGAACTTTTCACCCCACCAGTTTTTTCTTATTCTAGCCTTTGATGTGGGGGACACATGGCATATATACATCAGAGATGAGCGGACAGCGGACGCGTCCGCTTACCATGACGCAGATCCGCGAGACTTTTTCGAATCCGCGGACTGACAGCGGACGCATTGTATGGTTAAGTTGCGGATTCGCGGATCTTCTTTAGCGTTACCATAAAAAATTTTCAAGTCATTTAAACAGCTAAAATTTCAGCTATGCGGACGCGCGGACTGGTCCGCAGACCAATGTTGTAAGATTCACCTGACGCGGACGCGGATCATTGATAGAAATCCGCGGACGGACGCGGACGCTAAATTTCAAGATCCGCACACCTCTGATATACATATATCGCGATATAAAAAAAAAAGAACCCGGATCTGTTATTTTTGGCCCTTCTATAATGAACACACACTGACACTTACTTCCTCACCTGGCTATACAACTTCAAACAGCAATAATCACATTTAGTCGCACGTAGAATGAGACAGTATGAAATTCACACAATGGTAGTATGTTGGACTAGATCATGCGTGTGTTCTTGTAGCGCGGTGCGGTGTGGTGGACTCACATTACCACGCTACATGTGTTGTTGTGGTTTTAGCTCTGCGCAAGTGGTTCAAAATTAAGATTGGGTTTTTTTTGTGGGGGATAACGATTTTTTTTTTTAAATCAATTCTAATTAAACGAGGCTTGTTAATTATGCCGAGCCCTCTTAAACTATCTAGACAGGGCTA
Organism: Bulinus truncatus; assembly: GCA_021962125.1. Lineage (NCBI taxonomy): Eukaryota > Metazoa > Mollusca > Gastropoda > Planorbidae > Bulinus > Bulinus truncatus. The sequence goes on along the minus strand of JAGDYQ010000128.1, from coordinate 633,507 downwards.
GCAAGAATGTGATGAACCACTGTCTTCGCCATGTCGAAATCGCGAATCTTGACCCAGGAAAACAACAAAACAAAATTAGACATAACTACTTCTTATTTACTTGTATATAATAACAGTCACGTCATCCGGTCACCGACCGAAGCTACCTCGATACAACAGCACTACCGCTGCAAATGTAAAAATAACAAACTGTTTGTGTAATTCGAAATGTCATAAAAGTTCATCTCGTTGTAACAAGTGACGATAGAGATTGATCATTACTAATGACAATAAATAACTTTTTTGACAGTTTGGGCGAGTCAATATCAATGATATATAGATATAATCATTACAGTATACAAACACCAGAAATCTTTTTTTTGTAATGCACTTTTTAAACAGATTTAAAATGGCAGATCGTTATCAAGATACTTTTCCAGATGACAACCAGGATTCTGCTAAGAAATCTCTTGACCAAAAGCTTAGATTACAAACTCAAAAAGCACCAGAAGCCAGTTGCTAAAACAACAGGAAATACAAACAAGAGACATAAGTACCGCTACGTCTGCTCAGCTATCAATGGAAAGTGTCGGGGAATCGCTGGATCGCTCAAACGAGATAGAAGACAATTGCATTAGGCCCATCAAAACATATACCAAACAATTGTTCCAAAACCATCAGTAGATCACCGCAGGGAGCTTGGAGATAATAAAACCTCCGACAGGTAAAAATAATGACGATCGGGACATTCGTCAGGAGACCGACCCAGTTCAAAGTTCAAGATATACCAAATATGACTCTATTATTGTAGGAAGGAGCAGTACTTTGAAAATGGTGTTCTCGGAGAAATACAGAAAACAGTCAAGGTCAAGAAAGAAACGGAGTTTTCGAACCAGTCAGTAAAAACTTCGTCAGAAAACAAACGGAGAGCTACCCGCTGTGCAAGCATCTGACTAACAGTCGAAAAGCGTTGCAGACGTTTATTTTATCAGGGGACGCTATCAAGAAATAAAACCTGTCAAGGGGTGTTGTAAAAGAGGAAACCGCAGCCATGAACCCAAATATGGGCCAAGAAAAGTGAGCTCCTGTGGCGGGAAAAACTTCGATGTGGATGAAACTTATGCGTTTAGACGTCAGAGTACCTCCCCCTAGACGTGATATAGACAGTGTTGGGGTGACATGGTCATTCCAGCTATCGAGCAAGAAACAACTAAAGAGCGTAAAAAACCTGTTTGGAGTTATTGTCGTCCAGGACAATTACCAAGGTACTGGTAAACCCATGGCTGACCATTCCATAAATCGTCCGGCGACGCTCAGCTCTCAAGGTCTGGATTTAAGAGGAAGACATTCAGGATATCCATCCCGTGGCGACGGCCATGAATCGCGATGGGCTGAACGCCTCCAAAGTAAAATGGTGCGTGCCTGAGAGCAGAGCCGTCGATGCTGGTAGACTAGTAATGGAACGGCTGGAGCTCATTAAAAAACCTGGCAGTTGTCTGTTATGTGATCACTAAACGGTATATCGTGCTTCATTTGACCCGTTATTGATGCGGCTCCCATTGATAGGTTGTACTATCTTATTCACTAAATCAATGTCAAATTGGCTCTCAGTCTCACTTGGACACCCGCGTCCAACAATAACAATTTCAATATGGGAAAAAGAGCTGTTGAAGTAATCAGGAATAAAAGTATAAATTTGACCAAGATAAACTTTTATTGTAGATAAAGCTGCACCATATTATCATCTATTATTATTATATCCTATATGTTAAATGTCCTTCACTTGACACATTTTATTTTGAAAAAAATTTTCAGTTTTTTTTTTTCAGATTTGATAGTTTTGTTTAGTATTGTATGTCGTAAAGTGTGAATGAACCAGAATATTTATTTCTGCAATACTCAATAAATTCATTTTTATCTGTAATCATTTTAACAATTTATTCATGCCTTTGTACAGTAATAAATATAATTGGTTAAATGTGGTAAAATATAATCTTTCAAATAAAAAAAAAAAATAATGATATTTAATAATAAATCAACATTGACCACAGCCACAGATTTAAAGATAATAAAACAATGTGATAGAGCCATTTATTACAACAGATCTTTATACACAACTGACTTGCAAAATATCATACACAGTTTGTTTCAAAACAATTGATTTTCAAAACTATTTTCATTCAGTAAGATTTCAATGGTCTATTTGTGAGAAAAACATTTACCTGGGTGGTTAAATGTGATAGATTTCAAACAACCCACAAACACTCAGCATGAACGATTCAGTTAACCCTAACTTTATTCAAATAGGATCCAATGCATACTTTCACAAGCCAAACACACAATGACATAAGAATATTTTAATTTTTTTTGCATCAATATCATATCATTCAGTTTTCTGCAACATACTTTCTTGGAGTACTTTTACACTCAAATGAAACAATTTTTCATTACCCTGACCAACATACTACCACACATTTGTCACCAACTTGAACACATTTTACTTCACACCAAACTACAAATTGTTTTCTTTGACGATAGACTGATTTAATTTACAAATGTACATGTACCAGACATTCCAACAACGCTTGCCCAAACATTTCATTCTCATACATATTCAATACAATGTAAACATTAGAAAAACATGCAAGTCTTAATTTTTTTTATTACTTTTCACTTTTATTTAAAGTAACAATGCAAAATATTTTCATATATAATATTTACATACACATTTCTAATTGATGCCTCTTGAAATGCAAGACTTGATGAGATCTTAGTACCTAACGACCTAGTCATTCGCTGATTGATTCTAATTTACGACAAATATGGCTGTCTTAAACACAACATTTATGTCGTCAAAAATGATATTTTTCAGGTGCATTGAATTTTTGTTCAAAATAAAATACAATAAAATAATAAATAACAATGCAGTTACTATTTATAATAAAATACCTTATAGATTATTCTTTTTTAACAGAAAAGCAATGCACTGTAACAATCTAGATAATTTTTGCTTTCATACATGACATAAAAATTAAAAGGTACTACACCAATCTAATTTAAATAAAAATGGGCCAACTACTCTCTTTTTTCCTGATCAGATTATGTCCAAAAAAAAAAAAAATGTACCCATGTTTTCTCATATCACAAGTCACGTCTTAACATGGTGGTTTAAGTAGCTAATAATGTGCACAGAAATCACACCAGCATCTAGTGCTCATTATGGAAATGTCTTTGATGTGTGATGAACATTGGGGAGATATGAGAATGAAGGATTGCTAGTAGACAACATAAATGACAAAAAGCCTAGGAAGCCACAGTTTGACTTAAAAAAAAAACAACCAGCAGTTAAAAGTCATTTTTTGGTCATTAATAAAATTATTTAATTTAGAAAAACAAAGCATAAAAAACTACTTGTTTGCTATACAGTTGTTTTTGTGTCAGGTTGTTTCTATTTAAGATAAATGTGACAGACGAAATAAGAAAAACCTTTACGCTGCCCTATGCGGAACTTGGCAGTTTAAACAGACGAAATAAGAAAAAAAAATGTTAAGAAACCTACAATATCTGTGGAGTATTCAAACACACTCAGACATAATGCTATTTGCATAACTGATCCCAAATGAAAGATTTGAAATTCCTACGTGCAACAATAATTGACTAATTATTATCTGAAAAAATATTTTGGCATACCTCTCAAAAAAACTTACAAGATTTTTCTACTGTTAACAAAAAAAAAAAAACTTAACATACAACAAATTCAACTTATCATCATTAAAGATTAAAGAAACTTTAAATTAAAAAAAACAAAAAACATCAACTACTTACTCTTAAATTAAAAACAGGGATTAATTCCTAATTAAAACTTAATGTTCAGATGTCAAAATCTACCACAAAGAACTAACGTTGCCTTTGCAATATTGTTGATGCTTGTCTCTCCTGCTTTGAGCTACAAAACAAACAAGTCTAAAATGGGTTAAAACAAAGATCAAACCATACGAGTGAGCTACGGTCATTTAATTAAGTCACTGTAATTCAGAGTGAACCCAATTTTGTTTCAGTCAGATATTAAATCTTTTAATGAGAAAGCTAATCACATCAATCTTAGTAACATTGTTGAAAAAAAAAACATAAATAAATGCTACTTGTTTATGGCATATGTGCTCATTGAGGAAGTTAACACACAATTCATGAGAAACTGGCCACAGAAAGGAGGAGCAAGATGTCTCTTTTTAAAGTCTGTGTCTTGGTAACAAAAAGAGGAAATTCCTAATGAAGAAAAATAATCACCGCGACATGGGACATGAGAACAAACATGTCCACTCACAGTAACAAAGAGAACAGATACTTGAAATGAGAGGTACATCCAGGAACAATAACAAAAAAAATAAACAAAATAAGTTAAGTCCATTTTTTTACAACTAAAATTCAATGCTGCACAGCACTTCAACACTCCAACATTAACATTGTTAAGCTACCATAAACTTCAGAATAGACAGAAATTGATGTTCAGCATAAACCATAATCAACCATAGTCAGAGGATTAATGGATGCATTTCAACTTGATAAAAAGGAGTTAAAAAAAAAACAAAAAAAAAAACACATTTATTTCTATTCAAGATTACTTGAATGTCTTTCTGTTTAATAAGATAAGGATTATTTTCTACAAACAAAAGTATTGAAAGCATGATACAAAGTTGAATAAAAACAGGACTGTCACAGTTGTAGGATACAAGAAATTCATCATCAGAATACTAGACATTAAGTTCAAATTTTAAAAGCTGTAAACTAACTTGAGCCAGCACATCTCAGAAACTAGAGGAAAAAAAAAACCAGAAAAAATGTATCTGAAAAATAAATATGTAAAACCAAACGTGGACGAAAATTTAACTGCCAAAACTGTAAATGCGTTTTCCTGCTGATATATTTTTAGGCTTATAGAGAGTATCTTGTTACATTCATTACAAAGAGAATTCAGAACCATCAGTGCTGAATTTCACATGTATAGACAAGATGTTTGGATTTGGCTCTTTAAAATACAATTTGAGATTATTTTTTTATAACATCAAGCAGGCTGACATTCACAAATGTTAACTTCTTAAACAAAAATGTTTTGAACACAGAAACAAACAAGATATCTGTGAAAACTGACTGAAAAAAAAAAACTGGAACACACTGCATTCTGTATAAAAATTTACACAACTTCATGCAAATTTTGATGGTTGTCATAAAGTTTAGAAGTAACATCCAAGAAAAATTTTGTATCTCATTAACATAACAGTAATAAACCCTACTAATAAAATTCTTTTTCTCTAAATGTTATGTCCCCACTCTGAGCCGTTTTGGAGATGGCGCGATCACATCTTCTTCTTCCTCCTCCTCTTCTTCCTCGGAGTCTTCATCGGGGTAATCAACCAAACCTTTAAGACAGGCTGAAAGAAGACAAATATTTAATTTATTTGACATTAAAAGGAACATGCAAATGACTAAAATTGTGAATGATTTCACTGATACACACTCTAGGATTTATCGCAGGATCCCCAGTAGAATTATAGTTCATTAATAATTTCTCTGGAAATAATCACAGACATCATATAATATCATGTATTTGTATAAATTCTGAGACGTTTTAACAAGGCGATAACATTAAAAATGATTTGGACAATTTTGAATACATGCACAAGTAGAAAAAGACAAATATGTTTAGCTACTTCTTCCTTTTATGAGACAGGATGGACTCACATGTTATAAAAGGGTTAGGGTAGATGGAATAGCATGGTTCAAGGATGTAATTCTTGTACTTAAACATCACAAATAAAAATCATAATTGTTTACATAAATACCAGTACAGCAACCCCGCCCTTATGAAAAAAAAGAGGAGCAGTGCTTGTAAACTTTAATTTTCTATAAAAGGTGAGTTAAAAATGTGCTGATTATGGATTTTATTAAAAAGAGACATCAAAGTACATAGACAACAAGAAGTAGCCCGAATGTGGTTCTGCCATGAATTTTTACGCAGTTCCAAAAAAAGCATTATTTTATTATTTGCAACTCTTTCAGTCACCTGATCCTGATAAACTGACAAAGATGTGAAAGAGATTCTCATGTTTGACATGGTAACTCTGAAGCTTCAACCTAGTAAACCAATATGCATCTCCCATATGGTGACTATAAGTGAGGCCACTGAGTGAGACTAGGCATTTCAGTTCCCAGTAGTCATCAAGCTATGACTCAGAAGAAAAAGCAGAAAATAAATTACTTCTTGCACTGCAAACGTTGCTGAGTACATGTATCCATTTAAAATTGATTTTAAAAATTCCATGATCATAAAAGGTGTTTGTCTTGCAAAACTGATCCTACAAGGCATTGTTTATTGGGAAGATTTATAAACCTAGGTGCCAGGTTTGACTGTATTATAATTATTCAATTTTCAGAGGACCTGGGAATTTTTTTTTGTAATAATTTAAAGTAGAAGACTACAATTTTTAACCTCTTATGTAGGTAGCATTATGAAATAAAGACTGTAAAATAATTAGTTACTATTTCTACTCTTTAATGTTAATTCAGTTTTATTTTTTTTTTAAATCAGTTTATCTAAATATCCCAGGTAGAGATCTGAGCATAAGCAAAAAGCCAGAAATGAGAAACCCTAACTTTCCACTATTTGAATTAGACATGACATATATTAAATGAATTTTTTTACACAAAATGCTATAAACTGCCTACATCACTTTAGACTATTTTTTTTAAAAAGTGGGTTAATTACTTACTGCTTTTGTAGTCACATTATTTAGGAAGGCGGACTGTCTGTGATTCTAGATGGTGTGGTAGTGGTACTTGTGGTGTTTATCATTGGACAATAAGCCAGTATTAGAACCAAACAGAACCTTTATTGGCCAGTAAAATATTAGGAGAGACATGAGGTGTGGGACAGAGTCGACTTGGAGAATGAGGCGATGTTGGAGGACTGCATGGAGACTCTGGTGAACCAAGTGCAGGCGGTGATCCTCCTGGAGAGCCTGGACTATCGGGCATACTTAATAAAGATGAAAGGAGGTGCCTGCCTGTCTTTATGCTGATGTTAATAGCTGACTTTGTACTACCAAGTAATCGAGGAGCATCAACATCAGGTTGGTTGTCTTTGGCTGTAAAAGAAAATAAGGTATGAAATACTTTTAGGATTAATTTTATTCAAAGAAAATTTATAGAATATATGACTACCAGAGAAAAAATTAGCCTTACCTGTTTACTGTTTTTCTCTATGTTATAAAAAAATCGATCCTTAGGGATTTGATACACCTGTTCACCAAGCATTTTACTATTACTGCTGGTAATTAAAGCTTCAGTAATGTTTGATTCTAATTTAATATGCCAAAAATGACAGTTAAGTGAATTCAAAAAAGGTTAATACAATAAAGTATTAATAAAGAAATACTTGATTCAAGCAAAATTTTTACTGCTTTTTTAGACAAATAATAATAAATATAACGATTAAAAATAATAATAGAACAAAGTTATTAAAGAAAAAACAACAAAAAGATAATAGAAGAATCTCAAATGAGGAAAAGCATCATGAGTTCATTTATGTAATAGTTAAAAAAGATAAACATCACAGCATTTGCTCATACTGTAATATTCTAGTTTACATTTATTGCTAAAAAAAAATAAAACACTTTGATTCAGTTATAAAATATATGTTGGGGTGTGATTTCTATTACAAGTATTAGGAGTCTTCATTAATCTACACACACACAAAAATGTGTGTTATAAACTGATCATCAATAGGAAGAACTTGGGTGCCCTTACACGTATTTGCATTCTGTAATCATTTATATTCTACATTCTATAAATGTTAATTGGCAAAAAAATCCAACATCTTATTTTATGAATCCATTATTTCATAGATGGAACACAAATAAATGTTACTAAATTTTGTACTGATTCTTGCCTTTTTAACTTAGTAAACATAGCTCATATTTTCTAAGATAATTTTTAAACATTTCTACTTCCCACAGATTAAAATTTTCCAAAATTTTTTTTTTTTTACTAATTATGATATTTAGACTAAGCATTGAAATGATTAAAAAACATTTTGATTACTAATTTAGTAGATGTGAGAAACTTACAATTTTTTTATCTTTATGAGTGCTTCAGCTACGCAAAAATTCATCTTTAAACAATGAATTAATTTCCCACAAATCAATTTACATGTATATGGATTTTATTTTAAATAAATAAGAACATTTTTTAGAGTAGTAATCATGCATCAATTTGTAAAAATTATAAAAATGAGAATGACTTTTTCATGTAGTGACTTTTTATTGCATTTAATAGGTCTAATGGATAAGTCTGAGAAATCACAACCAGATCTTTGATACAAGAGTACATGAGCCTTGAAACCTACACATTTCTAAAAGGAGAAATCAGTTTTTTTTTAATACTTTCCAATTTAAGCCCTACAAAATATTTCAAATTTAATAAAAAAAAAAAAAAAAAAAAATAGCGAGAAAGGAAGGGAGATATGTTACAGTTACAGACAGAACAGTGAAAGGATAACAAGTATTTCACTAACATCAAAAATGTATGATATTAACAGATATGTGCCTTAAATGATGAATTCATGACTTTTATAAGACACAATATTTTACCATGATATATTTATATATCTGACGGATGGTTTAAATAGGGTTGTAAAATAATTAATCAAATTGGCATTTCAAAAGTGTGTATTACTTAAAAACTTATTTTAGTCGCTTTTTGAAACTTATCAATTAAAGGGTTTGTTTTCAAACTAAAAAACAAAAAAGTTAATGTATATGCTGCATTAGCTTAACTTGCACAGCATTTTATAAATAAAAACAATTTTTGTTTCTGAAAATGGCTGAAAGTTTCTAGTTGATTCAAAAAAAAAATGTTGTATATCAATTTAGGAGAGAGTTTATGTAAATTAAAAAATAAATGCTGGATTTAAAGTTAAAAAATATATTGTGAATACTATAGATGAACTTTTGTAAAGTAATATTTACTTCTTATTTGTAGTAAAGATGCATTTCGTTTTTTTTTCCCCCTTCAGTTTTTCAAAAAAAAAAAAAAAAAAAAAAAAGAATTTACTATGCTCCAGTAATTTTTTTCCTTTTAAATTTATAATTTATCAAAAAACACTTTACAATTTCTGTCTAACAGGGTTAAAAAAATGGATTGTTGTTAATGACAATACAAGCTTAGCAGGAAAAAAAGAAATCCTACAGAAATGCGATACAGGTAAGCCATATTTTCTGGAACATTTATATGTGCACCCAAACCACCACCAAAATGTAATCAGTACAGCAGCTGACATCTTTGCCCCACACAGCTGAAATTGTAATATCTAATTTATACAGTTTACAATCAGACTATTAAACAAAATCAGTTACGCTACTAAAATGAAAAGCTTCAAACATAACTTTTTTTTTTATAAAATCAATTAGAAGAATAGTGAACTAGGGAAGTGTAACTTACCCTTCTTATTCTCCCACAGTTTATGTAGATGGTCAAGATCTGGAGTCAATTTTGTTCTTTAGCATTTCTGAAACCTGAGACGTCGTATCATTTTCTTCATTTTCATCATCCTGACTGAACTATATTTCCTCATCTTCATCTGGTGCTCTAGCATCTCTACGAAATCTGTTATTCCGTACTATAGATGCCGAATGACTAAAAAAACAGACAAATAAAAAGAAAAATTATGAAAGAAAGAAAGAAAGAATAAACTAAACTAATAATTTATTCTGCATTGAAAAAAAGGTAAACAAGGAAATCAAAAGGACTGGTCAAAGTAATAAGCCTTGATTACCTAAATTAGTAAAATAAATATAATTAGATTATTTTGAAAAGCATAAATGTGGAGCTTAAGTTATGTTAACAGTTAAACAAAAAGAAAGGACTGCTTAAAAAGTACTGCATATAAAGGTTAATTAATAAACAAAATGAACATTACCAAAGCCTTTTTTTTTCTTTTCAAATGAATAAGGTTAATTAAACAGCATTAAATGATAACTTTTAAACAACATAAACAAATCATTAAATGCTTTTATTCTCAAATTTATTATCAATTTTCAAAGATTTAAAAGTGGCACTAAAGTTCTAAAAATCTACGATTTATTCTAAATTCTGTTATCTAACTATAACACTTGAAACAGCTAAAAATGTTAACTATTGTTTGATATATATTACTATTAAAAGGTAAATCAGATTCATAATCTATTTGCTTGACAAATGACAATTTGAGAATCACTCTACTTTTATTAACAAGAGAATAGACAACTACAGTGTCATGGCATTTTATTTTAATAGAGACTAACATCACATGATGCAATGATGCTGAAAATATACACATTTATTTATTACAGTCTTGAGAAACTACATGAAGACATCTTTGAATGTTAGAATAACAATAAAAAAAAAAAAACAAGCAAGCTAAAAGGTAAATTATTGTCAAAAATAAAATGTGACAAGTGCACTGCACATGGGAACTTGGCAAACTATCAGAAAAAAAACCTGTCAGATCTGCCAATGAAAATTATTAAATTCAGACACCAGTGTGACATCCATGAATGATTTATAAAGAATTATGAAATGAGCACATTGACAGATCTGTGAAACCAAACTTAAACATACCAATCACTATTTTTCTTCTTCATCATCATCTATTTCTGGTAACACCACAAAATCTGACCACTTTCTCTTCCCAGAAGTTTTTTCAGTTTAATTGGTGAAACTTTTTTTTAAGTGGGCTATAGAGAAAATAGAGAACACTTATAAAACAACAGACTACACCCATCTGCACAAATGTTTAACAGCCTTAAAACCCACTGTTTAATCATCTGAATATCAAAGATAAGGAATAGAGAAAATATTGAAACTAACCTGTCAAAAGAATGTTATCTCTATTTCTGTCTCTCTGTTGAATCTCGAAGTTTAAGTGTTTCAAAAGTCTTCACATACTTGATTCCTTCTAATTCTTTTGGAAAGTTTCTACAATATATGTGTAAAGATTTGATGTGTCCATCCTGATAAGAAATTAATTTTTTAAGTTTTAGTAAATTCATATAATGAAGCAGCATCTTGAGCAAATAAACCACCCTGTGACCATCAAGATGGATTTATACTTAAAAGCAAGGATGAGGGACAGCAACCACACTTAGCTGATATAAGGTACCATACAAGTTGGGCTTTTGGCTTGAAACTAAATGATGAGCTTTGGTTGCCAAATGGGATGGAATGGTCAGTTAAGAATGGCTTACTCACATAGGAAGGGAGATGAAAGTTTAAGCATAGTGCCTGAATAAATCTAAATAGACCAACTTAAACCTCCCCTCCCCTCTTCTGAACTGGAGAGATCAAGCAGAAAACTCCATCTTTCCCTTCACTACCCTTCTTCCTCAGCTATGAAGGGAAAAAGAGCACCTCTGGCCAACCAAAATGACAATCTCTATCCTATCTTTCCTTCCCATTCTTCCTAAAAATGAAGGGGGGGGATTAGCAGATACATTAAAAATTTCCTTCTCTCAAATCTCAACATGGCAAGAATAATACACTGGCCAGCTGTGATGTTTTAACACCCTCATCTCATGACGGCTTTGTTTCCAAAGTTATCAAAGAAAATCAATTGAATGTAAATATTGAAATTAAAATGTAAGAAATATATCTTAATCTCGACAATTTTTAAAGAATAATAAAGAGTATGTGCATCACTTGGGTCAAAGGGATTACACCTAATGAAGTTTCAAACATTTTGGTTCAACCTTTAATCGCAAGATTTCAATGCTCGCCAACTGTCGACCTTAGAGTCCTGGGTTCGATCCTCTGTGAGAACCATGGGAATTTTCAGGTGAAATGTGTTTCAAAGTTGTCCCACTAGTACCCAGCTTTAAATGGGTAACCTGTGTGGGGCTAAGGGAACTTTACTTTTTTTACATACAATAATTATTTGCTATACGCTACTAAAAATGTTATACATTCTGAGCATATAGCGAAAAGCAAGTGAAAGAACAAAATATTCTATGAGTCTTCCAAATTCACTATTTATATTTTCCATTATTGTTTTGGGACAATGCCCATTCTTTCCGTGGACTATATATTAATGTGTGTAAATGGTCATTATTTTAAAACCTAGAATGTTCACATACCACTTTAATAAATTCAAAAAGCTCAATCATAGCAAGAGTTTATCAGGTTGTACCGATCACCATTAGCAAGGAAAGCATCCACAATAGGTCTAAACAGATTTTCTTTTATGATGTAACGGTTGTAAAATTCTTCTTTTAGTCAACTATCTCCTACAGAATCTTAAGGCACCTGAAAAAAACAATCCACATGAACATATCTTAAAAAATTTGTTAGTTACTAACATTAACATTAAAAGAGACTAGCCCAAAAAAATGCTTTATTTCACATTTCATTTACCTTAATCTTGATTATCTTAGCACCTAAATTTGGTTTGATCAAATGCACATGAGAGGAACATAACAGTTTTTCTTTTGTACAAGTCTATATGGTTTAAGATTTACACCTTAGACTTTGATCAACGATAAATATTCTAGCTGATATTGTTACCCTTGACATATAACTAGCATCATTGAGCCACTAAGTAAGCAAGGTTAACGTCCGAGATGTGTGAACAGCAGAGTTCAAGCTGGTCAGACTCGGCCAGCAGGCCGTGGTTACCATGTCTGACCAGGAATCAATATGAACTATTTGATTTAAACTGGCACATATTTCTAAAGGTTCTGAGAGAGGAGAAATAGTAATTGAAAAAAACAAACAATCTAGAATCTTATAAAACATTAAATCTTTTCTGGAAAGAGAATGGATAGCAACGATGTTGGAATAAGTGAATCCAATGTAGAAGACTTTCTACTTTTCAAGTTAGCAAATGAGTCAGGAGAGTGGGACAATGTATAATGTGATTAATTTTGTCAGTTTTGTCCAGTTCAAAAGTAAGACCTGATGTCAACCTGCTTTGAGAATTTCTAAAGCTAAAGAAAGAAAAAAGCAAATATCCCAAAAAAAGACAAAAACCACAACAAACGTTTCAAATTACAAAGAATTTTCACACTGGCAAATTTCACCTAAAGGTCACCTACCAGCCAAAGATACACTTGGAAAGTGTATAACAAAATATCTCAAATGAAACTTCATTCAAAGATAACACCATAACAAAAAATCCCTTAACATGCATTTAGTTACTACTTACACAAAACAAGGAAAGAGTGCCTTGATTTTAATAGTACTGTTTACTCTTCTTCAAGACATCTTTTGTGATAATGTAGTTTTTTATATAGTAAGTATGTTCACTCCACACAAAGTCAGCAATTCTAAAATAAGTCCCAAAAGCTGAGCACTCTGAGTAGTCATCTGCAAGTGTATTAATGTATTTAAGAACAAACTATCAGTAACAAATTCAAACATATTAAGAACTAAACTGTTTTCCATTTTATTTAATAAAGAATGTCAAAAAGTAAAGAAAATAATGTGGGTACATGATTTATCCCTCTATTAATACCAAAAAAATATTCAAATTTTAAAGGAATTTTAGAAGTTTGTGAGCTTTCTGTTAAATCTCAATAATTTATACATTGAAGTACTAACCTCTACTAGGTTTAACTATCTGCAGTATTGGCAAACAAAGGTGCTGTTAGGACATGCATACTGTGTTTATAGAAGAAACTTAAGAACTCAGATTTTCAGTTTTCTGTAAAAGAACAAAATTTATTAGATAATCTATTCAATTAACATATAAAGATTATTTGTGAAATTAAAAATAGTACAGTGTAAGTCATTTGATTTTTAATACTTACACTTTTGCTGTGGCAAGCATATTTTCCGGATCAGAAGAAGACGCAAAATCCCTATTAACTGTACTGCTCCCACTAATTCTAAATGTAGACAGAAAAATATAAAAGTCAACATTTTACGCATTACATTCATTAATACATTAAAAATCACACACACACAAAATATATTATAATTTAAAAATAAATAACTCAATCAATAATCTAGATAAAAATAAAAACACATTATTGCAATATCCCAAATGAGTACCTGAAAAAACTTGTATATTACCTGGATCTGTGTCATTGATCATCTGTTCAATGACTAGGTTAATCAGATCTTCCTGTAAATATTTCAAAGGAGATAAGAGTGCAGTGCCAGGGCAATGTTATTAAAAAATTCAAACTAATTTGTATTAAGTTAATCACTTACATCATCAACACTTATACTTTCATGTAGTATGAATTCATGAACCATCTAGGACGGACTAAATTCAACAATGTGAAAAGATATCTATAGCAACCAATTTCATTTTTCATCATCCAAACCCTACAAAAGAAAAAGGAAAAAATCATATATATTAAAAAGACTTGTATATTTATCACAATTTATTTATATATATATATATATATATAATAATTACAGTGGTTATGAAGAGGTTTCTCTGTATTCTAAGGCCACAGAGTGAGAACAAGGTTAAAGTTGGAGACAAAAGTTTGCACATACATACATACAAACATATATACATGCAAAAAATATATACATACATATATACAAACATACACACCAGTATGTCCCAGCTTAAACTTAATTTAAAATTCCACAGCATGAAACTAGTCACAAATCATTACAATCTTTTCAACATAATAGAATCATTATTTTTTATTAACATCCGTCTATTTACTTGACAAAAACGCAAAAAAACAACTTCACATATTAAATATATATATATAAAATTACAAAAAAACAAGAATTTAAGTTATTATTTACCAGGATAATTTTCTATTGAAGACAGATTCCCAGATTTGACAATGTCTGAAATAAAATTTGAACATTAAATTAAAAAAAAAAAGACAATAATTTATTTTTTTAAAAAAAACATCATTTTTTTAAAATTTCAATATCTAAAAAATAGACAATAAACCTTATAAAAAATAACTCTCTATTTGGTTGCTGCAAGTTTGAGAAAATGTACAGAATTCTTTTAGAAATAAAACCAAAGTCTCTTCTGTAGTTTTGTCATCCAGTTTCTTCTCCAGTCAGTTGAGCAAACAAAGTTGTTAAGAATTTTACATCATCCTAAAGAATCAAAAAGAGTCAATGAATGATTCAAAATAAACAATTTTTACAAAATAACATGATTATGGGAGTAAGTATTTTATGTCCAAAACAAAGTTATTCTGAATTTTACATCATCCTCAAGAATTAAAAAGAGTTATTGAATGATTAAAAATAAACAAACAATTTTTACAAAATAACATGATAATGGGGAATTTTTATATCCCAAAACAATGTTGCTACTGAAATTACAGTGATGGGTGCCTAAGACATCAACATACATGTCAACAATAAGACTACATAAAGGCATAGGTAGGGATGCTGATGGAATTCCAACTAAGTGAGGTCAAATGCATTAGTTTCCATTGTGCGTAACTCCAATGCTAGTCTAAAATGTTCGTACCTGAATCATACTTGACTATTTCCACTTTATTGAAGAAAATAAATGAAGAAAGAGATGATAGCATGTTTTCTTCAAATACAGATGGAGTAGGAAGAATGACATCCTGAATGTACTGAACTCTGTACGTTTGATGGATTTTTTGGTCTCAGTTCTGAATTGGTCATTGGTACAACCTAGAAATATAACAAGGAAGAGTGCTTATTTTAAACTATTATAATTAAGAAAAATGAAAAACTGTAATAAATGAAAGCCAGAAATAATAAAAAAAAAGGAACAAAAATAAATCATTTATATGCCCACCTCTTTAAATTTGGCAGTGTTACGCAAATATTCCCTGTGTTTTGTCGGTGTAGGTGATGTTGGATCACTCCAGGATGCCAATAATGTCAAAAATAGTATCCTCTGAAAACATGATCTCAAACAAAGCGTTTTTATTCAGAAGAAATATACTAAATAATTTCTTATAGATGATAAAGTCCGTCAATATTTTCCAAATCTTCACACATATGAAATAAGTCCACAAGTTTACGAATATGAACTCTCTGCTTCAATTGCCACAGCAAGTTTTTTCCTACGTATAGGAGATATGGCAATACTGAAGAGAAAAGTTCTGCGATTTCTTCAAGTTTACTAGTTTCACAAGGTGGCAGTTCAATAGGTGGAGCAGCATCTGGCATATCATCAAACCTTTCATCTTCCAGACTCTTCAACAACATCTTGTGTTATATCAACACTTGGGTCCTTCCCATGAACCTGAAGCATAAAAGAAATATTTTAGAGAATAAACATATTATTTTATTCTTTTGTTAACTCAAAAGCATAAGGCCCACTCATAAAATAGAATTGTACAGATGTTAAAATTACCTGACAGATTTTTTCCCATATTTCATCACAACCTGCTTTTTCTTGAAAACTAGGGTAGATCATAATTGTCAGCCTCAGACCATACAATTAGTGTTTCCTGGGGATCATAACAATCTTGAGTGAATTTTTCTTTTAAAAGTACACTTTTGTTATCAGTCCGTATTTTGTAAATTTATTAATCTATGTTATCATTCTGAAGAGTTCACAGAGTTAAACTGTGATACAAATATATATATATATATATATATAAATAAATGTTTTTATACACACCTGTTGTTTTCTGGTAAGCTGTGTCCTGTTGTATTTTAGACTCCAAAAGAATAGAACCTAAAAATAAAAAGGATAAAATATAATATAAGCAGTTTCACATTTAAATTGGTTCTCAAGACTAAGATGCGAGTAAAAGATATGTATTATTTTTGTGCTTTTAAATACACCTTAGTAATGTATAAAATAAATGCAGAAAGCAATATTCACAATTCACAAAAAAATTATGTATGTGGTCATTTGTAAGTACATAACATGGGAGTCTAGTTTCAAGGGAATTCTTACTACAGTCAGCATAAAACACAGTAGAAGTGTGTTGGTCTTTTTAATAAATTAGAATGATTGACAGTTAAATAGATAGCAATATTAATTATTTCAAATGAAAAACAGTACTGCTAAGTATTGTCAGTATCTAAAGAAAAGAAAATCTGTCAAGTATAGTGTAGTTAAAAAGGATATCTGATAATTTAGGTGCCTGTTTCAAATATCCTTTCAAATGTAGCTAATCACACAAATCTAAACTTATTATGTTTAAAGGAAAAATAAATTCTTAAATGTCCATCTCAAAGCTACACTAGTTATAACATTAAAAAAAAACATTCCTGAACTGAAGAGTGAAGTGATCAAATATATTATGATCAGTAAAAAATAAATGAAAAATATTCTTGAAAGAATAGCACATGATCTGTAACTGACTTCAACAAATTTCACACATAGCACAAGTTAATTTGCCTCACTAGTAGATTAGGGAGAAAAAACTAGACATCCACTGCAATTACTGAGGTTTTTTAAGCTGTAGCAAAAATTGATAAAAAAATAAGGTGGTGTCACAAAATTGCTATATTCCTTTTATACTAACTGAGATACTCTATAAAAGTATATAATTAATTAAAAAGTAATGAATGTTTCTATCTATGAAAGAATCACTTGTATAAGTAATATAAAAAAAAAAGTTATCAAT
Organism: Bulinus truncatus; assembly: GCA_021962125.1. Taxonomy (NCBI): domain Eukaryota; kingdom Metazoa; phylum Mollusca; class Gastropoda; family Planorbidae; genus Bulinus; species Bulinus truncatus. The sequence continues at coordinate 615,946 of JAGDYQ010000128.1, read as the reverse complement.
CAGAAAATTATTTGTTCACAGATTTTGATTTTTAAAAACCCCATTTTCAAATAAAATTATCAGGAGAATTAAAAATAGTCTAAAAGTATACATTGAATAAGGGGTTTCAATTTCCTTTACAATAGTGTAAAAATGATTTAAATTGATGAAGATTTGATAAAGTTGATATGATATGAAAATGGTTATCTTTTAATACAGCTTTTTATATTTTTAAATTATTTATCAACTGCAAACTTAAATAGTATGATCTACATGCCAACATATTTGAAATTAGTTGATCTTTCTGAAGAGAATAATGATATATATTTATTTAATTTATATAATAGGTTGACTTAATAAACAGAGAATTAAATAAACTGGATATAATTTATGTTGGCTATTATTTATTATACACCTTTGAAACTCATGTATTACAAACTAAAAATAAGTGGTTATTAATAACAAATGCATAAATATTTAATTAGTATTGAAAAAAATGTTAATTTTCTCAATATCAGTTATACTTTAATCAAAATATTCCTAAAAATAATAAATTTGTGTAGTAATCACAGATAGATAGATAGGACTTTTAAATTTGTAAACAGTCAAAATTTTACTGATCAAGCCCTACTAATAAAACCAAACATCATAGTGCCCAATAGTGGGAGAAAAACTCTTCCAAAATTAAAAAGGTAGCTACTCCCATCATCACAGAACATCATCATAACATTAAAATGTAATCCATGGTCATAAAATAATCATCATCATAATATTAAAATGTAATCCATGAAATAATAAGTCTTTACACAAACATCACTTAGCCTTAGGCATGCATCAACAGAAATATGTTATTTTCACAAAATTAAAAACTCAAATTGAGAGGGATGATTTAAAATATCACATATTTTCATTTTACATTGGAAGATTAGATCAAATTAATTAAAATAAAATGTTAACCAACTACAAGTACAACTAGAAGCATGTACAAACTTACAAACAAAACAAGAGTAGTAGAAGATTTTAACTTAAACCATATAACAATGTTCTAGCTATGGTACTACACATGAGCTGTATGGTTTCTGCCACTCCTGTTAATGCATAGTGGGGTAATTAAGAAAATTATCTACATATTGAAATAGATGAAAAGCAAACCTTCACATTTATAACACAACACTTGCTATGTGTGTAATCTTACACTAGAATGGTGGCTTAAAACTTACATCAAAAACTCAAGACTTTTGATCAGAAAAAGATCATTTACCAACTTCCCACTAAATACATAATAAAAAAAAAAGAACTGTCTAGATACAGACAGAAAAACCTAACACAATATTGTAAAGAAATGATTTCACTAAAAGAAGATATAGCCAAATTTTTTCATGACCAAAATTCCATATCCAGAATGAATGGGTTTGCAGAAAATATTAAATAGTTAACTTGACAACAAAATACTTGACAATAGTATATAATAATATAGTAGATGTTTTGTTTTCCTAACAAAGTAACATACTTTTGTAATTAACAAAAAAAGTTAAATAAGTGAATTCACATTTTAACCTCCTGATTGACACTTTACTCCTGATCATGGTGGTAATACACCAACACACTAGTCAATTACTGAATAACTAGTTAAATCACAGTTCACTGGTTTGTGTGGTGAGTTTATAAATTATAGGATGGGCAACATGATAAATACATATTAGATCTGATGGAAAATAATGGCATAGAAAAAAGTAAGAAATATTTTTTTAATTTCATATATTTGTCCGAGCTTTTATTCTTATAAATAGTCTCTGATCTAACAAGTAATGACATTCCTCTCAGTCTTTCCGCATAGGCTGAGGAGACATGTCCAGTACCTCTATCATCCCATTGACGATCTTCATTTAACATATAAAGCTTCACTCACCGCCGTGTATCGGCCATGGTCCGAGAATCTATAAAGTCCTTTACTATTAGATATTGGTTTTAACACTTTTGTTTGCAATTAATAACCAACTTGGATGTGCTTTCGAGGAAGACGGTACTACAACATTCAAAACCAAAACACAGGATTTTGAAAAGCAGTAGTGCATGGACCCCAATAACTTCTTCATGCCTTAATACCCAAACAGATGGGTTATATAATTTTCATGAATGACATGTATTTGGCATAATTTTTTCTACTAAAAATACGACATTTTCAATTTTGGTAAATAAAGCAAATCAAACCAGAAGTCGGCTGAAATTGTATTAGTGTCAACAATAGTAGCGACTATAAAACGCCGCCATATTGAATGATTGATAATCGAAATGTGGGGTCGCCTCGCTGTTTCACGGTTTAATCTAAAAACTGTAATAATTCAAACATTGGCGGAACAAATAAAACTAATACAGTACAAATCATAAAACGTCTGAGCTAGTATCTTTTTGATATCATTAATTTATTACAGAAGTCAGGGGTCTGCACATGGGATAAATTCCCCTAATTGAAGTAATAAATAGAGTTCACTAGTGGTAGTGCGTACTCAGGAGACAGACAAAAATAACATAAAAAATAATGATAAATAAGTAATGACAGCGCTAGGGGACGGGCCCCCCTTCGTTTTGTCTCGCCCCCTGCTTTTTTTTTTTGCTCTACTTAGTAACATTGATTTCCTGCCCCCCCTCCCCCCGCTATTGGCCTGGCCCCTGCTGTAGAATTTTAATACTACGGGCTGTATATCAGTCTATGAACCGGGGGCAGAGGAAAATGTTGGGCGCTCCCGCTGTACATCATTAAAAGTAATATTTTAATGTGTTATTTATAAGTTAATATAAGGCAAAACGAATCCTACATAGGGCTAATGCCAAAAACAGTTTCCACCTCCCCTGGTATATTATAAACTCTGCTTTATTTATACAAATTGATCGAATTCATTTTAATTACTAGACATTTTCCCCATCTTACTGACCGCGTGACCCTTAAAAATCTTGAGCCATTCCTATATTTTTTGCAGACCCTTATAAATTATCAATACGCATATTGTGCAAAATCTAGGGCCCCTCTAAACACACAATTTTCAGTTCAGGGTCCCTGACAAGTACTCAGATTGACATAATAGTTAGCAATGTAGGCCTTTCTTGGGCCTAATGTAAAAAAGCTTTCTAACATTTTTTTCTTTGACAGAACTAATCAATACTTCTTGAGTAACAAGATGTCTTGGGAAGCTTTTTTAGAGCATTTGTCCCGTTTTGTCTGTCCGTCCTGTGTCCATCATCTGCCTAAGATCTCAACAACCATTTTTGTAGGTCTTGGCCTGCCAAGAAAACACTTTTGTCCGTTTCGCGATCTGACCTCTGAGACAAGGGGCTTATAAAGTACCGTTTTTACTATATAAGCTATATTAACAAAGGAGCGCCCTATATCTCAGCAACCATAAGTCATAGACCCATGAGGTATATATCATTTGTATCATTTTGAACTTGGCCTACCAAGGGTGTACATCAGAAGTTCATTTCGCGATCTGGCCTCCCAGGGCCAAAATATAAAGTTTCTTATGTACCGTTTTTTGCTTATATTTTAAATATAAATAATAAAGCTAATCAAAGGGGCGTAATCATTATTTATTTTTATAACGGTTATTCAACATGATTACTTCCCTCTCTATACGGATTTCGTCCGGCGTAACCGTAACGAAAATGCTCTAAAATATCCTTTGTCCGGGAAACGGAAAGACTTAAATTGCTTGTTTTTACTTTTAAGCAATCTAATAAAAATTTTGAGTACGGAAAAATAAAAAAAGTCCCAACAGTTGGGGAGAGGGGCGGAAGCTAGCGTTGGGGCCCTTTACTGGCCCTTGACAGCCATCCTAGTTTGTCTATCTATAAGAACGGCTCGTCTGATCACGGCTGTAGCCTTGTTGCTCTATTGCTTAATGGCCGACACGTGGCACAAAATTTGCAACAACAAAATAACTGGAGACATAAAGTTGCGTCTACCAAAGCTGACCTGCTGTGGATGCTTGGTAAACTAACAAGCCTTTACTGCCCAATTCGAACTGGTCTGATAGGGTGGTTAGCTGCCATCATTTGAAAAGAATTAGAACTTTGACTAAAATCGAAAAACCAGAAGCATAACCAGTGCCGAACCTAGGGATTTGGGGGCCCAGGGGCTTGGCCTCTTTGTGGGCCCCTGCATTTCCCTGACTGCATTCGATATCATGACATGAGATAATGCATGGCATATTTAATGTAAAATGTTGGGGCCCCCTCAAGCTGGGGCCCGGGGAACTTTCGAATTTGGACCCCTTCCCCACTCTAGAGTACGCCTCTGAGCGTAACTAGCGGTAGTAACCCGGAGCGGACTTAATATGCCACCGTATTACCTTATATATAAAAAATACTTAACTGGTAAAAATGTCACCTTTTTATGGTAACAAAGTAGGCCTAATTGCTGCCCTGGCACCCCCTTCCCGCCCCCACCTAGTCCCTCCAAAGTTACGCCACTGTAGAAAACACTGAAGTGTAGGTAGATAGAAGCAGGGATGAGATGTGATGTGCCGGTCATAGTCATATTTATAGAATATGCTATATAATGGTACTGTGTTTATTGAATAGACAGACAGACAGACAGACAGACAGACAGACAGACAGACAGACAGACAGACAGACAGATAGATAGATAGATAGATAGATAGATAGATAGATAGATAGATAGATAGATAGATAGATAGATAGATAGATAGATAGATAGATAGATAGATAGATAGATAGATAGATAGATAGATAGATAGATAGATAGATAGATAGATAGATATAGATAGATAGATAGATAGATAGATAGATACGAAGACTTTGATGTTATTTAAAGGTCCTAGGGCTTATGCAAAATTACCTTATTTTAACATTATAAGCCTGGTTATCATTAAATCACGATTCTCATTTAAACAAAAATGAGAACATAAGTTCTCCAGAATGTTAGACTGAAATGTGAACATATTTTAAATGTAGAAAGAAAAAGTCGGGTAACTGAATACATTGGATAGGCTACACACAATAATATAACTTTTAGAAGGTCTATAGTTATAACTACACGAGCTATGCCTTAATTAAGTGCAGTGGCGTAACTTATGGATGGGCAAAAGGGCAGTCCCTGCAGGCATTTAATCATTCCTGCTATCATGGGCGGATTTATGTCAGCAGGCCCGTAGCGTGCGACGGGGGGCTAGGGGACGGGCCCCCCTTCGTTTTAATCTCGCCCCCTGCTTTTTGCTCTACTTAGTAACATTGATTTCCTGCCCCCTACCCCCGCTATTGGCCTGGCCCCTGCTGTAGAATTTTCATGCTACGGGGCTGTATATCAGTCTATGAACCGGGGGCGGGAAAATGTTGGGCGCTCCCGCTGTGCACATCATTAAATCAGCTCCTGACAGGAGTGAATCTTTTAGCACTCTAGTATTGTTGATTTTTTTGTCACGGGAAGGGGGGGGGATCATGTTTGAGTCTGCCACTAACTCTATTGAAGACCCTGCGTAGGCAATAGTTGAATAGATTCTAACTTACATTATTATTACGTTGACATGTTTTGTCCGTTTATTTTTTTCGTCAGCATTTATTTGTCCAATCGACATGAAGCGTTATTTTCATACAAGTCTTGAATCTATCAATGACAACTACCGGTTGAGGCTCATTTTCATACCGTCAGTCTGTTATACTTATTGCATGGCAACTACTGTTTGAGGTTTCATTTCATACCACCTGTCCGTTATACTTATTGTATAACAAATGGGCCTACCGGTTGAGGCTCATTTTCATACCACCTGCCGTTATATTTATTGCATGGCAACTACTATTTGAGGCTCATTTAATACCACCTGTTCATTATAGGCCTATTAATTGTATAACAAATGGGCCTGCTGTTTACGAGTTCATTTTCATACCACCTTGTCCGTTATACTTATTGCATGGCAACTACTGTTTGAGGTTCATTTTCATACCCGTCAGTCTGTGTCTTTTATTGCATATTTTAACTACTGTTTGAGGTTCATTTTCATACCACCTGTCCGTTATACTTGTGTATGGCAACTACTGGTTTGAGGTTCATTTCCTTACCACCTGTCCGTTATATATATTGCATGCCCTTTTTATTTTGGGGTTCATTTTCATACCGTCAGTCTGATATACTTATTGCATGGCAACTTCTGTTTGAGTTCATTTTCATACCACCTGTCCGTTATACTTATTGTATAACAAATGGAGCCTACCGGTTGAGGCTCATTTTCATACCACCTGCCCAAATTATATTTATTGCATGGCAACTACTATTTGACTCATTTTAATACCACCTGTTCATTATAGGCCTATTAATTGTACTAACAAATGGGCCTGCTGTTTGAGTTTCATTTTCGTACCGTCAGTCTGTTATACTTATTGCATGGCAACTTCTGTTTGAGGGTTCATTTTCATACCACCTGTCCGTTATACTTATTGCATGGCAACTTTCTGTTTGAGTTCATTTCTTACCGTCAGTCTGTTATACTTATTGCATGGCAACTACTGTTTGAGGTTCATTTTCATACCACCTGTCGTTATACTTATTGAATGGCAACTACTGTTTGGTTCATTTTCATACCATCAGTCTGTTATACTTATTGCATGGCAACTACTGTTTGAGGTTCATTTCATACCACCTGTCCGTTATACTTATTGTATAACAAATGGGCCCTACCGGTTGAGGCTCATTTTCATACCACCTGCCCGTTATATTTATTGCATGGCAACTACTATTTGAGGCTCATTTTAATACCACCTGTTCATTATAGGCCTATTAATTGTATAACAAATGGGCCTGCTTTCATTTGAGTTCATTTCATACCACCTGTCCGTTATACTTATTGCGGCAACTACTGTTTTGAGGTTCATTTTCATACCGTCAGTCTGTTATACTTATTGCATACGCCTTCCTGTTTGAGGTTCATTTCGCACCTGTCCGTTATACTTATTGCATGGCAACTACTGGTTTGGTTCATTTTCACTTACACCACCTGTCCAATTATACTTATTGCATGGCAACTACTGTTTGAGGTTCATTTTCATGCCGTCAGTCTGTTATACTTATTGCATGGCAACTACTGTTTGAGGTTCATTTTTCACCACCACCTGTCCGTTATACTTGTTATTATAACAAATGGGCCTACCGGTTGAGGCTCATTTTCATACCACCTGCCCGTTATATTTATTGCATGGCAACTACTATTTGAGGCTCATTTTAATACCACCTGTTCATTATAGGCCTATTAATTGTATAACAAATGGGCCTGCTGTTTAAAGTTCATTCGTACCGTCAGTCTGTTATACTTATTGCATAGCAACTACTGTTTAGGTTCATTTTCATACCACCTGTCCGTTATACTTATTGCATGGCAACTACTGTTTGAGGTTCATTTTCATACCGTCCAGTCTGTTATACTTATTGCATAACTTCTGTTTGAGTTCATTTTCATACCACCTGTCCGTTATACTTATTGAATGGCAACTACTGTTTGAGGTTCATTTTCATACCGTCAGTCTGTTACATACTTTATTGCATGGCAACTACTGTTTGAGTTCATTTTCATACCACCTGTCCGTTACTTGTTGTATAAATGGGCCCCTTCGGTTGAGCTCATTTTCATACCACCTGCCGTTATATTTATTGCATGGCAACTACTGACTGAGGCTCATTTTAATACCTATTCATTATAGGCCTAATTGTATAACAAATGGGCCTGCTGTTTGAGTTCATTTTCATACCTGTCCGTTATACTTATTGCATAGCCTTCTGTTTGAGGTTCATTTTAATACCGTCAGTCTGTTATACTTATTGCATGGCAACTACTGTTTGAGTTCATTTTCATACCACCTGTCCGTTATCTTATTGCATGGCAACTACTGTTTGAGGTTCATTTTCATACCGTCAGTCTGTTATACTTATTGCATGGCAACTACTGTTTGAGGTTCATTTCATACCGTCAGTCCTCCGGTATATATTGCATGGCAACTACTGTTTGAGGTTCATTTTCATACCACCTGCCCCGTTATATTTATTGCATGGCAACTACTGTTGAGGCTCCATTTTAATACCACCTGTTCATTATAGAGCTGTAATTTAGCCATAACAAATGGGCCTTGCTGTTTGAGGGCTCATTTTCATACTGTCGGTCTGTTATATTTGTTAAGAATTTCTCCCTGACTTTCCAGTGGATAGGTACTGAGATCTATTGCAGAGACGTAGCTAGAGAGTACATATGTCCCGGGCGCTACTCACAATGGGGCGACAAATGTACTATTTTACATATAATATTATATGATTTTCGAATAGAGGGCGCTAAAAATGTATTAAAAAGGTATTGTGCCCCGGGCGCGAGTTAAGCTCGTTACGGCACGTATACTGATCTATTGTAGCTATACATGCAGTCGCCACTTTTACCGATTCATGTCGGCTGAAGATAACTCTATAGAGACCTAAAACATAATCAGGATATCAGGTACGTGCTGTCTTTTGTTTTACGATGTTAGTGACATTTTGAAAATGAGCTGCAATTAAGAAACCTTTCGTTTCGGGTTTCATTCAGAGGATTTCAGCCATGCTACATCACATACTTTCCTGAGCTGTTCTCTGAAAAACAGCCGCTTGCAAATATCGGGCCCACACTAATATTTGAAAAAATTTAGCCTTTCTAAGTAATTTTAACCTTCAGATAGCATAAGTGTTCAGATAGCTCTTCCTTCAGTCTGACAAAAAATTAAAGTTTTCACAGAGGCCCCCTTAGCATTTAGGGCCAAAAGTAACTTCTATTTTGCCTATTCATTAGAATTAATATGCTCTTTTATTTCCAGCAGTTTAAGAGCTGTTTCAATCCATTTGGTATACGTAATTTTCTGGTCTTGATTTTATTGCGTTTTTATAAAAAAAAATAAGTAATGTTTCAAAATAAAATTGACATCGGTGGCCCACATATTTGGGCCCAGTCTTTAAAGAAAATAGAGGCACATGAATAAGTCTTTTGGGGCAATTTAGAGATAAAAAAAATTGAAGAAAAAACTCATGCATTATCGTTTTTTTTAATGTAAATTATCAATAATTTAAAGGGTTTAAGAGGTTAATAATTATCCAGACAGTCACTTTTCCTGTTAAAAAAAGACGATAGTGTTTCCGTTCGATAACTTTGCATATTTGGACGTCACAATAAATCTGACCAATCACAGCCAATTATTTTTAGAATCGTCTCTACATGAGAGGAGTTTTTCCGATTGCTTATTCTATGGTTATTCACTTTAAAAAATAAAGAAAAATATAACTATTATCTAAAAATTATAGAAGTTAATTTATAATATCAAGCATCATTTCATCTATATATTCTTATTCTTTGAAAGTGTATAAAAGCTGGATTTATTTGTAGTTTTCTACAGAAAACCTAACCCTACCCCAAACATTAGAAATGCTATGGCACTCGCCGTGTGTTCACGCTGGCTTACATTATGACCTCTTTGTGACGGAGAGACAGCATTAGAGATTAATATCGAAACTGTACTGAAATGCTCGAGCTAACATAGCATAATCATATAGATTATGATATATTTTTATTGTTAATGACTTAATGATTCTATTAATCAAGAAGATCATTTTAATATGTTTATCTCTGTGTGAAAAGCCTTTGCGTTTCCCTCCAAAACATATCAAGCAACATGCCGCTCCTTCGCAAGCAACCATTTCAGAGGCGAAAATACCACGGGATCTCGACCCGGAGGGAAGAAGTGATATTTCATTGTAAGATAACTAATGAAATTTTAGAGATTACAAGTAAGTCTTGAGTTTTTATGGTCTCGTTAGAAACCTTTCAAATGGCTTGTTGTTTACCTCTTAAGACTCGTAACTTTCATTTTTACTTGTTTGCATGTATACAAAAAAAAGTTACTAATCTAGGAAGCAACGGCTAGGCTAGCATTGACTTCAGTTTTTGGACTAAATATCCAACGCCATTTTTTCTTGCCCTCGCAAAGGATTAATTTTGAGTACATATTCGTTGCTATTTTTTTTTCTAATTTCAGTGCTTTTTTTGAGAGGATTATTCTCAGCAATAGTCTGGTATGGTCATGCAGTCACAGGAAGGTCTGGTATGACCTTTCAAAGAACGAAGACTGTGAAAAAAAGGCAAAAAAAAAATTTAACAACATTTCAGGACAGCTTGAAAAAGCCTTTATTATATCTTGCAACTCTAACACATAGGGTAGATTGAATGATCTCAATGATGATGTATTTGTCTTTGCCAAGGACGGGTTTTCATTGGTGAAACTCTTGAATACATCTCGGGGAACATACGGTAATTCAACATTTATATTAATAACTAATTTAAAGAGGTTGTAATCTTTAATCATGATTATTTTTGTCATTGAATGCATTATAATACTTTTTTTTTTTCAAGGCGTGCATGCAGAGTTGGTGTCATTCCTCCATCAGTCACTAATACCAAGTCAAATGGTGATGTTATTGTTATTGATGATTCAGATGATTCCAACTCAACATCTGAATCTAAAAGGTAATCTGGCTATATTTTGTAGTCGCTGAAAATTAAAATTTGAATACAATAATTTTAGTCAGTGTGTTTTATGAAAATCTATAAGTCATTCCTTGTGTAAAATGAAATAAAGATTTATTTTCTACATCAAAGAAAAATGAATGAAAGAGCATATCAGTGTGGGTAATCTTTCTAGATATTTCTTAAAATCATAAGGATAATTTTTTCTTTAGGTTATTATCTTTCTTTAATTTAAGACATAATAATTTTGTGTTTATATAACAAAGAAGAGTATAATATGAGCTAATATTTTTGTTCTTTGTAGTCAAAAAAAGAAAAAAATGCTGGACTGAATATATGATATCAGTATATTATAAAATGATTGGTTCTTCTGATATTAAAACAGTTCCAGCAGTTTCATTAAGGTATTTACTTAAATTATTTGTTTTTGTGAATAGTTGTTGTAAAGAAAACATCAGCATTGTACATATTTGGATAAGACAATGTACTAATCATTACTTATTCATTTATTCTTATTCAGTCGAAAAAAGAGGATTATATTCAAGAGACAGAAGTAAATGATTTGTAAAACAACACTGTGCCACCAGTGAATGGCATTTGGAAAGTTAAAGGTTAGAGCATTGCAATGTAATAAAAAAAAATGATGTCATTATTTGGTATGAAAGACTAAGGTTTGATAATGAATGTTCAGGTTAAAGATTTGAAAAGCATGTCATTATTTAATAACTAAGATGTAATGAAATAGTATATTATAAAATCTAACTGAAACAATGCAAAATACTGATGTTCACTAATGCAAATGTATAAAAAAAATGTATTTTCCCTTAGGAATCAACTTTGAAAAACTAGTCTTGAACACTGCCAAATTTGATGACTTTTTGCTGGTCCACCTCAGAGTTTCTCAAAAGTCCTCTGCAAAAGAAAAAGTAATCCAAAAAAATCCTCTGAAACCTCTAATATAGAGAGATAGAGAGTCAGATGACAGTTTTGAACATTCTAGCAAAAAATGATGAAAAACAACGAGTCAAAGAGTCAGTACAGGTAATGATCAAAAACAGGAAAAATAAGATAAAATAGGTTTGAAATATTATTTTTATCAGCCTATTGACAATGTATGACAATGTTTAAAAAAAGCTCTATAGTTAGTTACTTTCTAATTTGTAGAGAAGCATGTTGAATATGTTCCATTGCCAACACCAGAAGACAGAGCAGAAATGAAAGAAAAACTGAAGCAGCAAAAAATTGATGAAAAAAATGTTGGAAGAAAAGAGAAGCTAAGAAAGAAGAGATCGTCAGATGAAGCTGAAAAAGATTAGGAGGAAAGAAGAAAAGAAAGAAAGGTAATTACTCTAGAATTTATCTCTAAATTTATTTTTTATAAATACTAATAACTTCATTTTAAAACATTACAAATAAGCGAAACATATATATGTCCATTTGCTATAGAACTAATTATTTTGAATTGATTTTATTATAACTATAGTAAAATTAATGTTTTTGTAATTAATTTATTTTAATGTTCTTTGGCAAAAAAAATATTTTTCTAAACTTTTCAGGAGCGTATCAAAAAGATTGAAGAAGAGGCGAGAATTAGAGCTGCATAAGCAGTGGTCTAAACCTAGAGATGATTTGGAAATGATGATTTAAGGTACACTAGTTATAGATAAAAATACACACTTTTATGTTTCTAAACAGGTGTTATATAATATTAACCAATAGACTACTACTCTTATCCCCACCATAGCCAATTGTGAAATCAACATAAAAGAAAGGGGACTGTAGTGCATGATATCAGCTGTCGACCTATGAGTATCAGACTCGATCTTGAGTGAGAACCAAGGGAATCATGTTACCACCATGTCTCTAATGGAGTCTCCTAGTTATTTTGATATCCCCAGCTGTTGTGGGGAAGAAAGAAAACCTCTGCAAAAACTTTGTCCTATATTGGTTTTTAATAAAAAGTTCCCTTAGCCCAAACGGGCCATCGGGACAGATGAAGTGTAGATTTCATCTGTTTCTATAACCTCGGCATATAAAGGGATTGTGTGGTTGGCACAACGCCCTTCACCTTCGCCCCCAACTTACATCAGGTTCCCATTTAAAGCTGGGTGGACTTATGGGACTAGCTTTGGAGAAACACATTTCACCTGAAGGGTATTCCCATTATTCTCACCCAAAATTGAACCCAGGACTCTCAGGCCGACAGTCGGAGTATCTACACACTTTGGCCATCCATCCCACTTGGTTTTTAGTATCTGAGAGATAAATTACAGGACTTCTCTCAGATCTGTAATAGTTCATTTCTTTGTTATGAAAGTTAAATAACTTTGGTAAGATGTTTTGATTTCAATTTTTTATCTATATTTCACATTTGTTTTTAGATGAAAAATACATTAATAGATATATATGTATGCAGAACATCAACAGACAGTGATTTAGAATGGTAGGCCACACTGATTGGAAGTTCTGTGTCATGAGAACATTCATTTCTTTGATTACTCTTATGTTTATTCATAGAATATAGACATATCTGACACAGGGACTTCACTGGCATAGTGATGATTTTTTCCACTTACTGTTTCTGTGTTATTCTATGATTATTAATTAGTTTGAATTATTTTTTTAACAACATATATGGTGACATTTTAGAGATAGGACCCTTTAAACAGTACCTAGCACTTTCTTATGGAATGTAAGTTTGTAATGAGTCAAATGAAAATTAAGATAGTGTTTAAAAAAAAATATATATATTTTCTTTAAACATGTTATTATTATCATCTGCAGGAAATGCCAGTATTTGTTCCTGTTCGAACAAGACTTCCTGTGGAATTGTTTGGCCAGGCTGTTATGATATTGGAGTTTGCACACATATTTAAGGCAATATTTGATTTTTAAACAGTTCTTCCCTAAAGGCTTTACATAGAGGTAGTTTTGAATGAAATTAATTTTTTCCCCCATAAATGTTAAACAGTTATTGTGAATCTATTATTTTACTGATTTATTCAATGTGCTTTAAGGTATTTGTTAAATATTCTTGGGGAACTTTCTCTTCCCATTAAATTAAGAGAGGTGGGGTAGCTATAACTATTTTTTTTATTGTTATGCAAAAAATGCGTATAACTGGCTTTTCATCATCATATTTTGTGAGCAGAGGACAGTTGGATCTGCATAGTGGATCTCATAGTAGATATTGCAGCCAGCGACCTCTTACAAATGTTACTGTGTGCATTGTTTAATTTACAAGAAGAAGCTGATGAGTATCAAGAAATGGAGAAAGAAAAGGATGAAAGTGCTAAAAACTGGATTTAGCTTTTCATTTTGAAACAAATAAATTATGAACTTGCAAATGCTGCAAAAAAATGTAAATTTTTGTTTACAATGAGATAAACAGATTTAATGTTGTTATCTTTTTCTTTCAGTGAATGAAAAAGATGATGATGTTGTGAAGAGTTAAAAAATAATGATGATTAGCACATCTATCTAGAGAAAAACCCGATTCAAATGAAAGATGCGCATTCTGTATAATTTATATTCTGTGCTGCCTCCATCCAATCCAGGGCCCCTGATAATCTCGGCCACCTGAAGCCCACCCACAGTGGCTATTATAAATCAGGTTTCTTCACCCCGACGTGGCCCTGACGTGTCGTCAGTACGGCCCATTCACGTCATACACGTGTTTACTTCAATGGTGGACATTTTGCACAATTGTCAGTTAGAGTTATAGTACGTAGGCCTAATTGATAGAAGTAATGTTTGTTGCTCAGGTTATTAAGAGTTTTAAATTCAAGTGATTTTATGCAAAGTAGATTACCAGCTAATCTATACATAGTTTTAAAATGATTTTATTCCACTTCTCCTGATCTGTCGGTTAGCATGGTGAAAGTATTTTGTATTATTTATTTTTACACTAATGGGGGACTGGGTGAGTCATATGAGTGTGTCAGCTTTTAGTCAGTTTCCGGTAACTTCTCATCATGACATTTCATCGGTACTTGGGTGCGAATGTTCTAAATCAAACATATTATTTTTAGATTGATTCGAGCGGATGAATTTAAAAAAAAATCATTTAATGACAAATTGATGTTGTTAGTTTAAAAGAAGTACATGGCTACCATCAATAGTTTTTGAACACATGTTTAGAAAAAAACAAATCTCTGGATAAACTTTATTATGGAATAAATAACATATTTATAACAGAATATCTATAGCAATGATTAAATAACACTAAAAGACATCAAGTTTCATCAGCACACACTAACTAGACTGTGACATTTAATTAAGCCAGCAGAGACGCTCTTATAGAAAAGGCAAGCCAGGTTACCGCCTTGGGCCTTAATGGGGAAAAAAATGGGCCCCCTTCAAGTAGAACCCTGATATTTTTTTACCTAGGGCCCCCAAATATATTTGAAAGTTTCTGCCTAAACCATCCCGCCCCCGCCCCCCCACCATTTCTGGAGGTAATTACCCCCAATGACCTGATAAAGGCTCTGTACATCAAATATAAAACAAGTCTTTGTGTGTGTCAACAGAGTAAGAACAGAAAAGAGTCAACTGACACACCTGGTTTAATGTTCGTTTCTTCTATCAACCCGCGCCAACAGTTCACTCAGAAAAAAAACAAAACCCAATAAATGGAACCAATCAACAAAACTGTCTACATCTGCGCACTATGTCTACTGTGGTCTTTTTTTTTTAATTAATTATTTTTTTGTTGTTGTTAAATAAATGAATTCCAATTGGCAAAAAAAAATAAATAAAATAAAATAAAATAAAAACATTTCAAATTTCAAAAGAAGGAAAAAGGAATACAGTGCGCCTAACTTTCTACAATTGACCACAGTAAACTAATTTCAAAAAGCTCATCTTGGGAATATAAACCATCGTCATGGCGACTATGCATCCCTGTTGATCAATCAATGTACACGGCTCGATAGTATTTAATTTCTTCATACAATTTTTGTATTATTCGACAATAAAAAAAAATTAAAAACAAGTCGATGGATATTGCTGATATAGTTCAGTAACTTTTCAACTACCGGTGAACAAAAATAACTTTGAAATCTTTTTTTTTTTTTTTTTTAAACACATTTATAAATAAAAAAAAAAAAATTTAAATGCAGAGTTCATTTACCAAAACATCATCTTTAAACTGAATTCCACTAATATAACATACAAAACAGGTGGTATAAACATTGTATCTACAAAACTAATTATGCTAATTTACATTTCTGAGACAAAGAAGCTGAGACAATTTTTTTTTTTTAATTAAAAAATTAATTTAAAACCAAATTAAGCAATGGGAGGGGGGGGAGAGAAGAAGAAAGAATTTAAAAAAGTATTTTACTGAATGAACATTAAATTTGATCAACATTTTAAAAATACACCTATTTAAAAAAAAAATTTCATTTAAAAAACCAAAAAAAAAATCTATAAAAACTTCTATCTTGGGTTTAGCACGACACTGGGAAATATTTCAGATGAACTACATGCATTCAAAGTTTAGGAAGCGGTACAAAAGCGTTTTAAATAGAAAGGTTTATTAAAAAAAAAGGGGGTGTTTCCCTCCACTAACACAGTTATTGACGAGCGTGTGATCCAGCTCAAAAAAGTGACCGCAGGCTAATAATATCACTGACCAACAGAAAGAATTTCTGCTGCTTAAAGAAGAAAATGTCTCCACAAGATATTAGCCTACTACAGTGGGTATTCGGTTAACGAACTGTTCGGACAGCGAACAAATCGGACAACGAACACTTTCAGGAAAGATTTTTGTGTTCGGACAACAAACGAAATTCTGATAACGAACAAAAACTAATTCTAACGAAAACGTCTCGGCTCTCGAAACACCCGACATCAGTCCTCAATTTGTCCTAAAAATGGATGTGCGCATGCGCTGATAACACGTCATCATTCATACTACGTAGCAGTGAGGCAGCACTATACGACGCGTAGGGTAGTGTGCGACGACACATCGTCAGTAGTGTACCATACATGTGTAGTTGGTTTATATCCTTGTGGTTTTCGTATGTGCTTCTCTAAACGCCTTATAAAAAAACCCTGAAAATTTGACAAAAATATGGGACCTAAAAAGTGTGGAGTGTCAAGAACTGTGCTAACCATAAAAACCAAACAAGAGATTATAACTAAAGTAGAGAGTGGACAAATAATGACTGATGTTACCAGGCAGTAAGGTTTAACAGGTCTACTGTAGGCACAATCCTAGCTAAAAAAGATATCATCAAGAAGATTCAAGC
The DNA here is from genome assembly GCA_021962125.1 of Bulinus truncatus. Classification (NCBI taxonomy): domain Eukaryota; kingdom Metazoa; phylum Mollusca; class Gastropoda; family Planorbidae; genus Bulinus; species Bulinus truncatus. The sequence goes on along the minus strand of JAGDYQ010000128.1, from coordinate 599,175 downwards.
CGCTAAAGGAGTAACGAAAATTACATATGAGAAGCAAAAAAAAGTGTCATCCATGATAAAATCGAAAGTTTGCTTTTAGTTTGGATAAATGAACGGGAGGTGAAAAGAGATGTAACCAGAATGGCCATCATTCAAGAGAAGGCTGGAGAAATTTTTGAGAAATTGAAAGAACAAACTCCAGGCTCGTCCTCCGAAAATCTAGAATTTAAGGCTACCACTGGCTGGTTTACAAAATTTAAAATGAGATCTGGCATTTAACAAACTGATGTCAATAGGGTTGCTGATCTCCACAACGACATCGCTATCAATCATTTCCTGAAAGTCCTGAAGGAGAGAGGAAAAACAACCAACATTGGACATGTTCTTTAACTTTAATGCCCAAATAAAAGAAAAAGAACTGATTAATAAGCAAGACTATGTGTATGTATCATATTTGTAATAAATAAACTTACTAAGAAATTATTCTTGTACATGACAATTTTTTTTTCATTTAATTTTTAGGATCTCCAGAACGAATTAATCGAATTTCCATTAACATATATGGTAAATCGATGATCGGTTAACGAACGATTCGGATAGCGAACATAATTGTGGAACGGATTAAGTTCGTTAACCGAATACTCACTGTATATGGCTTAAAAAAAGTAAACAGAATGTACAGCACCAATCTAGAACTACTGAGTTTTTAAATGAATAGAAACATCATGGGGGGGGGGCGCAAGGAGATGGGGGGCGTGACAACAAACATTTGTGTTACAATTATGTCTAACTATAAATAATACAAAATAACTTATGATAAACTGCAGATAGCACAATTTATTTTTTTAATAATCCTCACCAAATATACAATTATAAAATAAAGTTAGTTGTTTTAGATCATTAAACTAAAAACCAAGTAGATTTTTTTTTTATAGGTAAAATAATAATAAAGAAACCTAAAAAACCTCAAAAATCCAAACTGGCAACAAAAAAAAAAATTTAAAAAGTGAAATCGAGCTTTGCAAATTTATGAGCAAAATATATAAAAAAAGGAATTTTTTTATAGCTAAAATAATATTACAGAAACAGACCTAATAGTAAAATATTTTCTTTATCTATAAAAAAAAAATTTGGCCTTTTTCTTAAAACTCTAGTCCATGTCCAATAAAAATGTCAGTAACGTCACGAAGTACTCCCGACATAAAATGTACAAGTGTATATTATGATCATATTTAACTACAAATAAATAAAACAGAACGGAAACAGTTTCCAATATTAAAATGATCAACTGTTTTGACTAGATATGTGAAGTGAACAAAATGCTAAGATGGATCTATGGATCTACTAGGCGTATATACAACTAGAAAAGATAAGCATCTCTACTTTGCGTGCTCGTCAAAAAACTCTCAAAAAAAAAAAAGAAAGAAACAAAAGCCTTTTGAGATGTGTTTGGAAAAAATTAATATTTCTCAACGAATGTGTAAAACTAGAAAATGAAATAAATTGTTACATCAATAAAAACGCAGGTGGTTGGTGCTTTGTTTGTACTGTTAAAAACAAAACGTTAAAAAATAAAGTAAATGAACCAGATTAAGTGCCTGAAAAACTGATAAATTCACTTTCATAAATTCAGAATGAAATTTATTTAGTTGATATAAAAAAAAGAGGGAGTTTTGGAAAAAAAATGTACGTGTCAATTTTATAATAAAAATTCTGAAAAAGAAATTTCAATCTATTTTTGTCTAGTATAGTTCAATTTAGAATTAGTACAAAGTTATTTTTTACCAACAGAATATCTCAAAAATAAGAGAAGCTTAATTAACAAATCAATAAAATGATGCCCAGATATTGTTTTGGTCCCGGGTGAATCATAAAATATTTGCCAATTATTTTGCCATAAAATCAAATATTACCATCTCTCTCTAACTCATTTTTTTTGTTTATACTAAACAGGAGTAAAAAAAATTTTATCCCCACTATTGGCATTCAGAACCCACTTTACTAGCACAAATTTTGTAAGTAATGAACAATTGGAGCACTTAACTATAAAAACAAGAGATTTCAAAGGAAATTTTAAAGTGTAACTACTGACTATGCTGACTAGGTATGCGCTTTAATAAAATCATATATTTGAACTTGGCAGTTTGAAATAAATAACTTTAAGTCATAAAAACCTGAACAGAATAAAATCATCAACAATGGAACATGTTAGGCCACCAGCCTTAAGAACAAACATCAGAAACTAAAACATAATCCAAACTGGCAACAAAAAAAAAATAAAAATAAGTGAAATCGAGCGATGCAAATTGATGTGCAAAATATAAAAAAAGACAAAGAATCTTCTTTATTGACAACAAACCAATTTCTTATATAATGTTAAATAAATTATGTAGCAGTTATTTCACATTGCTCATGGACAAATTATTCATGCTGTTGTTTATTTCTCCTCAATAAAATGGGGGTAGGGGGTAAAGATTTTGAAATCAATTTGAGTTTAATTAAACAAAAAATAAAAATATTGGTATTCAAATTTTAATAAAAAAAAAAGGACCATACAGTCATACTATTCACAATTCTATGAATTATAAAAACTTAGAATTAAAAAAAAAAAAACTTTTAGAGGAAAATCTCTGCAGAACTGAACAGCTTAATCTCACGAAAAACAGGCAGTTGAGGAAAACATTTAGTTCAACAGTTCACGTCTGCTCCTTCCATTAGTTCAACAATTCACGTCTGCTCCTTCCATTAGTTCAACAGTTCACGTCTGCTCCTTCCATTAGTTCAACAGTTCACGTCAGCTCCTTCCATCTGGTTGAGGAAAACATTTAGTTCAACAGTTCACGTCTGCTCCTTCCATCTGGGTCAACATAAACCACACAGTGTTTGAACAATAAGGTAATATCTTCTTTCTCGTGTGTGTGTGTGTGTGTGTGGACTTAACATCTCCAGATAGATGAGCCATGTTGTGGTGTGAGCTTGAAATGGTGTATATCATATAGTCCACCAGTAGGAAAGATATATGACTCCTTTCACAGATTGAACAGTGTTATTGCACGTTTATTAATATTATTTTTATTTAACTTATTGAACACAGCCTCATTGTTTGAAAAGAAAAAAAACAGAAAAAAGACAAGATGCAGAATGCGAGTTGAATCAAAACATTTGCTACATCACTGTGACTTAGGTTCCTATGCTGAAATGAATTATGACAGAATATTTGTGTCGTTTACAGGCAGCTATTAACAATACGGTTTATTTTTTTTTTTCAGGTTTTAACAAATACTATCAAATATATATGTATACTATATATATTTATAAATCTTTACAACCGTTGTCCTGGTAAACAATTACGCTAAAGAAAAAAAGAATGTTGTCCACTGATTGCAACAATAAAAAAACAACTTTCTATTTATGTGTGTATATATATATGTACAGAAGTGAGCTCGTCAGAGCTAATCTCAACTGGACTGAGAGAAGAACCACTGCGCTATAGTCTGGAAGACGAGCAATACGGCGACGAGCACCCAGTCCCTGACCAGCAGACCCCCAGGCTCCGCCAGAGGGGGCGACCTGGCTGGTGCGTTCTGCTGGTGCAACTGTTGCAGGTGGTTCATTTTGTTGACCAGCTCCCCCAAAACGGACTGCATTTCCTGCTGCATTTTCGCCACCTTGGCCAGGAGCTGGACTTCTTGGGTGATCAGGGCCGTCCGGCTGCTGTTGGTAGAGCTACTCCCCTGGGGTCTTTCATTTCTCAGAGAGGGGCTGCCCGAAGGAAGAGAAACAGCCTCAGCGCAAGGGACAGATGACTGGACGTTGGGCTGATGGATGGGCTTAAACTCTTCCTTCGGAAACAGCTTGGAAGGACTGGACTTGTCACAGGTGATCAGGTCATTGACATTGTTACTGCCAATGTTTTTGCCATGAAGCTGTCGTCTGGTGTATTCAGGGGTCCCACCTTTCCTCTCAGCAGCTGTCAACGTAACATTGGGCCTTCGCTGCTCTGAGCTGTGACCCAGGTGGTGGTGGTGGTTGTGGTGAGGTGTGGCGTCCGAGCTGCTCATTTGATCAGAGGGGCTAGACTTCCTGTTTGTGTTTCTACACCTGGCGTCATCAGACTCTGAAATAATCAAAGAAACTATATAGGAACGACTAAATACTCAAGGTAAGATTTTGGCTGGACAAACTGAATACAATCGCCTAGACCAGGGGGTTTCCAAATGATGGCAGGTGCGCTGCAAATGCTTGAAAGCGGCCTGCGTAACTATTTTTAAAATTATACAATTCATAAGATCGCAAATAAAAAAAGATTTAAAAAAAAAATTAAATGAAATTCCGATAATTAGTGAATTAACTAATGTATAAAAAATGTTGCAAATTTTATTTCTACTTGTCATGGTATAGTTATGAGTACTACGCACACAGGTGTGTGTGTATCTTTGGAGCTTGGCCAACCAGGTCAACATGTGGTCACGGGGTCAAGATTCGAGATGTTTATAGAAAATAAATATGTTGTTTATTATTCTAGATATTTATAGAAAATAAATATGTTGTTTATTTGTAAATTGTATTGACTAAATGAGTGAGAGACAGAGCGATGTGGAATGTTCGAGTTGGATGGAAGGAAATTATATAAAGACGAGGTTCAGTTGAGAAAGGAGAGAATTGAGTCAATCAAGTCAGTGAAGTCATTTGAGTTCAGAAGTTCAGTTGAGTATTGAGAGAGTATTCGAGTACATATCAGAAATTTAGTTGATCAGTTAAGTTCATTGTTAACAAGTATTATTCATTGGATTTATTCTGTTTATATGTTATTGTGTCGTCAATAAATCATATGAACCATGGACATGAATTGAGTTCTCATTATTAACCAGTTCATACAATTACATCATTTACATGGTCGCAGCGGTGGTCGTGCTAAACCACATACATCATTTACATTTTATTTCTACTTGATTAAAAAAAACAGGACTTTTCTTTTTTAAAAATCAGTTTGCCTCACCAGTCAATAGCTAGTGTCAACTTATGCTCATAATTGTAAAAAGTGTTGACAAATAAGAAAATGTATATTGAAATGTTAAACAGATTCTACTAGACCTAGTTAAAATTTGTAATATTGATGGTGAATAATAGAAGAAATGACATCACTGGTGCCAATTAAAGACTCAAGATAAACCTAGAGATTTATTTGAAGTATAAAACGACACAATGCATAATGCATTGAGAGAATTACTGTTGCATGATTTATATTTGATGAAATATCCTTGCAAGGTGCACCCAGCAAAACAATTGTGCAGAAGGTTAAAATGAGAATAGAATCAAGCAGCTTGTCATCAAGGCTAGAAAAAAATTCTAACAGAATCTAAGATAAAAAAAATGGCTTTTAGTGGTAGAAATGACCGCTTATTTTAATTTTTTAAACAAGCACCTTGAAAAACAAAACTAGTTGATTAATACAATATTTAACAGCTTAAGATTATTTAAAACGAATTATTAGTTTTGCAGAGTCCAAATTACGGTTAACCAAAGCTTGATGCTTGAATTTGAAAACTGTGTCCAGCTTTTGGTAGGAAAATCAACTTTTAGAAATACATGTATTTAAGCACCAATGTCAAAAGAATATTTCAGCATAATTTAAAATGCAAAGCCTTGGACCTACAATGTAGAAGTCCTCTTATTAGATTCTTAGGAAGGATGCAGCACCAAATATTAAATTATGACCAGAGTTCACATTGAGTATATTAATAATTCACTGGCATCATATTCAAGAATAATTTGAATTTAATTTATTTGGTATTTCTGGGTTGTCTTTAGTTATGATAAAAAAATCTGTAAAATCTACACTCTTTTTGCTTTAACATCTTTAGAGTTTATGTGATTAACATGAGGAGTCCACAGGAAGAATGGGGCATTGTCACAAAATGAGAAAAAATCTAGTTACTTCTCCCATGTTTTACTGGAACCTTTTTTCTAGCTTTCTACCTAATAATAATCAAAATGAACTGACAATGGAACAGGCTAGAATAGTTTTAAAAAATTAAATTTAAAAAACAATGGAAAATATCAGCTTTGCAATCATGTTAATGATGATTCGTTTTCCTCAGTAACAATATTTTATCAATATGCTGTTCTACTCGTGGACGCCTCAATTGCTTTAGTTGGCAAGTTTTTTTTTTTGTTATTTACCTGCTGCATTATTATCTGAAGAGTAACTATCATCTGTGACAAGTGCTGAGTGTCTATTGAAAGCCTTCAATCTGCCAGCCACACAGTTTGGGCCCTGCCATACCTGGGGGACAGTGTGGACTGTTTGAGTCTGAATGACGTAATCCTTCTCATACTGTACGCAGTCTGTCATTGGATCCCATGGTCTGGCACTGAAAGGGAGAAATGGTACAACCAAAATAACAAAGAGAAATAAAAAAAAAAAAATCTCCTACATTTAAATAAAAAGATAATGCACATTTTAGCAATCAGTTAGAACAGTGTTTACCAAAGTGCCGTGCGCATACCCTTTTTGCAATCAGAACAGTGTTTACTAGAGCTGCTGTTCGGTTAAAAAAATTGATCGAAATTAACGCATGATTAAAAATTTTAATCGCAAATTAACGCACATTTTAATCAACACAATATAATACAATTGTTTGTATTCAAACTAATATGTCATAATATCAAAGCATAACATTGGCATAATAAACAAGTCAGTTTAATTTACGAAAGAGGTATAATGAATTATAACATATTTATTAAGCATTAGCATATATGTCTATTGAATTAGCTAGTGAGACCAGTTTATGGACATGTACCAATCACGTCAATGATGCGAATTATTTTCTTTTTATTTAACAACAATGCCTAACCTTTTTTTTTTCGTACCGCAGTTTCCGGACAAATGACGTATGTCAACCCCCTCTTCCCTCCCTCCCCTGTCATATTTTGCTTCACATCACCCCTACAAGTATGTCTGTTTACCCTACCCTCCACTTCCCATCAAAAAAAATACACACTTCATTTATATCTCAAATGTAACTTTTCTTTCATAAAATAATACCATAGCCAGAAATTTGTCGCTCACTTATTATTAACACATTTTTTTTTTCTTTATTCCAACCCCCCCTCTCTTTCCCCACCAAGTCACATTTTTAACACACTCTCTCTCCACTTAAAGATGTACCAAAAACAAGTTGACACCGGTTCCATTGTTTCAAACTAGGAGCACGCATCATAAAAGACAATCCTCTTGTTTTAAGGTCATACAGCTGCTATGATTTTACATAGACCCCACACCAATACTACGGTCGTCGAGTTGAAGGACAAATTTACTTTTAATCTTTTTTTTTGAAGTTTTTGTTTTGTGCCGCGATGTTACTCTTTTATTTCTTTCATTCATTTACTTTCTTACTATCAACTATTATTTCAATGTTTTAGTGAACAACAGAAAAGAAAATTTTATTTTTTTATCGGTCTGTCAGTTATATTAATAAAAAAATATTTTGTAAAATGAGACTCTTTAATGTTACCGTATGGCAATTTTCAAACGTTCAAAGCTAAAATTTTGAAAGGTCGGCTTTCATTTTTCATCTTCTGTTGTTCTTTCTTTCGTGTGTCAACATTAAAGATTCTTTCTTTCGTTTCATTTTGGTTATAGCAAGGGAACAGGAGGTTCACTTGTCGAAGGGCTATATAACAAAACATCTTCATTTTATATTACAATTGGGGCTTTTGTCGACCTACCTAGGGGTGAGGGTGTGTGTAAATTGTGACAGGGTGGGGGTGGTAGATCTACTTAATAAGTGAAGGCAACTTGTAGCGTGAAAATCCATTATTTATCGATTTGGTGAACTTTCAGCATTTTGGTCAAATTAACGCATTTAGGTATTGCGTTAAAAATTTTAATCGTAAATTTTTTTTTACGCGTTAATCGCAAATTAACGCAGTTTAATCAGCAGCCCTAGTGTTTACCAAAGTGTCGTACCCATACCCTAGAGGGTACATGATAAGTTTGGCAGGGTTAAGCGCTATTCTGGGCTGAGAACATTGGATAATCATGCATGGCTCAAGCAGAAAACACTGAAATGATGGGAAACCAGGCGCGTAAAAACAATATATGCTAGTTTGTTTAATTTTTTTAATTAGGGGTCCTCAGTATTACAATAATATAAATTGGGGTAAACAGATGTCGAAAGTTTGAAAAACAATGAGTTAGAATGATGCTGTGGAGGAAAAAGAAAGATTATTTCAAAATAAAATTTTTTTTAGCCAAATGATATACAAAAAAAAAGAATTTGATTAAGTCAGTCCACATTTAATCAATGTGTATATCTATAAAAAATTTATTAAAATAAATTGACTAACAATCAGTTTATCATTCCACAAGTGAGAAGTGAAATGTTCCTACCAATCCTGCAGCTGAAAAAAAAATTAAGCAAATTTAACAATCTTACTTAGGACTCATTTTACAATTCTATCTTCTTTCAAATTCATCCAAAATAATTTTTTTACCAGCAGTAAAAATGAGTTTTAGTACAGCACAACATCCATGACAAAGGTTGTTTTTTTTTTTTGGACAAAAAAATTTCTGCCAAGTATAAGCACCCATTCTAATTTAGATTCTCCAGGAATAGCAGTTCCATATTTTCTAGAGGGTTAGATAGTGGGACCCAAACTAAAACATGCATGTGACTATATTGAAGCACAGTCGTTCATTTGTGGACACAAACAAATAAATGACTTTAAACTACAAATAAATACATTTGTAAAGAAAAGAAGAGGAGCAGCAGAGATAAATGACAAGTTAGCGTAGCTCTGCTGTCAGAAGATCATTGGCCGAGACTCTAGTGACACACCCCTGCTGTATGCTGAGAGATAGTGCACTACAACAGATGCTTCCAGGCTATAGAAATAATCAAAAGATAGCATCTTTTCATTTTAATTCCTATATATTGTAAGAGGGTCTCCTTCAGACAAGATTAAGGCAGTCATAAAAAAAAATATTTTTTTTTTAAAGAAATATTCTGGGTTTGAATACCATTGGTTTCACTGAAATTTGAAAAAAAAATGAGTAAGACAGGAGAAAACAGACATCAAATTTATCAAATGTTTTACCAATTGCCATAATTAGAATGGTAATTCAGTGATTTCAGTTATTGACACTATATTACACTGTGAACAGATTAAAAGCACAGTTACTGATCAACACTATATTACACTGTCAACAATTTATAAGTACACATATTGATCAACACTATATTACACTGTCAACAATTTAAAAAGCACAGTTATAGACAAAAAAATGTCTAGTGATAATCTGTGTGATAACCCAACAAAAAGTGTTCCTGCAGTAAAGAAAAAAAAAATAATTTTTCACCCACTCTAAGTGTTTTGTAGATCCACTTACTGGCGTCCAAGTTGAACCACTTGGGCACCCACTCAACATTTTTCTTGTGTCTTTCCTTGGCCTCGCTTCTCTGTATCTCTTCCAGCTTGTGTTTCTCTGACGTGGCTGCGTGCATGTCCTGGTCGATCACTGCAGCACTCACATGGCGCCAAAGCCTGAAACCAAGACGTCATTTAAAATGTAAAACCATCCATATACCCGGTAAATAAACCCATTTACTGTCAATTATATTTATACTAACGCCTTTAAAAAGTAAAACCATCCATATACCCGGTAAATAAACCCATTTACTGTCAATTATATTTATACTAACTCCCATGAAACATTTTTATTTCCCAACCTGAAATTGATCAACAGCGACTGATGAAAAGTAAGGTTTTAATTTAAGTTCAAAATACATAAATATCTTAAGTTAAAAAAAAATATTAAAAGCATTATATCCAAAAGGTCTGTAAACGGTAAGGGCATTCTTACCTTTCTGACTCATTGTCCAGCTGAAGGTCAACAGGAACTGTGTACCTAATGAGACGTCTGCTTCTTGTATCTGGTGAAGGATCCCAAAATAGAACTTTTTCCTGAGGAGCAAGAAATCAAAACATAAAATGGACTTTCTGATGTATTGGAGCTCACACACACACACACACAAAAATTATTACTACACTGGATAACATTAATAAACAACTTTAATAGAAAAAAATATTGAATGATTTTATTCAATGAATCATGGAATGATATTGTAACATGTCTGAAAAAAAATTTATGCCATTTACTGCCTTGATTTTTTAAATATCTTTGATCAACTTTCATACAATCCTCAGCTTACTAGGAAAACTAAATTACTTTCTTTTCAGTGACTTTGGAGGATGGAGTATAAGGAGATGCTCCATAAACAATGATCCTGTTTTATATACAGCAATCAAAAATATTAGTCTCACTGAGTTCACTAATAACCAACATGGTGGTGACTGGAAAAAAATCAAATTAGCACCACACATTTTTCTGAATAGTTTATATTTTTGGTCAATAGCTGACAACACAGACCAACTTCCATCCTGTTAATTATTTTTTTTTCTTATCAGCACATCAGTGAGGGTCAATGTGTTAAATGAGGCAGTCAGTCGCCAGAGCCAATGGGGTGTAAAGTTGCTCCCTACAAGATTAACAAATTCCAAATTCTTAATAATAAAAATAATCTAAATGCTGAAGTGTTTAACCGGTCAATGGCACTCACTCTGTTGGTCAGCTCCTTGATATAAATTTGCTGATCCCAGTGGCCTTCAAATGTACAAAGCACTTCTTGACCCATGGTGATGCGGCCAGTGATTCTGTTGGCAGATTCACCATTACCAAAGAAAGGCTGCAACATGAGTCAAATTAAATTATTAGTTTCTTAGCAGAAGTCACATTAAATTATCAGTTTCTTAGCAGAAGTCACATTAAATTATGTTGCTTAGCAGAAGTCACATTAAATTATGTTTCTCAGCAGAAGTCACATTAAATTATGTTTTTTAGCAGAAATCAAATTAGATTATTAATTTTTCAGCAGTCAATCAAGTGATAAGTTGATTTACTAAAAGAGAATTTCAGAGCAAAAATTTCCCCTTTTTTAAAAAAAAAAAAAAATTTAAAGATAGCCCAAAAAATATGAATACTGTTAACTATACAAAAAAATACAGTTGATGATCTAGTCAGTTAATAACCGCTGATTAGCACACAGAAATACTTATCATAGTGGTAATGCTGTATTTTATTTTTACAGATCATATGTGGGGCAAGGCAATCATCACATGGTTCCAAGAAATAATGGGATTTCCATCTACGACCATCTGCAATGAAGGAGGGGAGGGCGACCGTCACACGGTTCCCGAAGTAAATAAAGATGTCAATGGACGACTGCATCTACGACAATACTTAATGATCCTGAGCATCATCACCAGAGATAAAAAAAAATTAATTCACGGCCAGCTAAATGGTCACCACGATCACACCCTTCACTCGTGGCCTGGCCATAATAAAGCCTGTGAATGAGTTCAGAGGTGTGAGAACTCACCTTCAGTTTAAAGTCCAGGTCGCAGTGGTAGCCAGTTTTAGGACAGTCGATGGACACCTTGCCTCCCATTTCCATGGTCAGGGTGCCCAGCAAAATGCCTGAGAAAGGGGAGAGAAAAAAAAACATTTTTTTTTTTTATTTACATGTAATAATGCATTTGTCATTGCCTGTCTATATATTTCATATACATGTAATAATGTATTTGTTATTGCCTTATATTAACTGTCTATATATTTCATATACATGTAATAATGTATTTGTTATTGCCTTATTTTAACTGTCTATATATTTCATACACATGTAATAATGTATTTGTCATTGCCTTATATTAACTGTCTATATATTTCATATACATGTAATAATGTATTTGTCATTGCCTTATTTCAACTGTCTATATATTTCATACACATGTAATAATGTATTTGTCATTGCCTTATTTCAACTGTTTAGATATTTCATTTTTAAACTATTAATTAATGTAAAAATAAATAATTTTTTTAATAAACAAACACATTCAACTAGAATAAAATAACTTGATACAATTTTCATACGTCTGTTGCACAGAGGGATGAACAGCTGATTAAATAGGTGATGCTAAACACAATGTGACCAGATCAGAGCACCGGGGACAGTGGCATTACCTTTGCAGTGAGCGTAGGGCATGGTCATGAAGTAGTCCTCACCACGCTCCAGAAATGTTAATGTCGCCACACCATCCAAAATGGCTGAGATGGAATTACCTAAAAAAAAAACAAGTCCATAAGTCAAAAATGGTAATGTGTGAGTGTGCAGCTTTAACTAAGGATAGTTTATAGAATGAAAATAATTGTTGCAGCTAAAATTGATAAAATGTTTAAACTTCTCTTTATGAATTTTTTCAAACATACTCTTACATGGTGGTATGAATGCATAGGTAAATTGAACAAACACGCTACATAAAATAAGTCACCAATCTCCAAACAGAATGACACCTCTTTTAACACAACGCATACATTTCTAATCAACCCAACTGGACATGCCTCAAGCCAGTCCTAAGTGTATATCCCTTTACCCTCACACACTCTATTGCTTTTAGTGCTGACACGCACGCACACACTTTACACCTACATCAATAAATATTTACATGTGCACAAGCTTTCTCTTGTTTGACCCTCCCATAAATCATACAGTATTACTCGCTGGCATCATTAAACACCTATGTCACTAATTCAAATATACGTAATTGCCTTTCCGTAAAATTAATCAGGCTACTTGATGGTTGATAAGTAACATCTTTAACTCTGAAAATGTTTTCTCACTAACCATAAAACTTTGACTTGGCCAGGATGCATCCATTGATGTTAAAACCATCGTGTCTGTTGGTGACATGGAAGGCAGATATGGGGGGATGATGGGAGATCTAAAACAGAAAATATCAACTTGTATAAGCCAACAGTTTCAAAAACTTTTAATACTAATTTAAAAAAACAACATTTACCAGTAAGAAGGTTTTATTCCACAGAGATTTCCCCAATAAGAACTTCCTTCCCTTTTTTTTATTTAGTATAAATATTATGAAGAGCCTCACCATAATCGATTTGTCAAGATTAAGTGACAAAAAGACATTATATGGTAGAAATAACTGCCACCATTTTCGTATTGAAATGAAATTAAATTATTCAAGTTAACAGTATTAATAAAATTAAATAAAAATTTCACGATCGAATGTAGCACTGTCAAAGTACTTGGTGTAAAATTGTTAACCTGTTCTGCCACATAGAATGTTCGGCTTTTTGTCCTGGGATGAAACCAATAACAGCGGTAAGTCTCTCCAATGATGGGATTGTACGGTTTCTTTAACCCCTGGATAAAAAAAACAAAACAATTGTAATTAAATGTAGGCTCTACATACCAAGTGATGAATGTCAAGTTGAATGTCAAGTTGAATGTCAAGATGAATGTCAAGTTGAATGTGAAGATGAATGTCAAGTTGAATGTCAAGATGAATGTCAAGTTGAATGTCAAGATGAATGTCGAGTTTAATGTCAAGATGAATGTCAAGATGAATGTCAAGTTGAATGTCAAGTTGCCAAAAAAACAACTGACAATGAGAGAAACTAAAACACTTTATACTGTATCTGCCAGGTGAGAGCTTGTTGCCAACAAGGAAATAATAAAAAAAACACTCACCTTCGGTTTCTTATAAAAGCCAGACAAGTACCATCGCACAACCATTTTCATTCTTTCTAATGCTGTCTCCTGCTGCACTGCCCTATGTATTTGAAAAAAAACTGTATAAGGACCAACTTGGCAAAGATTTTACAGCACCAAAACTTTTGAACTGAGAAAGTTAAAAAGAACTTACTCTGACAGGATATCAGCATGATAGTAGTAATCAGTTAGTTTATCCAGGAAAGAACGAGGCTCTAAAATAAAGGTTGGCAGCACCACCTTTGAAAGGTCCATTCCTGGTCGAACCTGCACAGGGTTAACAAATAAAAAAAATATAACTCTCATTAAGACAAATCCATTAAATGACTTAACCAGACAAAGGCATCTTATCATCCATTCATGTATCTAACCAGACAAAGACATCTTATCATCCATTCATGTATCATGCCGTAAAGTGTATGAAATAATTTTTTTTGAAATCTGAGTTAATTAACTACCATAAAATCTAAGACTCATTGCAAAATCTTTTATTTCGTGTTATAAATGGGTTTCAACAGCAGTTTCTTAACTCAATTTTATAAAAGCAGTGTAATCCTATTACAGCAGTGTAATCCTATTACAGCAGTGTAATCCAATTACATATCAAAATGGCTTTCATAAGGTCCAAGGAGTCCCATCATCAAGAAATCGTTGGATTAAAATGGTAATCAATGTTTGTGGTTAAAAACAAACTACAAAAAATGTTGGTGTTTGACGCTGAAATAAATTCTAACAAACAAATAATTGAATAAGTTCCCACTTAGTGTTGTGATGATGAACACTGTCAGACATTAATGGCTTTCAAATTATACAGCAAGTGGAATTTACAGAGAAAAAAAGAGGCTTTTAAAACAATGCGAAAACTAATTTCAATGCTACACAATATACACAAATTCTCCTGCCACACTCTGTGACACAGAGCTGATCAAACAGTGGCAGCTGAAAAACGCAAGCCGATAAAGTCACATGTGCAAAACATCCAGCCACTGACCTGCTTAACCAGCGTCCATATCAAACTCTTATTTTCTTCATCCACTTCCTCAGTCTGACAGGCATCACCTTGCTGCAGGTCAAAAAAATTTAAAAAATGGATGTTAAAAAGCTTCACGAGGAACAAATTATATTTTTTAAATATCCAATGGAAAATAAAAAACAAAAAAAATTACAGAAGTGTGCATGAAATATGTTACTAAGGAAATTATTATCGTATACATGTCAATATTATGATAAGAGATTCATTGTGATTGGGATGTAAGCTGGATTTCGTTGTGATGGACCAAGTTTGGACCCCTATGTGGAAAGACGTTGTAGATTTTCACTGAAGTAAAACCAAGTTTTAGATTTCATTGTATAGTATCAAATGAAATTCTTTTTTCACCATGAGATATTGTTTTATGTAAGTGAGGAAATGTGTGTAGCAATGATATTATTCTCTATTTGTGTTGGTTGTTCTGAAAAAAACATACATCTGTAAAAGTGGAATAATTCTGTTTATGAAGTACGTTCACGGTTATCTTTGTCTATTTATGTCTGATCGTCTCAACTGTATGTGTCCTCAAACTAAATCTACATCTATCAGCTGTAATAACAACTTCTTTATCGCCAATGTCTACAACAAACGAAGTATGCCAGACGACACATGACAGATGGTGGTGTACCTGGCCAAGTTCCTCCACTTCATTAGACACGTAGACTGTCTCTTCAACTTTAGGGATGGCCTGAGGTTTTGTCTCTTCCTCTGCCAGTTCAAAGTCTGACTCGCTAAGTCCCATACTTGAATGATCTGAAAATCCAGTTCAAAGGTCAACCAATGTGAGTAATGAAAAAAAGAGGAGGTGGGCAAAATTACATTCAGCATTTAATGTAACATTTGACTTGGTTCGATTTGATAACAGTAGGTAAGCACAGGTATTTCTATGTGCTTCCACTAGACAGTAGTCTGTTCGGCCTGACCTCTGATACTGCACCAGCTTTATTCAATAACTAAAAAGTAATAATCAGACAGGAAGACAAAGCTTAGTTTGGTAGGCGATGATTGGATCAGTCAAGTCTCTATTTTTTTGAGTCATGCCCAACCTAAGCCTTTCTAAAAATCTTATGTCCCATAGTGTAACATATACAGAGCAGTTCTTGAATTGAAATTAATGGGCAACACACTGGGAAACATTTTTCTAAATCAAACATAGCAAACCACAGGTAATTAGCCTCCCTTGAGATTTAGATCTTCCTCAGTTCATGGGTCAACCAGTTTGACATGAAAATATACATACAGCATTAGATCAAGGGTGAGCACTACTTTTTGAATCACCGGACACAATGAACTCTGACAGAAGGGCGGCACCAAGAGCAGATGCATGTAATGTTCATATGAACTTGTATAGATTAAATTCTAAAAGTCGCTGATGTAACCAAGTGAAAGGGAGCAGAGCATGGGCAGGATCGAACAGCTAAAGAAAAGGGGTATACATGGGGAGCTGGACACAGTTTGGCCATGCCTGGCATAGATACACAAGACCAGCTGCAAATAGTATCTATAACAAAGTTTTGGGGAGGTAATATCTATAACAAAGTTTTGGGAGGTAATATCTATAACAAAGTTTTGGCAAAAGCTCATTTCCTCAATATCACCACACACCATCGTCGTCACTGAAATGTTCAACGATGTCTTCTGACTCTTCCACAGCTTCCTCCGTGTCATCCACCATGCTGGAGTTGAGCTCCGACGCCAGAGTGCTGGACAGGTCAGGTGGCAAGGAATGGGCGAGGTCAGGAGACAGGGCAGCAGACAGGTCAGCTGGTGATATCCTGTGGCCGAGAAGTTGTTCTCTTGATCAGACTGGTACATCGGAGAGCCAGCTCTAGCCCATCCATCCAGCACTTACCTAAATAAAATGTCTCCATTAGTTCAAGCACACAATACCATGGCAGGCAGTGAAAAGTTATAGCACTGAATACCTCAAACAAAAAAAATTGGGCTTTGCTTGAAAATTGAAAAGAACAAATAATAGAAACAGAAAAACTAAATGAGAAAACAAACTTATTGTTTAAAGATATCACTTTTTTTTTTTTACCCACATTTTTCTGTGTAAACAAACCTTGATTTTCCGATGGTGCACGAAAGATGGCATAGGACATAGGAAGAGGCTGCACGAAAGCTCCAATAGTTTCTCCTTTAGGGCCCTTTTTTGGAAAACATATTAAACTAATGAAAAAAAAAAGTTTTACACTGCAGGTGGCTAATATTATGAATAAATGAACAAGAAATTTACAACAAGCTTGAAATTAAAATCAAACTATTTCCACTAATAGTTGTTGTTTTTTTTTATAATGATACCAACTTTATTAAACATTTCACCAGGATAGTCCATAATTTTAAGTAAATAATTTTACTTGTCAGGGCTTAGTATTGTAAAAAAAAATTTTTTTTAATATCTTAGTCATGATATAAAATTAAAATGATACATTCATGTAATTATTTATTGTTTATTATAAATTACAAATTACGCTTCACTAAATTTAGTTCCGATGAAACGGTAATTAAGCTGGGGGGGGGGGGGTTTGGCTTTAAATAGATACATACAATTTATAAATTATACACACGCGAAAATATAAAATGATAGATGCAGAAAGAGAAACTGAGATAAAGCAAGGAGAATCTCAATAATTTAAAGTAAATACAAGAAGAAGGTGAGTTCTATTTTGGTGAGATGAATTTCACATCAAACTTGTGGGAGGAAGAGAGTGCAAGGTAAAAAGGGGATCACTGAGTAGGAGAGTAAGCAGGAACACAAAGGGGTGGGGGGGGGGCTATCAAATTAAGGCCGCTCACGTGTCATGCATGGCAGGGTCAGGAAAGGGCAAATTTAGACATGGCATGGAGGAGAGAGAGAAACAAGATAAGGAAGAAAAAAAAAAAGTAGATAAGCTATAAGAGTGGATGAAAAAAAAAAATGGATGAAGACATGAAAGAAGGATGGTAAAGCAGATTGAGTGTAGTTTCAAACGGTTCATCAACTTTACCAAGTCTGACAGAATAAGCTCCAAATGACTTAAATATTTATTGATCATTCCCAAGTGTAAAAAAAATAAATGCTTGTCAAGTTTCAAAATATATCTGGAGAAATACTTCAGAGTTTTGTATCTAAAGAAGTATTACACTTAACATGTTAGTGAAGTATTACACTTAACATGTTAGTGAAGTATTACACTTAACATGTTAGTGAAGTATTACACTTAACATGTTAGTGAAGTATTACACTTAACATGTTAGTGAAGTATTACACTTAACATGTTAGTGAAGTATTACACTTAACATGTTAGTGAAGTATTACACTTAACATGTTAGTGAAGTATTACACTTAACATGTTAGTGAAGTATTACACTTAACATGTTAGTGAAGTATTACACTTAACATGTTAGTGAAGTATTACACTTAACATGTTAGTGAAGTATTACACTTAACATGTTAGTGAAGTATTACACTTAACATATTAGTGAAGTTTTACACTTAACATGTTAGTGAAGTATTACACTTAACATATTAGTGAAGTATTACACTTAACATGTTAGTGAAGTATTAAGCTATCCTCAAATCAAAGCGAAACGTTCTGCTGCGCTATTTCTCACGTGAGATTTTTCAAAGCGCGAAAAACCCTCGCTACACCTAAGCGAAGCGAACGTGGCGTCAGCCGACCGGATATAATGATTTTTTTAATTTTCTTTTTTTTTGTTGGAAGACGTCGGCAGATATTTTCTTCTTATTATACATTTTCTACAGTTATTGTATTTTACAAGTAAAAAGTGTAAAAAACACCTACTTTTTGGTATAATCTGATATAATTCAAGTTTCTATATATAAATGTAAGTCTTATTTGTTAATTTTAAGACATTTATATCAATTTTAACCTTGATTTTCATTTGAGTCGATGTTTCTAGGCAGCCATTTTGGATTGTTTACACTCGCGAAACGCGAAAAAACTCTGAAAGAAGCGAAGCTGCGAAATTTCTCTGCACCGCCGCGGAAATTATCCGCGGTTTGAACATCTCCATATAAATACATTGCTGTGAAAGAGGGGCGAATTTCGCGAGCTACCTAGATACGCGAAATTCGCTTTGGTTTGAGGATAGCTTTACACTTAACATATTCGTGAAGTATTACACTTAACATGTTAGTGAAGTATTACACTTAACATATTCGTGACGTATTACACTTAACATGTTAGTGTTTAAAAAACAGGTTTGCCTATGCATATCAGGGTATTACAGAATTTATATCTAAGGAAATTATACATTTAACATTCCAGCGTTTAGAATAAATAAATTGTCCTGGGTACAGGCTCTCGTTATATTACAGACTCTCATTATGTTACATGCTCTTGTTATGTCACAGGCTCTCGTTATGTCACAGGCTCTCGTTATGTTACAGGCTCTCGCAACTCTGGTTAGGAGCAGATACTTACTTTTGTCGCCCAGATGGACTGGTCCAGTGGGTGAAACAGCTTGAAGCAGAACCCTTCCTTCTTGGAGGGGCGTTGCAAGAGGTGACATGTGTTTAGCAGTATGGTGCCCACCCAGTGGCCTGTCTGGTAGGATCAAGATTTTTTTTTATTAGGGTTATCCACCGTAATTAAAACAGTAATTATTACTTTTTTTTTTTTTTTAAACATTTGTATGGGGTATTAAAGAAAAGAATTTCCATGTCTTAACCTTACATCCAATTAAAAACATTACGGGCGTAGACGCATGAATGAAAAGTAAGTAAATTTAACAACAGGTTTCAAAGAAGACAATTACAGCTATGTGTCTGAAATAAATCATTTATCACTCCAACTAATAAAATCAGAGATGATTATTTCATGACAGTTGGGGGAAAAAATATTCCTCACACACAAAAAAAAGTTTAACGTGAAGATATTTAAAGAAATAATTTTTTTTTAAATTAATCAATAATGCCAGAACAAATAGACAGTAAAAATACAAATGATCAAAAAATACTCATGAATGGTGGGATTGATTGGCTAACATGTCCCACGTGGGTCAACTCAGCCACTACACAGGTATGCACAGAGAATGAATGAGTTAATGAATGGACGCTGCTTCAACAAGGAAGTTACCTTCATCTTCTCACTCTTGTATATAATCAACATGGCAGGTTTGCACACACACCACAGCTTGGTCCAACCTTTCAGGGTGCCTCGGACTTTCAGCCAATCAGCCATCAGCACAAAGGATTGGTCAGAGGCGGAGTTCATGATCTCCCTAGCCACTTCTTTCTTCTGACTTCTGTAACTTTTCTTCTTCTCCTGAAATGTGAAAAAAAAAAATTCTTAGGTTAGGACAGTTTGAAGAAACCAGAATATCAGTAAGCACACACCGCTTTCTGTAATTATACCTTCTCTTTTTTTTAACACAAAAAATCTTTTCTATATAGGTATTTATCAAATGACACTTTTGTCTTTTAACACAGCCATTTAATTCTTACAATCTACACTGCACTTAAACATAACCTATACAAACCCAATATTACCCAAAAATAGCTTGCTTTGATGAATAGCTGCCGTCTGAGGATGTGGGAGGGGGTGGGGATTTTCTGGCCAATTAGCATAACTCATGTACTACTTTAGTGTTATGGTGCTGGGAGTAGTTAAGAAATTTTAGTGATCATTAATTGATGGTGGCCACATGCTGCTCATGGATACATGTAGCGGGGCTCTCATTGGGGCAGTTTTATTTTACGATTATTTCATTGATCGATGCTGGCCACATGCGGATCTTCTTTACGTTTAGTGGGGCTCTCATTAAGGCAGTTGTATTTAACCATTATTTCATTGGTCGATGCTGGCCACATGCGGATCTTCTTTACGTTTAGTGGGGCTCTCATTAAGGCAGTTTTATTTTACCATTATTTCATTGATCAATGCTGGCCACAAGCGGATCTTCTTTACGTTTAGCGGGGCTCTCATTAAGGCAGTTTTATTTTACCATTATTTCATTAATCGATGGTGGCCACATGCGGCTCTTCTTTACGTTTAGTGGGGCTCTCATTAAGGCAGTTTTATTTTACCATTATTTTATTGATCGATGCTGGCCACATGCGGATCTTCGTTACATGTAGTGGGACTATCATTGGGGCAGTTTTATTTTACCATTATTTCATTGCTGGATTTTGTTAAATTGACTATGGCGGGGATCTTTAACTATGTAAAAAAAAATGGAATGCAGCTATCACCAACTTCACGGATGGCCATCCCTGTCAAAGAATTATCAACGGCTAGTGTGACCGGCTCAAAACCGACAGCCTCCACTTAAAATTAACTTTGGGTGAGTCTGCAGACTCTTGGTGTATTACAGACCAAGCAATTTGTGTTCATACAGTCGAAGACTATCAACCTGAAGGTCTCAGGGTTTTATCCCCACTGAAAGACACAGGATTTTTTCCATTCCTGGTGAAAGTTCGCAAGTCCACCCAACGGGCAGGGCTGGATTAAGGTTACTTTGAGCCTAAGGCTTTTTACCTATAAATGGCCTAATTTTGTGAACAAAATTTAAAAAAAAAAACTATTTGTGAAAAAGAAAGGTATTGTTATTGTTCAATGTTTCACATAATACGTCTGCTTCTAAGAAAATGCAAATCGATATTCAGATTTGTTGAGTGAACTCACCTTTAAAAAAAATCACACAGAATTTGTATAAATCTTCTAAACGAGGGTCTTTTTTTTTTTACAGAGTCTTGTTAGTCTGATGGTAACCACGGTTACCTGACATTAACTGGGAAAGCGTGGGCTACTAATGTCACCTGTGTGCCACCAGGGCCAAAGCACTCTCGGATGTGGTGAGGATAAAAGAAGGGCACAGCCTAAACAATTGGTTTATAGGATCTTAAGTTTAAAATCATCTTGTCCTTTACTGGAATTTAAAGAAAAAAAAAAATGCTAAGGCAAGCAAGTGAAATTCAAACAGGCTTTGGGGATAGGGGAGTTAGGGTTAATAAATGATCTAGGGCAATGTGCTGTCCGCATTATGCTACTGGTACAGTTTTAGCTCAAGAAGCGGAACAGCTCTCTAGCTGATTCACTCTATTTAGCTAATAGAAGAGACAAGTTGTTTTTTGTGTTGTTTTGGTCTTTTTTTTTTTTTAAAGGAAGAAAATTTCGTTTCACACACGCAAACAAAGTATAATATAAAATAAAATTCTGTGCAGAGACAAAAAAACCCAAAAAAAAAAAATCAATAAGAATGGCATTAATTAAAATAAAAAAAACCCAACCAATGATGATGTGAATTAAGTGGGCCAGAAAACCCAGCCAATTAGTCTCTGGCCACATGTTGCCTGGCTATGAATGAATACAGCACTTCACATTTATGAAGAAATGAAACGGGAGAGAATAAAAAAATTAAAAAAATCAATTAAACCTATACTGCGAGTTTCAAAACTGAATTGATTGGAACTAATGCAGAAACCAGAAAACTAATGGATGTTAATTTAGGCAGTCAACACCCAATCTTTTAAAAAAAAAAAAAACTCGACAGTAACTTAAAATCAATACCTGAATATTTTTTTTTGTATCAAACTTCCAGCCTTATTTATATAACTGGGGAAATGAAATCAATTGTTTTTTTTTTTTTTCATCTAAAATGAGTGAAGCAGGATGTAATTATATTCAACCTCGGTTTACAAAGTATTATTCATTTCAGAGAGAGCTGCGCGTAAATCAAAACACTCGTACATCAAAGCTGATTTTCATAAAAAGAAATGATGGAAAGTCTGATGATTGGTTCCATACAATTATAATTACTCTTTATCTTATGTATGGTCACAAAAAAATGTGTATGATTGTTTCAATTTAACGTAAAGCGTTCAAATTTTATTATTATTTCACAGTTACTAACGGAATCTAAGCTAGATGTTTGTTCATGATAATCTTTTTCTTTATGCATTGAACCCATTCTGTGATTTTTACTGATTCGCAAAAGGAAATGTAAAAAAAAAAAATGCAATCATGCCATTGAACAGAAACAATAATTAAATTGAAGCTCATATTGGTTTCTTTTTTTTTAATCTAAAGATACACAAACGAAAATCAAATACACATATGAAAGTGGCATACCGAATAAAAAGTGATAAATTCAGTGGTCTTATAGGAATAGGTTCATGAATTTAGTGGTCCCGATAAAGAAAATCAATTAATTAAGTGCTCGGCTGGAATGAAACTTGTGAATTAAGTGGTTAGCAGGAATAAAGCTAAAAAAAAGAATCGAGTGGTCCGTGAGGTCTGGAAGGTTGCCTACCACTGGTCTGAGGGTTGGTCGATTGGGCTTGCAAAAAGCCTCAGCCCTCAATAGGGATCTTCTGAATAACAGTACCGTCTCACACCATCAATCCATCTATGTGTGCGTGTGTATTAAGTCTTTTGATTCAATTAAAAATTATTTTTCGCACTCTACATTTGTACACTGTAATTGAGGGTGTGGAAAAAAAACATACTGAGACAATATTAACGCTGTTAAGTCTTACTTTGAGTGACTCCCTCTTGGACAACTTGCTGCTGGAAACATGAGTCTTGGTTCCACCCTGAAACTGAAGATGAAAACAAAAAACTACATATCTGATATCAAGAATCATGTAAAACTATTTTATTACAAGGAGAATGGGGATTCTGTCTTCTTTACTTAAATGAAAGAATATAAAACAAACTCAGAAGTTAAAGTCAGGCCAAAGATTACAACAGAAGCGTACATGAATTCATTCAAACATATGAAAACTTTATTTGTTGACCTGCAGTACTATCTGTATCATATGTGTACTTTGTATGGCACTGAAAGCTATTACAGTTGAGGGAAGAACAATACAGAAATTAATTGTATGGTAATTAGCTGTACATGATTTGAAAGAGTGGGTAAAGTGATAAGCCAATCAGATGTGGATGATTTGAAAGACTGGGTAAAGTGATGAGCCAATCAGAAGTATATGATTTGAAAGATTGTGTAAAATGATGAGCCAATCTGAAGTACATGATTTGAAAGACTGGGTACAGTGATGAGCTCACCTTATACATCTGTCTTTCCAAAGATCCTGAAGTGCTGTCCAATGAAGAATCACACAGGTGGACTTTCCGACTTGACCCATCCCCTGTGTCCCCATCAAGTGAACCTGGTCAAGACAAAAAAAAAAAAAGTTCTTTCATACAAATATAAATTACAAACGAGTACCTACTGAAACTGGGAAAAGTCGGATTTAAAAAAAAAGTATCTTAAATTCCTAGCTACAAAGTAAAACTTGATTTTTGGAGTTTCTCTATCAGATCTTTAGTTTTATTATGAACATTATTTCTAAGTTTGAAATGAAACTGATTGAGATAAAAGTAATACAAATAATAATTAAACTGAATAGAAAGTCACTTTGTTTCTCACTAAAAGGTACATATCTACAAAGATACTTGTGCATCTACACTTGTAGAGGAAAAACAACAACATAAGAACAGTGGTTCTCAAAACTAATACACTTTGCAACCCACTTTGATGAATGTTATGTTTTCCACAGACCACCTGCAAAGAAAAACTCCACTAACTAAATACAGATTAAAAGGGTCTTTAATAAGACTTTATTTCGTACGTGGGTTCATCCATGACACGCACTTTTGAAAACCACTGCATTATACAATGTGTGTCTATAAATAAGAAAGTTGGGCTCATAAAATGATACATTTTGAGTGACAAGTGAAATGTATATATATCAGCTGGAAAATAATTAATAGAGAAACTAACAAAAAATGAAACCATATATTATGCAGGTGAGATTGCCTAGATGTGTTCTATAACACACACACACACACACACAAGTACAGATTCAATGTGCAGGAAGAAATAAACCATCACCACCTGTGGACACAATCCTGAGGTCGTGGTCAGTTTTGGCCGAAGACTTGCCGTGAAACGACCAGGTCCTCATCAGCTGGAACCTGCTCTTCTTGGGGAGCCCGGGCAGCTTGACCAGGCTGTCACACAGCGCCTCGCTGGATGTGGTGGTGGTGGTGGTCATGGCGTGGTGGCCAGACACTAGACTCGGTACACCCAGTCTCTGCAGCACTGCCCCAGCGCCCGGCGCACCCCGGGACGCCGCACGTAAGAAATAGCTATGGGGGGGGGGGGAGGGGGGAGAGTCAAGTTTCACGGTAACGTTCCAATGTTTGTGAGATATTCACTACACACACACGCTGGCAAGTATCTATATAAATAATAGCGGTATGGGTTCTGCGTTAAATCGAAAGTAAAGAATTAATACAACAGTATTCCCAGTTTAAAATACAATCATGTCAAAAATCGGATCTGCCCGAAACCAAAAATAACCTAGCCTACCGATCAAGCCTAAGGGGATATAAACCTATGCAAAGGTTTTGCAGGGTACAGCTAGGTTAAAACTGAAAAGTGCAGGGGCTTCAACAATGACGTGTGTCGTGATGAACGCAACAAGTTTTTTTAGTGCGCACTACACGGCGTGCTGCATTGTGACCCAGTCTGACGTCAGACCAGACCTAGTGAGCCCAACGCAGAGAGAGACATGGTTGTTCAGCTGACGTTCATGGAAGGAGCTAGAGGACAGAAACAAAAACTCGTATAACTTCAAATTTTACCGCCACCACACGCGGATTAACTGCCGGGTACGTGGCCATTTGTAAACGGTGCGGTTGGGGGGGGGGGGTATGGAGATGACACGGAGCTGGTTTTGTCCAGTGAATCAACAACACACATATATTGAAAAAAATGAAGCACAATAATCAAAACTAATGTCCAACGTTTGTTCCGTTGATAACTAACTCCACACGTCTGTCTCTATTTTTGTCTATACCTCAGATTTAAAACCACCACTGAGTTAGAGCGCCGTGTGTTGTAATATGACAATTCCAATCATTGTTTACAGACAATTAACACCAGATTAAAAAAAAAGACTATACGATTCAATAAGAAGAACTAAACTATTTAAAACAACTATAGAACTAAACTATTTAAAACAACTATACGATTCAATGAGAAGAACTAAACTATTTAAAACAACTATACGATTCAATAAGAAGAACTAAACTATTTAAAACAAAACTATACGATTCAATAAGAACTAAACTATTTAAAACAAAACTATACGATCCAATGAGAAGAACTAAACTATTTAAAACAAAACTATACGATTCAATAAGGAGAACTAAAACTATTTTTTTTTAAATCTCCATGGAAAGAAAACATCCCTGGGTTTAAAACAACATTTACTGACACGTTGGAAAATGAAATAATCCAGCATCGATTAGTCTCAGGACGTACATTACTTCATTAAACAGAACCATCATACAATTTTTTGTTGTTTTAATCAGCCGACTTGATCTTACGAAAGATGCTGGCGGGAATTTAATGACAAAATCGTGCCAGAAGCAGAATCTTGAAAATAATGAAATGTATTCGATTCTCTACAATTAAGTTAAATGAGTGAATGAAATCCCGACTATTTGTATTCGACTCCGTGCAATCAACATCTGTCAGTTATTTAGTCATGGCCAGTGACACAGGCCTCTCGGTGGTCAGATCAATACGCATCTGCAGATCGATAGATTATAGATCAGAAATGTAAAAGTGTGGGGGGGTCAGGTGTAAATAGGTGAGCGATGGAAAGCGGCGGGTCGTCCAGGGACTGCTGACCTGAGAGTGCAGGTGAACGAGGGATGGGATCTCCACGTGAATGTCATGGCCAATCAAAGGACATCTAAGGGGCTGTGCCTTGTGGCTGAGTACAAGTTGCCTTGTGTGATACAGGTCAGTGCAGCGTACAGGTTGCCTTGTGTGATACAGGTCAGTTCAGAGTACAGGTTGCCTTGTGTGATACAGGTCAGTGCAGAGTACAGGTTACCTTGTGTAATACAGGTCAGTGCAGAGTACTGGTTGCCTTGTGCGATACAGGTCAGTGCAGATTATAATATATATAAGGCAAGCATGACAGAACGAAAGATCAACACAATATTAAATGGAATAAGGAAAAAAAGAAAAAGAAATGATGCAAGTAAATGATAAATGAAAGAAAGAAACAGAACAAGCAAGAAACGATACGACAAGAAATAAAGAATAAAGGAAAGAACTGCGCGGGATGATAATGAACGAAAGAAAAATATGGGGGAGGGGGGGTGAGCGAAGATATCACTGGCCAGACGTACAAAGTGTAGTATCAAGACGTTATCAAGGTCAACAAGACCAGTGAGGTTGATAAATGGTCAGGCGGCTCTGTGAATAAGTCATGTAGGAGGAGGTGGAGTGGGGCTATTTATACACAAAGCGGGGACCACAAACACCATAGCACAGTTGATTTTAATCTGAGATCGAGTGAAACAAAACCTCTCAGAAATAATGGCCAGACTTCTATAAATAGAACACGCGGATCTAAATAAATCTCCTACGACACGAGCTAAATGTAGCCACAATATAAATAGAAAGTATAACGAAAATGTCACTATAAAAGTTTCATCACAGACCTCAAAGGTACCTTTTCCAAGATTTCCTGAACATATCATATCCAAGGGCACCTAAATGTACCTTGCATAGGGCCCCCAGATTACCTTTCCCTAGGGCCCCCAGATTACCTTTCCCTAGGGCCCACAGATTACCTTTCCCTGGGTCCCCCATTACCCAAATACGAAAGAACGGTTCTGTTTTACGCTACTGCCTAGTCGCGGCTGCTAAGTGAACATCTCTACAAAACAACATACACAAGTACTGTGATCTGTTAATTCACTTCATCGCACAAGTACTGTGATCTGTTAATTCACTTCATCGCACAAGTACTGTGATCTGTTAATTCACTTCATCGCACAAGTACTGTGATCTGTTAATTCACTTCATCGCACAAGTACTGTGATCTGTTAATTCACTTCATCGCACAAGTACTGTGATCTGTTAATTCACTTCATCGCACAAGTACTGTGATCTGTTAATTCACTTCATCGCACAAGTACTGTGATCTGTTAATTCACTTCATCGCACAAGTACTGTGATCTGTTAATTCACTTCATCGCACAAGTTTAATGGATCTGTTAATTCACACTTCATCAGCACAAGTACATGTGATCTGTTAATTCACTTCATCGCACAAGTACTGTGATCTGTTAATTCACTTCATCGCACAAGTACTGTGATCTGTTAATTCACTTCATCGCACAAGTACTGTGATCTGTTAATTGTTATTTTCTGGTCCTTGGCAGTAGCGACCTTTGCGGGTGACCGCCAATGAAACCGCGCCTGACGGAAGGGCGGTGGGGGGAGGGGGAGCACTGGGAGATTTTATTATTTATTCCGTGAGTGTAAAAAAAAAAAGCCCAGCAGCGGGTATTCTCCGAGGCCCCGCGCACTGCCCCCTCCCCCCCCCAACCTCGCTTCTGTCCATTGTATTAGCCGGTTGTTACGTCACTATAGCATATATATATATATACCCCTCCCCTCCCGTCCTCTATTACTCCAGAAGAGGCCGGACATAAACACTCATTAAATGTGCTCTACACACACACACGAAGATTGTTTGGTCAGAAGTAACACATGTAAACAAACTAGCGATGTTGTTGGAAAACAAAAAACTACGCAGAAAGTACCGCAGCGAATTCAATGTGAATTTGTTTTTTTTTTTTAATGTCTTGGGAAATGGGAAGAGGGGGGGGGGGGCAAGCGCTTTGATTGATTAGTACAGGAGAATACAACACACGATTGAGAGACGAAAGTAAAATTAAAGGTGGGGGGGGGGGGTTGGGTTACGATAAGATGTACGGTAAAATGTTTACCCACCCAGGGACCGAACTGTCAG
Organism: Bulinus truncatus; assembly: GCA_021962125.1. Classification (NCBI taxonomy): domain Eukaryota; kingdom Metazoa; phylum Mollusca; class Gastropoda; family Planorbidae; genus Bulinus; species Bulinus truncatus. Next base: position 570,734 of record JAGDYQ010000128.1, on the reverse strand, counting down.
GATGTATACGGCGAACTGACCAACCGTCAGGGGGTCCCACTATGCCAGAGGGCCCCTTACGAGTAAACCAACCATATGATTGGGCTCTTTATTTTGTTCCCTAGCCCCCTTCCTCCTAAAAAACTCAACCCGGTAACGGCTCTGTACGCAGCTGAATGCCACACGGCAATAACTATACCCCACACGGCAATAGCTATACCCCACACGGCAATAACTATACCACACACGGCAATAGCTATACCCCACACGGCAATAGCTATACCCCACACGGCCATAGCTATACCCCACACGGCCATAGCTATACCCCACACGGCGATAGCTATTCCCCACACGGCGACAGCTATGCCCCACACGGCAACAACTATATCCCACACGGCAACAACTACACCCCGCACGGCAATAACTACACCCCGCACGGCAATAACTACACCCCACACGGCAACAACTACACCCCACACGGCAACAACTATACCCCACACGGCAACAACTATACCCCACACGGCAATAAATACACCCCACACGGCAACAACTACACCCCACACGGCAATAACTACACCCCACACGGCAATAACTACACCCCACACGGCAACAACTATACCCCACACGGCAATAATAAACACACTAACGATGTAAACAAATAACTGCGACAAGGAAACACACAAAAGTACAATCCATGAAATAAGATAATCCAATTGATAAAAACACACGGAGTTGAAAAATTTTTTTAATACTTTTAAATAAACAAAGAAATAAGACTCAAGTTTGTTTGTTTTTTTTTAAATATCCAGATTGCCGTTAAAAACAACGAACACAACAACAGCAACACGGCAACTCTCGGTTCAAAACACTTGCCATCAAGGAGAGCAGAACTCTGCAGGAGAGTGTTGCTGTCGTGTACACGTAAAATATAAATAGCTCAGAGCAGGGAAAGCCAGAAAACACACTGGGAATTCCCGTTTATCTCACCCAAGCACCTTTACAACAACACATCCTGGCAATAAACATTTCATTCACACTAACTCCCGGAGTTAAAGAAATTTAGTCCTTTAAAGTCTGTGTAACAGTCGTAGTGTAATTAAAACTGGCTACGGGCGGAAGTAGAACGAATGCATTGTGTCCACACAGTACCACGGCAGTCTACGTTGTGAGTTACGATACACGCAGACAGCACTCACACAAACATAGTATACTGTGAAGTTTGGGGCAAGGACAGGGCACATAGCACCAGTCCCGGGGGGCGGGGGTAGATAAGACAGGGGAGGGGGTAAGACAAGGGACGGTGGGGGCACACATCTCTACAACACACACACACACACACACACACAGTGTTACTTGGAAGTTTTTGACCAAACTGGCACAAAACTAGCACAAAGCATCTTCGGTCATTATAACTACAAATTAAAATTTAATAATTTTTTTTGTAGCACATTGTTCTTAAAGCTTTCCTCTAACCAAAGCGAATTTCGCGTATCTAGATAGCTCGCGAAATTCGCCCCTCTTTCGCGGCAATGTATTTATATGGAGATGCTCAAACCGCGTAGAATTTCCGCGGCGGTGCAGAGAAATTTCGCGGCATCGCTTCTTTCAGAGTTTTTTCGCGTTTCGCGAGTGTAAACAATCCAAAATGGCTGCCTAGAAACATCGACTCAAATGAAAATCAAGGTTAAAATTGATATAAATGTCTTAAAATTAACAAATAAGACTTACATTTATATATAGCAACTTGAATTATATCAGATTATACCAAAAAGTAAGTGTTTTTTTCACTTTTTACTTATAAAATACCATAACGGTAGAAAATATATCATAAGAAGAAAATGTCTGCCGACGTCTTCAAATAAACAAAAAGAAAATTTAAAAAATCATTATATCCGGTCGGCTGACGCCTACATTCGCTTCGCTTAGGTGTAGCGAGGGTTTTTCGCGCTTTGAAAAATCTCACGTGAGAAATAGCGCAGCAGTACGCTTCGCTTTGGTTAGAGGAAAGCTTAAGACAAGGGGGCGAATTTGAGAAAAGTAGCACATAAAGTACATACACACACACACACAGACAGTTTCTACAGAAAAGGAGAAGATAAATAAAAAAAACTTGTTGCTGAGAGAGAGAGGGAGGGGGGGGGGATCCATGAAGAAGGAATTATATTTTAAAAATGTTCATCTCTAGACCGCCGGGGTGGGTCTTGACATCCTCGTCCAATGTCACGTGTGACATAAAGAAGACACTGGCCTATGTAAGACGTCAAGTGAACTTAAAACTCCCCCCCCCCCCCCCAGGAGTTAGGAAGGGACATGTCAGCTGTTTTATTATTAAACATGGCGGTCAAGTCTGAAGGTGCTGTCTAAGGGAAATATTTTATTTTTGGTTTCAATTTTTTTTTTTTCTAAATGATTTTTTTTTCTTTTTTTTTTACAAAGAAGAATTTGTGGAGGAGAAGAGGTGAGGTGACCATGGTGCGGTCACGTGGTAAATCAACTCTTTTTATTATAGTATTAACCTACTCGTACCCACCACCCGTACTTTACTTTATGAATACAGACAGACGACAGAAAGAATCAAATGGAAAATAGAAACAATAATGAAATAGACATATACAGGCAGGAGAATGGACAGAATAGATTGGTACATGGCAAAAAAATTATTAATATATATATATATACATATTCTATACATACAGTATCTACTATTTATCTAGACAGACAGACAGACAGACAGACAGATAGATAGATAGATAGATAGATAGATAGATAGATAGATAGATAGATAGATAGATAGATAGATAGATAGATAGATAGATAGATAGATAGATAGATAGATAGATAGATAGATAGATAGATAGATAGATAGATAGATAGATAGATAGATAGATAGATAGATAGATAGATAGATAGATAGATAGATAGATAGATAGATAGATAGATAGATAGATAGATAGATAGATAGATAGATAGATAGATAGATAGATAGATAGATAGATAGATAGATAGATAGATAGATAGATAGATAGATAGATAGATAGATAGATAGATAGATAGATAGATAGATAGATAGATAGATAGATAGATAGATAGATAGATAGATAGATAGATAGATAGATAGATAGATAGATAGATAGATAGATACTGTATGTATAGAAGATCAACGTTGTATTGCTACTGGATACATCAACTCAATCGTGTGTGTGTAAAACCTACCAACATTTGAAACACAATTCAAACAGAAACACTCACAGGGCATGTGTGTGTACAACCAACCGTCCAATACCAACCGTGTGAGCATTCATGTAACACACACACACACACACACACACAAACACACACACACACACGCCCCACCCAGTCTGATAACAGGGACTCAATCCATGTCAAAGAGTTTACTGAGTGCAACTGCACGGCTTCCTCCCCCCCCCCCCCACCCCGCGGTGGTGGTGGTGGTGGTGGTGGTGGTGGGCAGAGATGTAGTAACACGAACATCAACACACACACACACAACGTGTTGACGTCATAGAGTGTACCGTCAACAACGTACACATAGTACCGCCACCGCAGCCACCCACAAAAATGTACACGACACCACCTCACGTAACTAGTGGGCCACCACCACCACATGTACACGACACCACCTCACGTAACTAGTGGGCCACCACCACCACATGTACACGACACCACCTCACGTAACTAGTGGGCCACCACCACCACATGTACACGACACCACCTCACGTAACTAGTGGGCCACCACCACCACATGTACACGACACCACCTCACGTAACTAGTGGGCCACCACCACCACCACTACCCCCTCCCCCCCCCCGACTCCTAACCGCACGTACAGCAGAAAGACATTTTAAAGAGAATTTTTAACATCCGGGTACGACAGGGTGAGCCGATGCAGAGCGGAGACATGAGATTGATGGATTGAAAAAGGAAGGGGGAGGGAGGGAGAGAATAGACAGAATGAAGGAGAACACCAACCCCCTCCCCCTTCCATCAATGTCGCCCTCCCCCCCCCCTCACCCCAATTATAATCATCAGTCGTGAGGCTGAGAGAGATAAATCAAGATCAATTAACAAGATCTTACGACTCTCTCTCTCTCCCCCCCACCCCACATCCACCCATCGACGGACGAGTTACACAATAATATTGATGTGAAACATAACAGCCAAGAAGTGAATTTGTTTTTTTTTTACCGTACAAAGAGACTTATTGAATCCACTGGTACGTCACAATATCTTCTCTAGCGAATCCACAGGGACATCACTGTATATCCATATATATATATATATTTATATAATCTTTAGCTTACGTCGGGATGTGAACAAAATATGTGTACAAGTACGTCAACATTGTGTACACTGTGCGCCCCTCACGGCGGTGTGTGGAAGACATTGAAGCGAAGAGTTCATTAAAAGAGATCCGCGTCCGTCCGTCGTGAAACAGAGACAATACATAAAAACGAATTTCTCTTACTATAAGAACTCGGTGTGCAGCAACTAGGGTTCGAAGTCGCGTAACGTTACGCGTAAGTTACCGTAAATTACGCGTAATTTACGGTAACGTAATTTTGGAAAATTACGCGTAAATTACGGTAATTTAAAAAATGCATATTTGACGGCCATTTTTAATTGTTTCTGTCGCAATTTGTTGTGTTAACAGCGGCGATTAATTAATTACAGTGATTACCATCTTCATCCGGCCACAAGCCTAAATCGGAAGTATTCGTTTGGTAAAACAGCGTAAACCGCACAGTATATTGTTTGTTTATATCGTTTCAGTTAACATAATAAAATAAATATTTTCAATAAGGAAGCCAAAGTCTGGTTAAAAATAAGACAAAATCATAAAGATTTGCGATAAAGTACACAATGCCGCCAAGAGCTGTATGGCAAGCGGCCGCAAGCCAAACGGGGAGGTTATAAAACCCAAAAATCCAAAAAATAATAATAATTTTTAAACATTATCTATATATGTTCCAAATGTCATGAAACGTATAGAAAACATTTTCCTGTGTATAGTGCTTCCGTCGATCGCGTCGGCCGTATTACGCTGCGTATTGCACCCACGTCGTCTGTATTTCGCTTCGGATTGCACTAGCGTCGATCGCGTGTGCCGTCTTTTGCTGAGTTCGGCACCCGAGGCGGCCGTATTTCGCGCCGCATTGCACCCGTCCCGCGTCGACCGTATTAGACGGTATTACTCAGCCAAAGATGGCCGCCGCTGATGCAGTCAGTACACGACGAAATACGTGGACGACGGGGCAAATTAGTATGACCGGTAAATTACAAGTAAAAACATTTGAAAACATTATTAAAAATACACCTACTTGCAATCAGTGAGCGTGAGCAACAAAAGGAACATACATTTTCAAGTAATTGGGCATTGATGACACGCGTAATTTTGGCGTAAATTACGCGCGCCAATCTTACGCGTAATTTTCGAACCCTAACCAGCGTCGATCGCGTGTGCCGTCTTTTGCTGAGTTCGGCACCCGAGGCGGCCGTATTTCAAGGCGCATTGCACCCGCCCCGCGTTGACCGTATTATACGGTATTACTCAGCCAAAGATGGCCGCCGCTGATGAAGTCAGTACACGTGAAATACGTGGCCGATGCGGACGACGGGCAAATTAGTATGACCGGTAAATTACAAGTTAAAACCTTTGAAAACATTATTAAAAATACACCTACTAGCAATCAGTGAGCGTGAGCAACAAAAGGAATATAAATTTTCAAGTAATTGGGAATTAATGGTAAGCGTAATTTAGGCGTAACTTACGCGTAATTTACGCGTAAATTACGCGCGCCAATCTTACGCGTAATTTTCGAACCCTAGCAGCAACTGCAACAGCAACAACAACGGCCCCCGGGCCATGGCATCGTGTTTTGTGTTTATGTGTGTACATGACACTTAGAGTGTATTATACACAAGACACTTTCTAAATTCTGTTTTAAAGTGTTTACGCCGTACAGAGGACATCCACCACACGGTCAAGGTCAGGTCGACCGAGGCATTTATTGAGCACGCAGACCTAAATGTATGTCTTGTTTATTAACGTCTGCAGGCTGGATTCCCCACTAAGGGGGGGGGGGGAGGGCATGCCCCCCCCCCCATCATTTGAGCCTCGTTCAGCGAACTATTCAATTTTTGAATACTATAAATGACGTATGCATGGAGGCTGAGCCGTGCAGAACTCCAGAAATTATACATATGTGCAAATTATGAATATGGGTGGAAGTTATGAATGAATATGGTGGAATTTATGAACATGGTGGGAATTGAGGCGAAATTCGCTTCAATTGTCGCATCACAAAAATTAATTCAGGTAGAGACTGATAAAACATGGCAGGTCAGCTATAAGTAATGAGTGGGAGGGGGTGTGAAGGGGGGGGGGCAAATACTGATATGCTAGGCTTGGCACGAATGCACATGGCGGAAGGGATGGGCGGGCCAAAAAAAAAGATTTTGAAGGGGGACAGAAGTGTCCATCACCGGAACACAAGCGGTCACATAAACTGGGGGGGGGGGGCTGTGGTCAAACGACTTTAAAAGAAAAAAAAAATATTCTCCGACTTTCTCCAGTTCACCGACTTCCTGTTACGGTGACATTGGGTAAAGGGGGGTGGCAGCCATAATGAGTGTCTCAGCGCCCGACTGACAGACATCGCGGGCCGTGAAAATCTCCGGGGAGCCCCAAGTCATGTACGGATGAGGGGGAGGGAGGTTACAGGTGACAGTGATACGGATTTATAGCAGTCACACCGTTGGCCGACACACACACACACACACACATACATACACACAACAGCCTGATCTCCCTTCGAATAAGTCCAAGAACGAAACGGACATTTTTTTTTTGTCAATGGTTAAATAGGGCCAGCGAAATCTTACAGTGGATAGTGCGAAAATGTGACACTGAAGGTGGACCACACGAACCTACGACAGTAAACGTGTGCCACAATTATCTGTGGTCCACACGAACCTACGACAGTAAACGTGTGCCACAATTATCTGTGGTCCACACGAACCTACGACAGTAAACGTGTGCCACAATTATCTGTGGGCCACACGAACCTACGACAGTAAACGTGTGCCTCAATTATCTGTGGGCCACACGAACCTACGACAGTAAACGTGTGCCACAATTATCTGTGGGCCACACGAACCTACGACAGTAAACGTGTGCCTCAATTATCTGTGGGCCACACGAACCTACGACAGTGTTACGTTATTACTTTCAAATATGTAACGTTAACTTTTCTAACTAATAAATATATCAACGCCAAGGCTTGGTATATGAACACAACAGATCTAACTTTAATTGCTTCTAAACATAGGTGAATATATATATATATATACAATATAAGTCCTTTGTCTAATGATGTCTACTTAAACAAATGTCACTACAAGTTTACAACTAACTCTTAGAATCTTAGAACTATCTACACTATGACTGTCAGCACCTTACTAACTCAGAGCGCCTTACTACTTCAACTACTACTATTCACGTCTTTTATAAGGTTGGGGCGAATACGTTGGTGCAACGTTTGGGGGGGGGGGGTGAAAACGACGATGTCTGTCACCGAAACGTTTGAGGGGGGGGGGGGGGGAAGAACGTCAGTGAAACGATTGGGGGAAAGGCGACGTCGATGAAACGATTCAATATGGCGGCTGGAACCTTGACCCGGTGATGAGGGCAAATTGTACACGCCACAGACAGTAAACGTGTGCCACAATTATCTGTGTGCCACACCAACCTGTGGAGGTCAATGTGTGGATGCACCTGACATTACATCGAATACCAAATATGGATGTTGCCCCCCCCCTTACATACTTACATCAACTTTCATACGGGGGGGGGGGTTAACGTGAGGCTGTTGTAACAGCTGAACATTAGCACCGATAAGCTACAAACAATTGCCAGAAGGTGGTCATACCTAAACGGTGAGAGTAGAATGTGTAATTTGAAATACATTTGTATACCACACCAGAAAAAAAGGGGGGGGGGGAAGGGGGGGGGAATCACATTACCGACTTATGTACCCGCGGTAAGGCAACATGGTTTGTTGTAGGGTCGCTAACAGTGTTCAGTCTCAGCTGGGCGCGAGGGTGCGAGCACAAAACTGCAAGCTAGATGAACCTACAACGGCCATGTACCATTGAGGGTCACCATACAACGAATGCCCTATTCCCGCGGCATGTACCCAGGCAGTGACGGTAGAGTCAGGCAACTAATTAATCGTGTAATTACGCGTATCGTGTATCCAGCCTGGCCAGAACAATACACCCCCCCTCCACACGTTCAAATTTAATGTCAGCCAGAGGAGAGGTCACGGACATCTAACATGTATTCTTATTATTATTGCTATTACTGTTTGCTTATCCGCTATTGTTGTCCATAATACGTTATCATTATTTATTTTTTTAAAACGATTCAACATGAATAGATTATCTCAGGTCGTTGCTAAAGTAACAGCTGACAATGTAAGGTGAGGGGGGGACACAGGTTTACACTTACATATGAAAATAAAAACTGAACTGATTAAAAGTTGGCGACAATAAGTAGTCCGCGAGGCCCACTGTACCGGTGGTGGTTGGGGGGCGGCGGGGAGTTGAGGCGAACACCCCCCCCCCACTCCCGACATAAGAACATAACACACATTTTGCAGGAGGAGGGAAGGGGCGGGAAGCACCATCAAGTTGTTAGATATGCACCTGGGTAACGGTTCTAACGTCAGTCGATGCACAACGTCAGTCGATGCACAACATCAGTCATTGCACCATGCCAATCTATACAATCGAGTATTGGATCAAATCGCTCACTGGACTTGAAGACCAAGTCGTTTCAAAAAGACCGCCACTGCTAAATGATCATTACTGGGGAAACATGTATTTATGGACCGACCCAAGTGTGTGTGTGTGTGTGTGTGTGTGTGTGTACCAGAGGTGTGCGGATCTTGAAATTTAGCGTCCGCGTCCGTCCGCGGATTTCTATCAATGATCCGCGTCCGCAGAATCTTACAACATTGGTCCGCAGTCAGTCCGCGCGTCCGCATTGCTGAAATTTAGCTGTTTAAATTACTTGAAATTTTTTATGGTAACGCTAAAGAAGATCCGCGTCAGTCCGCGAGTCCGCAACTTAACCATACGAAGCGTCCGCTGTCAGTCCGCGGATTCGGAAAAGTCTGCGGATCTGCGTCCGCAAGCGGACGCGTCCGCTGTCCGCTCATCTCTGGTGTGTACACAACTAATGAGTTAATGGACTAACCGAAGTGTGTGTGTATACAACTAATTAGTTAATGGACTGACCCAAGTGTGTGTGTGTGTGTGTGTGTGTGTACACAACTAATGAGAAAATACAATTTGAAATTTAAATGTTGTTGTTGTTTTCCTACTGTCCAGGCCAATCTTTGAAAACAAAAAAAAAATTATCTGATAACAACATGTCAAACATAGCAGGTACAGGTACGTCTTACAATAAATCCAGTCCATTGTTGATGGCATAAACTGAGCTCAAGAGAGATAACACGGTGTGGGGAACAACAGATGAACACACACACAAGCGCGCACACACGATATGGATACTAATTGGAGCACGTTTCAATAAAACAAAAATCAAGATCGTGGAACATAACTGTGACAACCTTCACCACATCGAACAAACAACCTGCATCCCGCACAGAAATCTACAAAGGCATCAACTATTTTTACTAGCGCATTTTCGAGAAGTCGTATGCGATATTGTTTCCGTTTTGTCCGTCTGTCATCACCCTAGATCTCAGCAACCATAAGTCCTAGACCCATGATGTATATACTTTTTTCTGTAGGTCTTGGCCTGCCATTCCTGCATCAAAAGTCCATTTCGCGATCTGACCTCTTGTAGTGGCAGTGGTAACGGCTGCCAACGGCCCTCACGAAGACCTTCTCACTTCAGTCAAGAGGAGGAAACTGCGATGGTATGGACACGTTGCGAGATGTGGAGGTCTTGCAAAGACAATCATGCAAGGTACAACCAACGGAGGAAGGAAAAGAGGAAGACAGAAGAAGAGATGGGAAGACAACATCAAAGAATGTACCGGCCTGTCGTTCGTCGTCTCCCAAAAGGCAGCACATGACCGGAGAAAATGGCGGGAACTAGTTTTCGGTCAACAACGGTGCCCCAACGACCCATCCACGGGTTAAGGGATAGTCAAATCAAGTCAAATGGCAGTTCGACCTCCTGGAAGTGCCATATGAGTCATACATTTTTTTGTCAAATATAAAGAAACGTCTTTTTAATATTTTTTTTTTAGATATATGCATTACACAATTGAATTTATAAACATTTCCAAAACTTACAAATATTTACTGAAAGTTAACATACGTACTGATACATAACATGAAAATGCGCTAACACGTCCTGTGTCGAGAATGGAACAGGCTTAAGATGCTGATCTTTTTTATTTTTATTTTGGGATGACACGATGTGTTATCACGTGCTCACAGTTTTTAAAAGTTGAATGTGATTGAGGGGGGGGGGGGTATAAAATTCAGGATGTGCATTACCAGTGTGCGTGTGTGTGTGTATTTGAGAGAGAAACTTCACTTTAAATCACGTAGACAGTACACACTTACACACGTCATACATAACTCAAGCCACGGCCGTCTATAATGAAACATGTCAAAACGGTTCAGACGTAAATAATTAAAGAATGGGAAAAGATAACAGTTGATCCAAAGCGTTTCGCAATTTACACACATACACACACACACATATCAATACACTTGGCAAACTATCTTAAATGACTTCAAATATTAATTCATGTCCTAATGGCAACGTTGAATCATCGGAACAATTTAAACACACGGGGGAGGGGGTATATGAGAATGTTCAATGCGCCAGTAATTTCCTTTCTTTCTTTTTTGTTTGTTTAGTGTTTACAAAAGTGAAAGCTACAAAATTTGACCAATCGGAATACATCTGTTATTTGGTCCATACCCACGTCAAATGATGAAAAAACAAAACAACAACCACTGCAGCCAATCTACCAATACAAAAAAAAAAAAGATCACTCGATACAATTGTACCCAGTAACCATTCAAGCAGATATTTCGCGCACAAAGGACTAAACATTTGAGTTCTCTGTTACCACCACCAAAGCGGTTGGTGATCCGAGTCCAAGGATCGTTGAAGCCAATGCCATTCTTACGTTTGGGGGGGGGGGGGCACTATGCAAAGGTTACAGTTGTGGGGAGGGGGGGATAAGAAAAGGTATATTTGGCGATCGTAGGCAAATTAAAAAAAAAAAACAATCAGGGCATGCCCATGCCAATATTGGGCCCATTACTCAGGGCGGGTGTAACAGCCGGCAGGCAACCTGTGGCCCGAGCGACTGAAGCCCCCCCCCCGCAAAACACCGAACTGAAACGTCAACATTTAAGTCCCCCCCCCCCTGTTTATGGCGCCCGGGACCTCGGCCAACTTATAATCTTCCTCAGATTATCTCTAAAAAAAAACGAGCCCACCCCCACCAATGACACCCCTTCCCCCTCTATTATATTTTTTTTAGCCCGAGGATCATTACATGCGCTCAGATTGCTTTCCCTAGTGGAAGACTAACAAAATAGTACAAACAAGTGGGGGGGCTTCATTAGCGGGGGGGAGGGGGTCCTGTTTGCCTACCCATATTAACGGCTCTGAGCCGGACTACCTGTCTAGCTACAGACTGCAAACACTGGCAACTATGTATACCCCCCACATGTGAAATCAAACAAACGCACACGCACGACTACGTGGCCTATGAAAAGGGGTAAACAACAACAACAACAGCAGCAACAGTCAGCATCAGTAATCGAAGAGGTAAAGGGGGTGAGCCGTTCAATCATGTATGAAAGCTATGTGACGGCAGTAGTACACCTAGTGAGCGACATCAATAGTTAAATATGGGTGTGGGGGGGCGCTGTAATCACTACAATGGCACTGTGAGTCGTGACGACAGGAGTAACTGCGATGAAGAGTCAATCAAGGAATTATTGTATAACAAAAAGTAACACCGCAATCGTGTTGTCCGTCCGCCTGTCGTTTGACAGAATAACTCCAAAATGGGGGGGGGGGGGGGGGGAGAGAACCAAACAAAAAATGCGGTTCCTTAACACAGTCGTAGAACACACGAGCGCGGTGAGTGAGGGAGGGGGGGGGGAATGCGTATAAGAGCTAATCAATCACAGAATCAATGTACCGTCAATAATAATATTTGCGTTAACCCACCGTGTCTGAATACACACACACACCATCAACACAAGAAAACACACAAATGGTAACAAGTCCAACTTGTGTGACAAACTAAATAAAAGCAAAAACTAACACAAACTTCTTCTCTGCCTGGCAGAGCGTGCGAGAGAGAGAGAGAGAGAGTTTGAACAAAATAATCTCAGAAGATGACGTCATTTCCTTAGTTCCACACTTGAGTAGTACAAGCGTTTTGCCGCGGGTCTGGCCCCCTTTCCCCCCCCCCCTCCTACTCCGCTAGTGAGGCGTGTACAGATTTGGGTCAGAGGAAGATAGATATCCTAGGTGGTTGCTCCGTTGTGTGAGTCTCCAATAAACAAACATTTAATAACAAGAGTGAATGAGTTAGAAGTAGAGTGAGAGAGAGAGAGAGAGAGAGAGAGAGAGAGAGAGAGAATGCATGAGAGGCAGAGAGAGGGAGGGAGAGAGAGAATGCATGAGAGGCAGAGAGAGGGAGGGAGAGAGAGAATGCATGAGAGATAGAGGAGTCGAAAGATCAATCATAGACCGAGTAAATATCGCGTGCTGTCCCATTCTGTCAATACATGTCGTGTATGGGGCTCATCATTCAGTAGTCTAGTCTCTGAAACAGTGAGCAGCCAGTACCAACCAGCGGTGATGAGGACTCTCATAATGTTTACCGACAGACGAGTGACTCTCATAATGTTTACTGACAGATACGTGACTCTCATTATGTTTCCTGACAGACGCGTGACTATCATAATGTTTACTGACAGATACGTGACTCTCATAATGTTTACTGACAGATACGTGACTCATTATGTTTACTGACAGATACATGACTCTCATAATGTTTATTGACAGATACATGACTTTCATAATGTTTACTGACAGACGCGTGACTCTCATAATGTTTACTGACAGATACATGATTATCATAATGTTTACTGACAGATACGTGACTCTCATAATGTTTACTGACAGATACCTGACTCTCATAATGTTTACTGACAGATACGTGACTCTCATAATGTTTACTGGCAGATACTTGACTCTCATAATGTTTACTGACAGATACGTGACTCTCATGTTTACTGACAGATACATGACTCTCATGTTTACTGACAGATACGTGACTCTCATAATGTTTACTGACAGACACGTGACTCTCATAATGTTTACTGACAGACACATGACTCGCATAATGTTTACTGACAGACACATGACTCTCATAATGTTTACTGACAGACACATGACTCTCATAATGTTTACTGACAGACACATGACTCTCATTATTATTTAGATGATCCAACAATTAAACGGAAGAGGTTGGGGGGGGGGGCTAATTGCTCGGCACATTACAAGACCAAGCAGCATCGCATGGGAACTAACTTCCTTGATACTTTAGTTCACTCCAAGAGTGACTGACAAACAGGTGAAAAAAGACGCGGGAGAGCCCGTCAGCCGACACACACACACACGGTACAGGGGGGGGGGGCGGGGCAGTTGGTATTGCAGGGCGTATGACGTGCACTCTGTGTGTGACAGCCGGACCGGCAGACTTAAACGACTGGAGATATATGCAGACAGACAGACAGACCGACGGGCAGACGTCATAGGCTAACAAAATAGACACAAACTGACGGATAGATTTAACAAGTCTCTTAGACGGTGCACGTTTTATATCTTTAAATTAAAAAAAAAACAACTGATGAATGTTGATATGTATTTGTTTGACCAAGATTTCAATGACGATGACAACTGGCCAGCTGCTGTGGCTAAACGCATGACAAATGGCCAGCTAAACACTATGTTGTCCATCACCATGATACACAGCCTGAGAGAGCTGAACGATATTCAATTATGGATGACAAGCCTTCAGATGGGATTGAAAAAAGAAGAAAAGACACTTCGCTGTGATTACTTTTTTTTTTTTAATACGGTTATTGATTTCATTTTCTTTTTTTTTTTAATACCGGCTAGACAGGGAAGACATGACACCACGAGGAAGACAGGCCAGATACATTTGTCTATCACTGACATCGCAGACAGACAAGTTATTTTTTCTCTACTAAAGCCACTTTAACCAAGTGGCTTCCAACGTCCGTCCCCCTCCACACACAAGGAAGCAATTTGATAGCCAATGAGGAGTGGGGAAATAAGAAATGTTCAACTGCCTTTAATATGTTTTTGAAACTTTACCTATATGTTGTTTACTATTGATTTCTTCATAAATCGCATTCATTCCTAAAAAAAAAACCTTTTCCGTTTTCTAATAACTTATCATTTAGACTTCCTTCATTGAACATTGACAATATGTATAGCTAGCTCACAGTCCGCGCGAAATTCCGACAGGCTTTGGTGGGACATGACGTAAAACCAAAAAAAAAAGATTGCCAGTCGCTGTTCTGTCAGTAAAATAAAACAAAGATCGCCGTGAGTCTCAAGACCCCCCATCACTTGTGAGAGAGACAGGACCGTGGAGAGGAAGAGGAACGCTGGATCCGGTTAATAATTCACGTCTGCTGTCGTCACGGAACTGGGACAAGGCAATGTATAAAAATAGACACGTAGTGGCCAAACAAATATACCTTGACGAGAAACTGGACCCCTGGTAGATGCGGGTCGCCTTATGCTTGTTTAGGGAGAGGATCATTACAGACGTAAAAACATGATGCAGTCTATGGCCGGGGGTGGGCAAAACCTTTCGACTCGCGGGCCACATTGTTTTCTTAAAATTGGAGAGACGGGCAAGAAAGATACAAATATTTAAATTATACAACTTAAATGGAAAGGTCACTAGTGTGTCGAGCGGCGGGCCGGATCAAACAGCCTGAAGGGCCGGACTTGGCCCGAGGGACGTAGTTTGCACACGGCCCATTTCGTGACGGGTAAACAATAGACTTGACAGAGAGTACACTTTTTTTTTCCCCACATCCCCATTATCCGAATCTTCGCTTAAGCGGACCAAGTCCGGCTGCCGTTAGTCCGAATCATTTGGAGTCTGACTGAAGATCGATACTTTCACACGGATGGTAATTGCAAATCCTATCTCTTGTCACGGCTCAGCGCCTCGGTGTAATAATGGTATCATATTCGTAACTCTTTTTGATGTCCACAAGCGATTGTACGAGTGAGATGTATACGTCTTTTTGATGTCCACAAGCGATTGTACGTGTGAGATGTATACGTCTTTTTGATGTCCACACGAGATTGTACGTGTGAGATGTATACGTCTTTTTGATGTCCACACGCGATTGTATGAGTGAGATGTATACGTCTTTTTGATGTCCACACACGATTGTACGTGTGAGATGTATACGTCTTTTTGATGTCCACACTCGATTGTACGTGTGAGATGTACATCTTTTTTATGTCCACACTCGATTGTACGTGTGAGATGTTCGTCTTTTTGATGTCCACACTCGATTGTACGTGTGAGATGTACGTCTTTTTTATGCCCACACGCGATTGTACGTGTGGGATGTACGTCTTTTTTATGTCCACACGCGATTGTACGTGTGAGATGTACGTCTTTTTGATGTCCACGCGCCATTGTACGTGTAAGATGCACGTCTTTTTTATGTCCGTGTTGCTCATCTTAAGGGGCTCATGTACACAGACGCCTCAACATCAGAACGCCTCACAACGTGTACAATTGGGGAGTCTACACAAGAAATTTATAAATAATACTGACATAAAAATCGAGCTCTAATTAGCATTCGAACTCCCCGCGATATATTACGAGGCCTGTTTATTTTGGAGGTCCTTATAGTCAAGTGAAAGCGCCATGTGTGTGTGTGTGTTTTTTTTTTTCTGGTGCTAATTTTAAGCTGTTCTGTTGTTTGGTCAAATCACCATTCAACGATTAGATCATTTTTTTTCAATGATTTACATACGAAAGAAACTGGTGTGAGACGGAAAACAAATAGGTATATTAAAACAGCCAAAGTGTTACTAAAACAACCAGACAAAGTGTTACTAAAACAGCCAGCCAAAGTGTTACTAAAACAGCCAGCCAAAGTGTTACTAAAACAGCCAGCCAAAGTGTTACTAAAACTGCCAGGCAGCAGAGCATAAGCTGTGATAAAATAAAGGGAGCGAAAGAACAAAAACAACAACAACAATGGGAAGGTTCTGTCTGACGACAAGGGGACTAACTCTGTTAGACGTGGCTGGGTGGTTCGGTAATGGACAAGTCACCCAGGTCGATCGAGTCCGTCTTGTTTGAGGTCAACGTGAACTGATCAGCTGGGGGGGAGATCGTGCGACTATAGTACCGAGGGACTGCATGTAGAAACATACAATTCCCCTAATCTGACAAACGTACAATTCCCCTAATCTGACAAACGTACAATTCTCCTAATCTGACAAACGTACAATCCCCCTAATCTGAGAAACGTACCATTCCCCTAATCTGAGAAACATACCATTCTCCTAATCTGACAAATGTACAATCCCCCTAATCTGAGAAACGTACCATTCCTCTAATCTGAGAAACATACCATTCCCCTAATCTAACAAACGTACAATCCCCTAATCTGAGAAACGTACCATTCCCCTAATCTGACAAACGTACCATTACCCTAATCTGACAAACGTACAATTCCCCTAATCTGAGAAACGTACCATTCCCCTAATCTGACAAACGGCTCAATGAAAGGCCCTGTTACCAATGACCTGATAAGTTCAACATTACCGGGAAATGAGTTTAAGTGTTGGGACTTGGGAGTCGCGGATAATAAGGTCGGGAAAATAATTTGGAACTGGACTTGGTGCAAGAAGGAACCATTGTCTTATTTCAAGCCACGGTTCAAAAGTTTAAATTTACCATTAATAACAAATCACGACTAAACAGAAAGATGACGCGTGTTTATATATATATCCGTTCTATCAGAGTGGACAGAATTTGATTCCAAGAAATAATTGTAAATGTACGTGACTCGAGTTTGAAATTTAATTTTCTTTCAATAAATAGAACAGGAAGTTAAACCTGTGATAGAAAAAATAAAGAGGGAGTGTGTGTGTGTAGGGGGGGGGGAGAGAAGATCGCGAGATAGATTAGACCGTGAGTAGGCCCACGTTGGGGGAAGGGGGAGGGGACATCAGGGCATCAGTACCTTAACGATGGTATGAGAGTTAGGTGACGGCGATGAAAGGAGTGGGTTTCAACTCCCCCCCCCAACCCTCTCCCCCCCCCCACGAGATTAAAAACTGAGCAAATATTTGTGTCACATATCTTTAAAGATGGACACAACCAAAAACAAAAGGGGGCCATGTTGACGTGGGTACACACACACACGCACACACAAACACACACAGCGGTATAGAAAGCAAAGTCTAAAGGGGTCGCTAGAAATAATAAAATTAAGGGGGAAGGGGGTTGAGTCCAATCGCAAAGTATCGATCTTAAATGTTTGACGTCAGTGTCAGAGAGGCCAATGTTTTGATACAGGGAAAAAAATTGTGGCGGATGGGGGAAAGGCGGGGGGGGGGGGGGGGTAAGTTGACGTCAATGGCTCTCAATCTGTAGCGGTCAGTCGACACTTAATGCGGCATGCTCTTAAGATTAGCGAGGGGTTGATTCGGACCAAGGCACGGGGTTCCGAAATAAGTGCAATTGCATGCTGTTTTAACTGAACGACGTCTACGGTTATGTAGTGGGCCCATACCGGGGGTGGGGGACCACGCGACAGGTCAACGAGAGCCACATTCCGTCTTATGTTTAGTCAGCCCCGTAGCGTGAAAATTCTACAGCAGGGGCCAGGCCATAGCAGGGGGCAGGATATAAATGTTACTAAGTAGAGCAAACAAGCAGAGGGTCAAGACAAAAAGCAGGGGGGTGGCCCCCCGCACGCTACGAGCCTGTGTTTAGTATAAAAAAAAATATTAAAATACTTTCAAGAGTCGTACTTTGGTCAATAAAACAAAAGTGAGAGCATGAGGCTCTATGGGCCACTCGCAGCCCTATGGGCCACACGGCAGCCCCATGAGCTACGAACAGCTGTGAGCATCACACACACACAGCTATACTGGTTAACGATCAGCAAGCGGTTCTATAAGCCACATTTGTCCACCCACTGGCCAACATACAAACGCATTAACGGACCGTCCAGTTGGCTCGGATACCCTTTTCTCGAGAGGCCATACGGCAACACACAATTAAAACTCACGAAACGAAACGCAAGGTGTAGGCGAACCAGCTCGAGCTTAATTTAAAAAAAAAAACAACTCCTGGCACTTGTAAATCGATCTCATCTCAGGTAGGGAAGTGAAACAGACCAGTGGCCATTAAAAATGTATTTTTTACCAAGCGACGGTTGAGAAACGTTTAGCTCACCCATCCCCCCCCTCACCCCCAAACTGTTGCTGGTTTTGATAAATACCGTGTACAAAAAAAAAAAAGTCTTCTGTAGTACAATATCCATTACTAGCTGTATCCTGCAAAACCTTTGCATAGAGTTATATTCCCTTAGGTTTGATCGGTAGGCTAGGTTATTTTTGGTTTCGGACAAATCCGATATTTTCATATTTGTTTTATAATTTTATAATTTAAAAAATGCAATATGTTGTAGAAATAGAATATATATATATATATATATATATATATATATATATATATATATATATATATATATATATATATATAAATAGAATTATTTCACATTTTGGCCTTTTGGTTTCATGTTTAAAAACCGCAGAAACTACCCAAAACTGTTGATTCTTTAAAAAAAACCTTTATCGAATCGAGACGCGGGCAAGACGCCATTTTGAATTATCGTTTTCCACCTTCGATTTAACGCAGAACCCAGACAGCTATTATTATATTTAGAAGATTGTTTGTCTGTATCGCTGTGGTAAACGATGTTTAGGCAGTGTGTCGAGTTAAAGAAAAATATAAACACACATTAGAGCAAGCAGGGCGAAACGGTGCACAAGAGATAGAAAGAAATATCAACTACAACGAGGTCACTGGGGAATATTTGGAGAAGCCCCAATATTGTACCTGTGAAAATCAGAATTCAAAAATACACTGCAATAATATAAATGGAGGATAGTAGCAAGATAGCAGCGAGATCGTCATGTGCCCCCCCCCTCCTAGACAATCTCGGCCAACCGGGGTCCCCTCTGATCCTACTTCCCAACAATAACAAGAGTCCTGTAATAGATGTCAGTGACGTTATTAGAGTTGGGGCACCCGGGCGGAATTAAACCTCACCCCTGTGCCAAAAAGGACTGCAGTGGTGAAAATGTCGCTCCTGGTTGACACAAGGAAGTGGCTTCCCGGGGAGGACAGCCCCCTCCTGGCTACGCCATTAAAATGTGACCGAGGACAGGGGCTCCTGATCTGTGGTTCCGGTGGCACCCCTTACTGTAGTCTGGTTCATAGTAGATTTAGTGACCGGAAGTAATGAAATAATTGGGGGGGAGGGGGGGGGGGAAACTAGCACATCAGAAGACGCAAACGAAAAAAAAAATCAACAAAGATTCTGTTGCAGGTAGGGTTCGAAGTCGCGTAACGTTACGCGTAAGTTACCGTAAATTACGCGTAATTTACGGTAACGTAATTTTGAAAATTACGCGTAAATTACGGTAATTTAAAAATGCCTATTTGACGGCCTTTTTTAATTGTTTCTGTCGCAATTTGTTGTGTTAACAAGGGTGATTAATTAATTACAGTGATTAGGAGTACCATCTACATCCGGCCACAAGCCTAAACCGGAAGTATTCGTTTGGTAAAACAGCGTAAACCGCAAAGTATATTGTTTGTTTTTAATCGTTTCAGTAAACATAATAAAATATTTTCAATAAGGAAGCCAAAGTCTGGTTAAAAATAAGACAAATCATAAAAATTTTCGATTAAGTACACAATGCCGCCATGAGCTGTATGGCAAGCGGCCGCAAGCCAAACGGGGAGGTTATAAAATAAAAAAAATCCAAAAAAAAAATAATTTTTTAAACATTATCTACAGTACCGTACCCAGGATTTTATTTTGGGGGGGGGGGCTGTTCTAAGTTTTTAAAGGCAAATATTTGACAATTTTTTATGAGTTACTATCAGCAATAACACTCTGGGTACGGCCTTGATTATCTATATATGTTCCAAATGTCATGAAACGTATAGAAAACATTTTCCTGTGTATAGTGCTTCCGTCGATCGCGTCGGCCGTATTACGCTGCGTATTGCACCCACGTCGTCTGTATTTCGCTGCGGATTGCATCAGCGTTGATCGCGTGTGCCGTCTTTTACTGAGTTCGGCACCCGCGGCGGCCGTATTTCGCGCCGCATTGCACCCGTCCAGCGTCGACCGTATTAGACGGTATTACTCAGCCAAAGATGGCCGCCGCTGATGCAGTCAGTACACGACGAAATACGTGGACGACGGGTAAATTAGTATGACCGGTTAATTAAAAGTTAAAACCTTTGAAAACATTATTAAAAATACACCTGCTAGCAATCAGTGAGCGTGAGCAACAAAAGGAATATCAATTTTCAAGTAATTGGGAATTAATGGTACGCGTAATTTAGGCGTAACTTACGCGTAATTTTCGAACCCTATATACACACCTACGCCAGACTAGCCGATTATTATTAGATGTATATATCATTTTTCTATATTTTAAAAGAATGAGATGAGGTATTAATTTTGAGTATTTTTTTTTCAGCGTTCTACGTGTTCCTTTTTTTATATGACAATCCATAATTTCCGAATAAATTAATTACAACGATGAATACACACTATAGTTTTCAATGTTAATTAACACCATTGAAATATACAATATTTGTCTTTTATTCTTGAAGATGCAGTTCCATCTATTATACCATGATTGTAGATCTACCAACTTATTTGGTAGTATATAGAGTCATACCATTCTTTCAAGAGATGATTGTCAATATAAGTGATTTACTAATTCAAGTAAATGATAGATATATGTGTATGAACATTTTATTATTTTTAGACTTACCCTTTAAGTTGCTTGTAAAGCTACTTAGTGGGCAGAACAATAAGACCAAGTAGGAGTGAGTTTACCAGTATTGAAAGATTTCCGGCTAATCGAAATAGCTTAACTCGATGTAGATAAACTCTATCAAAGGCAATGGCTTATCCCTGTTTAGTGGCTTTAATTACTAGAGTTGCGTTGTCAATGATAGGGAGAGGACATATTAAAGGTCACGTGAACCTGCCAGATTAAAGTCATATATCTTAACGTAAGTTTATTACGAGATCACATGATGTCTCTATCTCCATGGTAAAATAAATCACATTTCTGTGAATGAACGTCTCCAAATCACTAATACATTTGCTTTTTTTCCCAGGTGTTTTTAACACGTCAAGTCAAAGTGACA
>JAGDYQ010000128.1:530338-548664 GCA_021962125.1 Bulinus truncatus | reverse complement strand
AGTGTACTTCGTTCAGTTACGTATTGCTAAAATTTCTAATTGAGATGTATATTAATAATCAAAAATACTTGTATGTAAATATGTATATTACTTAATACAATAAGATTCTTTTATCAATGTTACTATGTATTTAATACCATGTTATCTGTCATTGTAACTGTTTTTTATCAAGAATAAATTATTTAAAAAAAAAAAAAAAAAAAAAAGAGAATGACATTGATGACATCAATAATCTTTACATCCCATTAACTACGTCTTTAAATGTCAAAGTTTATCAGACATTTCCTCTTTTAGGTTTTGACGTAATCAATGGACGAGCTATCAGAAGTAACTTGATTGTCTCATTTTGCAACAAATCACAACAACAAAATTAATTCTATCACAGAAACACGAAAAGTGGACAGAGAGCGAATATGTGCCATATCATAAGTAATATATACTTCATACTTACAGAAACAAGCGTCGGTTTTGTCAGCTATGCCTAAAGGATGGCAGAGTGTTGAGCGATTGTTAGTGGCGTACAGATAGACTGACCCCGAACCTGGCGGCGTTATGGAGCTCATAGTGAAGTACTTGTAGGTAATAACATTTGACATCCTGAATAATCGAGTCTAAACAAATATATAAACATAATAGCTTGAAGTTTGAAAATATACCTGCCATGTCGTATTATTTGTCAAAAAGTGTATCTATGTTTATCGGCGATGTCCATTTAAGAATACATCTTATTTTTTGTTTGTCTCAATTATAAAGGGGCACAATGAATATTTGAGCCTCATATAGACGAGTATTAGACTTTCAGTCCATTAAATCATGATTTATAAATAGTTTAATTTACATAAAGTCATCAGATGACAGTATAACAGAGCACATTGATTAATTACAGAGATACTTTCTAGATGTCTTATCAAGTGTTTGATTGGATGTCTCTATTTGGATTTTTCAGGTTATTTTTCTTTAAATATAAATAGGTTGGTCAGATTGTATTATGTTTAGGTTTTAGATTGTTGTGAATGATTTTAATTTTATTTTATTTCTGTTTTACTCCAACAAATGAGCGAAGGTTATTTGGATATGTTAAGGCTTTAGGAAATATTGTGTTCAGTGAATCAGTACAGGCTCTAGTCTTTTTCTTTAAAGACTTATTTTTTTTAAACTAATTTAAAATCTGCAGAATTAAGTATATAGTTGTACTCCATTAAATCAAATGTTCCAGCTGCATTTTCCAGCTCTAGGTTCCAGCAATGTTCCAGCTGTATCTTCCAGCTCTACGTTCCAGCCATGTTCCAGCTGCGTCTACCAGCTCTACGTTCCAGCCATGCTCCAGCTCCAATTTCCAGCCATGTTCTAGCTGCATCTTCCAGCTCTACGTTCCAGCCATCTTCCAGCTGCATCTTCCAGCTCTTCGTTACAGCCATGTACCAGCTGCATCTTCCAGCTCTTCGTTACAGCCATGTTCCAGCTGCATCTTCCAGCTCAACGTTACGGATATGTTCCAGCCATGTTCCAGCTCCATGTTCCAGCTCTATGTTCCAGACACACACATAGATCTCAACTTGCCCGATGAAGTCAGCCGTAAGGTAGGACACTTTTATTATTTCAATTCTTGCATGCATCTTGATTTTACACAGGGTGTCTCACAATTATTTCAATAGAATAAAGATTTAAAATGTACCTCCCCCCCCCCCTTTACATAGCTTCGTCAGTTGAACTACATACCACCTAGTCCCTTTCCCCAGTCTACCAATTTTATTTTCAAAATTATCTCATTAATCATCCCTCCATCTATTATTTCTTTATTCCATTGAAATAATGTATTAACATTTTTCTTTTATTCTATCATTTATTTATTTCTTCAAACTGTTATCACTATTTACCCCCACCCCCACATACTATCAAATAAATATTTCTTCTTTTATTAGCTAACCACACAACCCTTTCGTGCGCCGAGGTTATAGAAACAGATGAATTCTACTTTACTAGTTACTACTTACTTACTTCTACTATTAGCTATATCTACCCCCCTCCCCCAGTCCCCAAATTTATATATTTTTTTTTTTAAATGTTTTAATTATCTCAATGAGCCAGATTCCCAACATATATTTTTATTTTTGCTAAATGTTGTATTTACCTTATTCCAGCTACTCCCAACCCCCCCTCTCCCGGCCATATATTTATTTTTCAAAATGTTTTCCTTTGACTTACAATTATTGATTTATTTCATCAAAATGTTAATGATATCCTCAATCCCAAAATGTATTTATTTCTTCTAAATGTTATCTTTATTTATTTTTTTTTCTAATGGATACCATTTATGAATGTCTTCTTTATGTCACCATTATTTTAATCCCACTAATCCAACCATTATTTCAATCCACCAATCATACCATTATTTCAATCCCATCTATCATACCATTATTTTAATCCCACCAATCATACCATTATTTCAATCCACCAATCATACCATTATTTCAGTCCACCAATCATACCATTATTTCAATCCCATCAATCCTACCATCATTTAATTCTTGAAAAGTTTTCTTTGTCTAAAACCCTCATAAACCCACGAAAACTTGTTTTTCATGTTATTTTGTATGCTTCACTGTCCATATATATTTGAATCCACAATAACAACCATTTACGTCTCCAAACTGTAATTATTTATTTCTTACAAATAATTTCCTTTATCTACTCCCTCTGTGACAATTACATCATGTACCACTTCAAAATGTTACCTTTATCCAATCTATATGTATTACCAACATGCCAATTATATCATGTACTTCTTCAAATGTTACCTTTATCTACCCCTCTGTATTTATCTCCACGCCAATTTTATCATTTACTTCTTCAAAATGTTACCTTTATCCACCCCATCTGTATTTACAACCAACCCCCCCCCCCCCAATTAGACAACTGATTTCATCAAAATATTTTCTTTATCTATGCCCCCCGCCCAATTCGAATATTTACTTTTTTTTTTGTCTAGACGTTACCGATATCTCAATACTCTATAGTCCACGTTACCGACATCTCAATGCTCTATATGTCCACGTTACTATTTATTTCTACAAAATATTATATTTATGTATATCCCCAAATCCCACTATTTACTTATTACTTCAACATGTGTTCTATATATCCGTACACACAGAACTACCATTGACCTAAATACAAATGTTTATCTAAAGTCTCTCTCTCCCCCCCCCCACCCCCAGTCTTTCCACAAATGTGTAGAGTTCAATAGATTTTTATTTCCCGTATTGCTGTCCACTAAGTACAACTATTATATTTAAATACACATCATGTTGAATATACAATAACTGAATATTTCTTTGCATTTCTACTTAGGCTATGATAGTAGACCTATCAGTCAAAGTTATCGTTTATCTAGCTACAGTATACTTAGTTTATTTTATTGAATGTAATTATTAGACATCTGAGCAGATATATTTCTTCGTTAGATATTGTCAGTTATCAAAGTTTATCAAGTTTATAGTTAAATCAGTTTTTAAGGATTTGTGTGACCTCACCGTTGTTATGTTTAAATAAACCCTATGACTTTGATTGGCACTGACCATTAAACCCAAGATGACGCATTTCCTGTAATATCTCAAGAATCTTACATGTCATCCTACATTGTAAGCGTGCATCAATAAAAAACAAACACATTTTCATACAGAGAAATCTAAAATTATTTAAGTTTCTCTTGCTAGTGGCGTAGTGAAGGGGGCAAGGGGGTTGTATCATTTTCAGGGCACTACTCACAAAGGGGCGCCAAATGTTATATTTTACAGATAATATTAAATGGTTTTCGAATGGGGGTGGGGGGGCTCTAAAAAAGTATTGTGCCCCGGGCGCTAGTTAAGCTGCCTACGCCACTGCAGCCGGTATAGCTGAAAATGACATAATTGATAATTACAAATATACTACTCTTAAACGCAGTTCGGATACATTTAATTAACGGTGTGAACTATTCTAGGTGTTGTTAGGTATATTAATATAGTACATAGAACTGATGCACTTACATGGTCTACTCACAACATCTATACATGTAATATTTATGTCCAGCTTTAAACATTTTTACATTACAAAAGATGTCGATCGATACGGATTGAAAGATTGAAGATTTAAATTTAATTTATTGTATGCGAATAACTTTTATACAGGAAGTTGGGCTAATGCACAGGCAATTATTATTTCTTTTTTTTTTATTTGTGTATGTGGCTAAGCCATTAAACTGCACAATGCTACTACTACAAATATTTGTTTGGATGTAAATGAAATAACACGTTTTTGTGTGTATGGCATGTTTCAGTCTGCGAAATTTGAAGTATTGCACTGTGTGTACTGTCTATTAACTTCTGAATCAAAACAGAACAAAAAAATAATGAGGTGAAGTTAGTCTGTTGAATGTATCCGGCTTGATCAAACGAAATCAGCTGACCAGCTCAATTACTATCAAACAACTGTGAATTATTTGTAACTATTATTCTCAGAACATTGATGAGTTGTTTGTATTATAAATGATGACCTACTAATTTATATATGAACCAATTGTGTTAGGGGTTAATTGTTTACAACTGACCGATATTGTATGCCGACTGCATTGAACAGCGCCGTATGAAGACATCCTTACATATAGTGTTAACATATCCCGGTATAGTTTTATAATAATCACGCTTAGTTCCATCATAATATAACGACTGAACTTTTTACATGGTGTTTACTATTCAATGCATCTCAACACAACATCAATGAAGTTACACTTTCACTCTCTTTAATACATGGTGTTTACAATACACCTAACACAATATCAATGAAGTTACACTTTCTCTCAATAAACTGTCTTCAACCTCGAGACAACTACCACGTGAGACTACCACGTGAGACTACTCAAAAGATTCGAAATAACTGTCCTGTGTGTCCACCATGCTTGGATTATCCGGTGTGTCTCGTACACACACATATATATATATATATATATATATATATATATATATATATATGTATGTATATAAATTAATATACATATATTATTTCTTTTATTCCCACCATAACCGATAGAGCAATGCGAAACCTAGGGGAATATTAACCTTGACTTGATACATTCCCTTGGTTTTCCCCGGAGTTTGAACACAAGACACTTAGGTAAACATTCGAGCGTTTTACCGCACGACCATCCATCCGCTATAAGTCATGTCCATCAGAATTGAATTAAGAACTTTCAATTGAAATAAATACTGTCAAACTTACTAGATTGATTAGTGTCTAAGTAATCATTATTTTTGAAGTGTACAGAAGATCTACAAGAGAGTGTTCCAGTGTATATGGTGTTAATTCTTCTTGCTCTGACAAATGCTGATGTCGACTTCGTCATACATTCTAGTTGCTTGTTAATTATAAATATAAAGAAAAATAACATTTTGTTTATTAAATTGAGTGTGAAGTCTTTAGGAAGTAGATATTATTTTACAATGACTCTATCTGTTTAACAGCTGTGTAGGTGTTAACAGCCAAGACTTCGTTACAAAGTGGTTATTGGATACCTTAACTTTGCGTCGGATATGTATTATACTGTATTGGAGTTACAAAGCAGTCGTGACAAAATGATACGTTTAATATATCTCTTAAATATTCAGATTACTATTTGAATGTATTCTTTTCAAATGCAACTAATGGAGATGAACGGTATCTTCAAGTCTTAACTGATGCATTTCACTTTGATACATGCTTATTTTTCCATCAAACCAATTAAAACCAATTACATCACTAATGAAATAAACTGTCCACAAATGTGCTTCATACTGGTAGTGTCACTTTATGTTGAGTGGGGAGTATTCTATGCAACCTGGCGGCAAGTAGAGTAGGGGAGTACTGTATGCAATCTGTCGACAAGTAGAGTAGGGGAGTACTGTATGCAACCTGTCGACAAGTAGAGTAGGGGAGTACTGTATGCAACCTGTCGACAAGTAGAGTAGGGGAGTACTGTATGCAACCTGTCGACAAGTACAGTAGGGGAGTACTGTATGCAATCTGTCGACAAGTAGAGTAGGGGAGTACTGTATGCAACCTGTCGACAAGTAGAGTAGGGGAGTACTCTATGCAACCTGGCGACAAGTAGAGTAGGGGAGTACTCTATGCAACCTGTCGACAAGTAGAGTAGGGGAGTACTGTATGCAACCTGTCGACAAGTAGAGTAGGGGAGTACTGTATGCAACCTGTCGACAAGTAGAGTAGGGGAGTACTGTATGCAACCTGTCGACAAGTAGAGTAGGGGAGTAATGTATGCAACCTGTCGACAAGTAGAGTAGGGGAGTACTCTATGCAACCTGTCGACAAGTAGAGTAGGGGAGTACTGTATGCAACCTGTCGACAAGTAGAGTAGGGGAGTACTATATGCAACCTGTCGACAAGTAGAGTAGTGGAGTACTGTATGTAACCTGTCGACAAGTAGAGTAGGGGAGTACTCTATGCAACCTGTCGACAAGTAGAGTAGGGGAGTACTGTATGCAACCTGTCGACAAGTAGAGTAGGGGAGTACTGTATGCAACCTGTCGACAAGTAGAGTAGGGGAGTACTCTATGCAACCTGTCGACAAGTAGAGTAGGGGAGTACTGTATGCAACATGTCGACAAGTAGAGTAGGGGAGTACTGTATGCAATCTGTCGACAAGTAGAGTAGGGGAGTACTGTATGCAACCTGTCGACAAGTAGAGTAGGGGAGTACTGTATGCAACCTGGCGACAAGTAGAGTAGGGGAGTACTCTATGCAACCTGTCGACAAGTAGAGTAGGGGAGTACTCTATGCAATATGTCGACAAGTAGAGTAGGGGAGTACTGTATGCAATCTGGCGACAAATAGAGAAGGGGAGTACTCTCTGCAATATGTCGACAAGTAGAGTAGGGGAGTACTGTATGCAATATGTCGACAAGTAGAGTAGGGGAGTACTGTATGCAATATGTCGACAAGTAGAGTAGGGGAGTACTCTATGCAATCTGGCGACAAGTAGAGAAGGGGAGTACTCTATGCAACCTGTCGACAAGTAGAGTAGGGGAGTACTCTATGCAACCTGGCGACAAGTAGAGTAGGGGAGTACTCTATGCAATATGTCGACAAGTAGAGTAGGGGAGTACTCTATGCAATATGTCGACAAGTATAGTAGGGGAGTACTCTATGCAATATGTCGACAAGTAGAGTAGGGGAGTACTATATGCAATCTGTCGACAAGTAGAGTAGGGGAGTACTCTATGCAATCTGGCGACAAGTAGAGTAGGCGGGTCCCTGACTACAACATCAAATGTATCACAGTGTCGCTGTAAAATCGTTTAACGGTTAAGAAAACTAGCAGCTCGGCGAGATACTCATTTGTTATTTTCAGTTCAAAGTGTGTTAAGAATGAATAGACCGGTGTATTGATCTAAGCCACTTCTACATACGCCTTTGTCCCAATCAAGATTTATGTAAGGAACGGTGACTTAATTTCTATAAGTATGGTATGCAGGAGTTATAAAACTTTCAAATGATTTGTTTGTTTTAATAAGGGCATCTCCAGCCCAAGATAAAAATGCAAAAATGTCTGGCGTTGAAGGCTCACACCGGGAAGTTCT
Organism: Bulinus truncatus; assembly: GCA_021962125.1. NCBI lineage: Eukaryota > Metazoa > Mollusca > Gastropoda > Planorbidae > Bulinus > Bulinus truncatus. The sequence goes on along the minus strand of JAGDYQ010000128.1, from coordinate 541,054 downwards.
ACGATGACGTCATCAAAACAAAATATGATCCCGATCATTTTAATGAATGCGTTTAAAAATGAAAGAATACACTCTTCCAAAACACTGATGCAGGACATATATATATATATATATATATACATACACACATACATACATGGGTACCTTTCAAACGACCATCTACAACAATAATTTTAATAACTATTTAATATAACAACGCTTTGTTTATTCAAGAATAGTACATGACTCAAATGTTACTTGACTAATTCATTTCATCTTATAAACTACATAATTAGTTCTGTATATTACGATCTTCCCGAATCTCAACTCTGGAAAGTTGTATCCATATACACTGTCTCTAGATATTCGTCACCAAAACCCTACCCCTTTTCTAGCTATTGGCCAGAGCTGGCGTTCTGTATCGTAGTCCACAGCTAGTCAAGACGCCATAACTGTTTAGCAAGCATGTCTCGTCTCCAGTAGTTACTGGTTCCCCATATATATATATATATATATATATATATATATATATATATATATATATATATATATAATACACAGCAAATAATTAAAAAAATAATATTTGACTATATTTGCATCACTTATTACTACAAATGTATCACGCCTTGAAATGTAAACACACACAGGCTAAAATTAGTCAATGTTCGCCAATAGTTTCATATTCACTAATTGTTGCATTTTCGTACTGTGCCGCCATCTGTCGCGACTTTGAGTCACTTTGACTTGATGTGTTTAAAACACCTGGAAAAATTTAATCAAATGTATTAGTGATTTGGAGACATTCATTCATAGAAATGTTTTCATTTATTTCACCATGCAGATGGAGACATCACGTGATCTCGTAATAAACTTCCGTTAAGATCCGGGACTCTAATCTGACAGGTTGACCTGACCTTTAATAAGTCATCTCCCTATCATTGACAACGCCACTCTAATAACTAAAGCCGCTCACCAGGGTTAAGCCATTGCCTTTGATAGAGTTTATCTATATCGAGTTAAGCTATTTCGGTTAGCCGGAAATCTTTCAAGTACTGGTAAACTCATTCCGACATGGTCATATTATTATGCCACTAAGTAACTTTACACGCTACTTAAAGGGTAAGTCTAAAAATAATAAAATGTGTATATACATATATCTAACATTGCCTTGAAATAGCAAATCACTTATATTGTCCAGCATCTGTTGAAAGAATGTCATGACTCTATATACTACCAAATAAGTTGGTAGATCTACAATCATGGTATAATAGATGGAATTGCATCTTCAAGAATAAAATACAATTATTGTATATTTCAATGGTGTTAATTAACATTGAAAACTATAGTGTGTATTCATCGTTGTAATTAATTTATTCGGAAATTAATAATTGTCATATAAAAAAAAAACACGTAGAACGCTGAAAAAAAATAATGTCAAAATGAATATCCTATCTCATTGTTTTTAGTATAGAAAATCATACATTAGCCATGTGAATAACAAATAGAAAATACAAATTACTAGGCGTCTGTGTTGTTTCATACGAGTGCTGGTATTCATTGTTCTGCTTGAAACCTTCATACGACTGGAACTTAGTCTCTCGGTGATTCTCATTGGTTTGTCTGCTTCTTGTCTGTGAGCGTTTCATTCTTGTTCTATAAACTACACCGATCACAACAGCAATGACTGTGACAACAAAGACACCAACAGCGATGCCTACTCCTATGCCAGCTTCAAACGTCATTTCTTTGGAATCCATTCCTAGAGCAGTTGTAAATAATATATTTCAACAATTTCATTCATAGCATGCTATAATTAGGGCTTTAATTGATATAGATGTAAATTTATTTAAACTTTGGATAAGCTAAATAAATGTATGCTACTGTAAATTTCATTAAAATTTATTCCAGTAAAAACGCAGAGTTATAGTCATGTATAATAAATGTGAAGCTAATTTCTTCCAAAAACAAAAACACATTTTTAAAACGTAAAACGTATTTTTAAGATTTCGGACATTTCCAAACAGAAATATAACACTGAACGTTTTAAAACAAAACAATCAACTTATTACTTTGTTCACAGAAATGACCGACATATCCAGACTGACAGCTGACACAGTATCCATGATCGCTACAGGTTAAATCTTTGCAACCAGGCGGACATTGAAATGAGCAGTTTTGACCATAAAAACCTGAAGTGCAATCTGTTTTAATCATAAGTAGGGCTATAGTTACCCGACAATATATACAGATACACAATAATTTACAAATCAAAAAGATTACATTTTAGTATCCAAAGATAAACTTAAATAAAATTAAAATTGGATTTAAAAAAAAAAATAAAAAAAAAACCTTGTACAATGAACGCGACATTTTGCAATAAAATTATATTAGTTGTAGAAATTTTATAAAACTAGTGCAAGATTGTCAATTCATGCAGCAACTTTTTAACATTTTATGGACAATTACCAGACGGGCAAGACAGGGGAGACAAGTTTTCACAAGTTGCTTCACAAAGTCCAGTAACTCTATTACAAATTTGTTGAAGACACTTCGTACTACAACTGTTGATACAGTTATGTCCCCATTTGGAAACTTTACATTCTAAAAGATGGCATAGATTAAAAAAAAATCAGCATATATGAGAGTCAAAATAAACACAGGTAACGAATCAAAATTTATATTGAAATTTATTTGACATGATAGGATTATTGATAAGAGTAAAAAATTAGTCTCATACATATAATGAACATTATAGATTACATAATAAAAGGGGCATTAATCGTCTGAATATATTATGTGAAAGTTCCATACAGTTAACTGGTTGCGTGTCATGGGTAACTAAAGTGGCCAGTAAAACTGTTCATTAAGCGCAATAGAATCATGTAATGGCCGTCCGACTGGTCCGGCTTTGGTACATTACACTTATTATACAACTAGTTGAAAAGCCTACGAGTGGTAGCATTACTAAATAAGGGCTATAACCGTGTTCAACTATGATGAACTTCTAATAAATTGGGTTATTTCTCTTGCATCAATCCTGCGGAGACACACGCATAGGCATAGGCACGCTTATGTTAGACGATTAAATGTTTAAGGATGTATATTTCATAATTATATAAATTGTCTTAGTCCTAAAAGATTATCATTGCAGATGAAGGGTAGAATTAATCGGTTTTTGTAACCTCGACGTATGACGTGATAGTTTGGTTAGCAAAACGGACGGTCATATTTACTTCCCAAACGTACCCATCTAAAGCTAAGGGCACTTATAGGGCACTAACCAAACTTCACAAATGCCTGGAATGTTCTCATTAGTTCTCATTTATGTTTGAACCCATGACTCTCACACCGATAGTCAAGAACCTTCTCTAATATTCAATCTGTATTATGAAAACAATAGTACAATATGAATACAGAAAAAGGTTTCCTTCACGTTACCAACAATACAGTCTGGTGGATCCATGAACCCGTTACATCCTTGAGTACAGACTCCGGTAAACCTGTCACAGGTATTGTTATAGCAGTTGCTCCTGCAGGTAAACTGACAGTTGGGACCCCAAGTACCCACACATTCTAAAAAAAGTTTGAATTATTCATAATACATTTTGTAGTTTATTTTATAAGTATAACATGCATATGTAGTTTAATTTGGTAATAACATAATAATGAATGTTTACAAGCTTAATTTTCTTCTTTCTTTCTTTAACATTTACATGCATATCTATAAATCTTTTAACTAATGATGTACTATATGTTGCTATAAATTTACTATATCAGATCATTCTTTTAGGATACATGTTTGCCTACCTACTTTGCAATCTGGTGGATTACTATATCCAATACATCCTTTATCACAGACTCCTGTTATTCTGTTACATGATTTATTGTAACAATTGTTGCCACAGCTATTTACACAATTATTTCCCCACTGGCCACCTGGACATTCTGAAATTATTGGTTATAAACATTATTATAACTTATATTCATACAATATCTGACGATTTGCTTTTACATCCAGTATTAAAAGAAAACCATTTGGATTCAAATTTAGATCTGCATTTATGATGTGCCTATAAGGATGAGATGCTATCACTTAGATCATACAAATTACTAGTGTGTGGTTAATGGTACACTTATTACATCCCCACTATTGTCGATAGTGCGATAACCGTGGAGGTGCCATGGGATATAGGCCTATAGTTTGGGGACTTAAACCATGACCTGAAATATCTACTGTCCATCACCGCAGCTAGATAGTCAGGCTGACAGTGGACCGTACAAACATTCGTCCCCACAGCATTTAGTATATGTGAGCATTAATAAAAATGATTTCTTCCCTAGATGAGAAATATATTAACCTAGAATAAAACAAACTATGAGATTGAAGTTGATAAGTTGAGAGAATGCGTTGAATTAAGGTTCAGTAAGGCTAATAGTGAACAAAAAAAAGATTAAATTTTAAAATTTATAATAAGAAGAAATATTAGACATTTTTCAAACTTTAGATATTTTTAAAGTTTTATTTGGGGGGGGGGTTATAATCAATTTTGGCTGGTTTCGTTGAAAAAAAGTCTGGCAAATTTGGCATAAATAATACCCCTCTTTCCCACACAAATTAACGCCCCTGCCCCCCCCCCCACCCAATAAAAATTACATTGTGAAATTGAAAGAAAACAAAAAATAATAAACAACATGTGATTTATCAAAAAAATATTTACTTACGTGCATTACACGTTGGAAAATCCATGAACCCCACACAAGCTTTGTCACATAGACCGGTCACTTTATCACATGAGTTCTCAAAACAACTGCTGCTACAGTGACTTAAACAATTTTTACCAAAATATCCTTCGGCACATGCTAGAAAACAAATAGCATATAAACATGAATATATAGAAGTTGAAAAATTTACCAGGGACTAGAGAAAATTGTCATTCTAGTGTATTATAAAAAAAAAAAATAATATATGTGTCTTATAAAATGTGTAGTTAAGACCAGGCTTGCGGAGACGGAACGGGAGCCGAAAAAATTTAGCGGCTCCATGGCTCCCAAATGCTTTTTTTTAACAGCAATTTTTATTTTTTTTTAGCTTTAAAATTCCAAATTTGTTTGATTGTTCGCCTCCTACAATTTAAAATGTTATTTTACGAACGTCACAACAGTAACAGCGTTAAGATGATAGCGTGCACGCACATCACCACAAGAAATCTTTAACGGGGAATCGTTTACTAAGACGACAAATAGAACGCGTCATTTCGTATTATTATTTGACCGCAAATCAGGCTCGTAGCGTGTGTGGGGGGCAGGGGGTTTAGCCCCCTTACGTTTTGTTTGAACCCCGCTGCTTATTTGTTCTACTTAGTAAAATGTTTTACCTCCCACCTGCTATTGCCTGGCCCCTGTTGTGGAATGCCTGGCCCCTGCTGTAGAATTTTCACGCTGCCGCGAATTTTTAATAGACTAAAAACAAAATGGTCGATTTCTGTATTTTACAATTTTATTATAAACAGAATATCTGAAATTGAGTAGATAAATTTATAAAGCTGTGGCTATACGGACCCGGGTCCCAATAAAATCCGATTATAATTCGGACCCGTGGCTAATATGCACTAAGCTTAGCTATATTTAAACTTTATTAGACGGAACCCGAAACAATAATAATGCAGAGTCCGCTTATTGGACCCCTAGACAATGAGTAACGATTAAATAATACAATTCAAACAATTATAAAAAAAAGCAATTATAAAGTTTATGTATAGCTAAGCTAAGTGCATATTTGCCACGGGTCCGAATAACAATCAGACTTTATTGGGACGGGGTCCGATTAAAAATCTGAGTGTATTGGTACCCGGGTCCGAATAGTCACTTCGAATTTATAAAGAATATAAATAATGAAGTCTTTAAAATATTTAAAATAATATATCATTTTACTATTTGCTAATTTGATAATTGAAATAACTTTTTATTACTTATGAAAATGGCGACTAGTGAAACCTCGGTCGAAAATAATGATATGATTCTGGATGCACTGAAATGGTTTGTTTTTAGTAAAACCGACATGCGTATATTTTTCAAATTCCGAACTATGGGGCAGCCCCGTGAAAATTCTACAGCAGGGGCCAGGCAATAGCAGGGGGGAAGGTAATACATTTTACTAAGTAGAACAAATAAGCAGGGGGTCCAGACAAAACGCAGGAGGGGCCCCGGCTCTCTTGCCCCCCCGCACGCTACGGGCCTGCTATGGGGGTGAACGCGACAAAATGTGCATAACTTTTTATCAGCGGCATGTTTGCGTGGCGCAATTACAAAAAAATTTATCTCGTGTGATACTATCTTATTAGGGAGCCGGAGCCGTGCCGGAGCCGTCAAATTTGTGGGAGCCGGGGCCGGAAAAAAAATTGGCGGCTCCGCAGCCCTGGTTAAGACATGCAGCGTAAGTAAAATATTCGTATTTAGTATTGTATCAATGAAGATACGCTTGTTTAAAACTACAACGTACCTACAGAACAAACTGGTGGATCGCTGTATCCCAAACATCCTTTGTCACACACACCTGTTATTCTGTCACACGAATTGTTATAACAATGGCTGCTGCATTTGCTTTGGCAGTTGAATCCATAGTTACCTTCAAAGCACACTGAAATCAGTGAGTTATTTTTATATCATAAGAAGAATACTTCAAAACATTTGCAACAATAATCATTTAAAAAAAAAAAAAACATATACATTACCGTAACTTTGCAGCTTGTTTCTTACTTATTAACAAAAAAACAACATCAAAAGCCAACACGTAAATACCTAAAGAAAAATTGCTAAAATATATTCAACGTTCAATAATTAAAATAAAGATATCACCATGGAAACCAAAATGATAACTTCTAACCTATATTGAACTGGTAGTTATTGCTAGGGGAATTTTTTTTTTTTTTTATTTTTACATTAATAAATCTCTCATGTTGAATTTTGTTCCGTTACTCTCTTTTTTTTTCTGCCGAAAATTTAACTTTACACCTGCACATCGTAACGTTTTTTCTAATTATTTTTTCCAATGTATTATAACAATGAATGCTAATAATTATTGCTTTATAAAATCTGAATGGGGAATGGTTAGGTGCTGGTTATTTTATTTTATGTAGATTGGAAATGATTGATACTACTCATTCAGTATACAGATAATTATAATTAATATGTGTCTTTATAAATTATGTATATAATGTCAGTTCAGTATGGTTATTGGTATAGATTCAGGATAAATGGTAATATAATAAATGACGAAAATGTAGGCAATTTTTATGATAAGTATCTGGCTGCTGATTTTGATGAAATATTGCTATGATATTGCAAGTTGCGGTTTTAAGATTTTGCGCTATTTAATATTAGTGTTAAACACAAAGCCTCTTATTGATTATATTAATTCCTTACATTATTTTTTTAGTCCATATTTTGAAAGTCATTAAGAGTTCAAGAAAATAAACTCATATTAATTTGATTATACAAAATAAATTACCAGCTTTGCACAAAGGCGGATCACTATATCCGAGACATGATGGACACTGTCCAGTATCTTGATGGCACCAGGTGCTACAACCCTTGGGACAAGTTTCATTACACTCTAGTCCCCACATTCCTGGAGAACACTCTGAAATTAGTTAATTTTACCTTTTTACTTTTTCTGACTTTCATTTCTGTAACAATAAATATTTCAAATTAATGTATTGACTAAGTTTCCTTAGCACTAGCAGGCCATCATGACAGTGTAAGATTCATTTATTTTAATAACCTCGTCATAAGCATTGATTGTGTGATGAGCACGACACCCAGCCGCCTTTACTTACCCAACCCAACTCAACTGAGGTACCCATTTAAAGCTGGGTGGACTTGTGGGACGACTTTAAAACAAATTTCACCTGGAAAAATTTCCATGGTTCTCACCTACGATTGAACCCAGGACTCTCACGACGACAGTCGAGTAACTACACCACTTGGCCAGAAGCATTTACACAACGGTGTGTTATTTTTCCCCTAATTTATTCACACGATTTAAATATGTGAGGTTGTACAGTTAATTATGCCATTTCATGCTTACGTAAGTAAAAACTTCCAACTTTTACTCTTCTCTACAGATAGTGTCATGTGCATAAAATATTATCATTATAATTTGAGATGGTTCATTTAAGTTGTCTACAATGGTTTGATAAACTTTCTTGTGAATATTAATTATAATTAAACAAATGTTTTATTATAAATTACCAGTTGTTGTTTTATTTATTTTTTTAACTAGATACCTAAGTAACGTATTGTGAAAAAAATCACATAAACTAACGATACAAATTATATACTGATAAACTTCCCACTGTTAACTTTGAAAATGAAAAGTAAGGAAATAAGGATAACACTAATATCTGACAAGGTATATTTAATTACAAAACTACCTCCATAAACCTCTACCTCACACAACGTTAGATATGGGATTGGTTCTGCGAGCTGTTTCGTTGGAGAGATACGTATTTTTATAACAATATTTCTTTGCGACTTGGAAACAGTATAAGTCATCAAAGTTTCCCTTGTGTCTTGATATGTCCACAGGACGGTGTTGTTTACGTCCAATGTTTCAAGTTTGAAATTTTTTAGTCGATTGGAGCAGCAATCACCTAAAATTATTTTAAAGAAAATATCGTAAGATTTTAATTTTAAATCATGCATCGATGAAGTGTATTTTTTCTTTATGTCTTTACCTAAACCTTGTTGTATATTTGTGCGCACTTGTTATTTTGGTATCTCTGTCATTGGAAAAATCCAAGATTCATATTCTATGTTACATTGTTCAAATGAGATGAAATAATTATGATGGCGTGGATACATCTGTATCATCATCAGTTTTAGAATAGAAAGAACTGGAAGTAAGAGTTGGATATTACTTGAGTAGAGAAGTACGCTTTTGTAGAAACATTATTTAAAGAAAATCAATTAGCTTTAGTTTAGATTTCAATTTAGTAAGATCAATCAAATCTTACAATAAACATCATCTAAAACGTATTCGTTGTTTAGGCTCATAGCTCGTGTATTATTGAGAATATTATCACTACGCCACATATGTTACCATTGAAAATGTCTCCCACATTTAATAAAGCCGTCACACTTAGCCAATAATGCAATGGGGAGAGATAGCAATATTTAACCTGGTCCGTAAAAAAAATAAAACCCCGGGTCATTTAAATGCGATAGAACTCAATGGTTTTAGGGTGACAGTTCTTCGTAGACACACCGCTATACCATCCGTCCGGAAAAAAAAAATGTTGGTTTCTGTTAATCAGTTTGATGTGAGTGTTTTAAAATGTATGTCCATATCTTTATACTACACTCAACAATTATTGATAAACAAAATATAAAAAGAATAGCAAATAATAAATAAGAAAGGGATTTAAGAGATAGTATAAAAAAAGCTGAAAAATCGACTTTTAACAATGCAGATAATATCTTTCGGCATAATACAGCTACATTAATATGCACATGTACTGTGTTAAATAATTTAAAAAAAAGTAATGTTAATATAAGTCTAGATTAAATATATATATATATATATATATATGTGTGTGTGTGTGTGTGAGAGAGAGAGAGAGCTTGGTGATTATATTTCAAAAAACACACCATTCATAAATGTTTCTAAATTAGAACATATGATTTTTTAAGAGTCTTATTAATTTTGTAAAATATTATTGTGAAAGGTATTTGTCAATTCTACTTTTTAAACTGCATTACTTAAGAATTAATGAAGCTTTAAATTTCAAATTTTAACCATTGTTTCATGAAAATGTGTAAATATTAATCAATGTGACAGTTGTAGTCTGTGAGTGAGAGAGAGACATATTGTTTACCTCTGTTGTACAATACAAATCTCTGAACTGATTTGACAGAGTCCAATTTTAGGGTCCAGCTTGGGTTTGCATCTGTATCATTTGTATGAGTGCAGGTACCATGAACAAAAAAACTATCAGTGTCGCCATCAACAGCAAGAGAAGCTACAAAACTTGCACCGGTACTTGTCTGTACTGTTGTCTGTCTTAAAGCCACATTCCGACCTGTGCGATTTTTTTTTTTAAATAATATGATTTTTTTTTAAACATATAAACACAATTAGGAAAAAAATATAAATAGTTATAGCTCCAATGCTTAAAAAAAGTTTTTAAACCTACAATTAAAGGGACTTTAAAATTAATAAACGGTTAGAAGACTATTTTGAATATGATAATAACAATCAAATAGGGTAAACTATACCTGAACCACCACAAAACAATAACATACTACGCAGATAATTAAACATTTTGCAAATACTGCATTCTCATGCAGATTATTAATACATTTCGGGAACTATATTTTTAGTCATAGTTATAAACTTACCACATCATCGTGTATATTATTAAACATTTCTCAGCTATTACATATTTATGCATATCAGGAAACATATCGTGATTACTATATATATAAGCATATCGATAAACATGTACTAACTAATTCGTATTTATTCATTGGATGACATCATACGTTTATTAAAATGTAATGTCCTTATTAGTATGTAAGAAAAATGCGAACCTCCGTTGACATACATGGAACACACATATTTCACGCCAGATCCAGTTACTATAACCTGTTGCATTGTATCATTGACATCACACATGAAGTCTATAGTTGTGTTATCAAGGACATAAATACCCGGCTCACAATTAAATGTTTGACTGC
>JAGDYQ010000128.1:516669-529838 GCA_021962125.1 Bulinus truncatus | reverse complement strand
AGAGAGAGAAAGAGAGAGAGAGAGAGAGAGAGAAAGAGAAAGAGAGAGAGAGAGATAAAGAGAGAGAGAGAGAGAGAGAGAGATAGAGAGAGAGAGAGAGAGAGAGAGAGAGAGAGAGAGAGAGAGAGAGAGAGAGAGAGAGAGAGAGAGAGAGAGAGAGAGAGAGAGAAAGAGAAAGAGAGAGAGAGAGAGAGAGAGAGAGAGAGAGAGAGAGAGAGAGAGAGAGAGAGAGAGAGAGAGAGAGAGAGAAAGAGAAAGGGAGAGAGAGAGAGAGAGAGAGAGAGAGAGAGAGAGAGAGAGAGAGAGAGAGAGAGAGAGAGAAAGAGAAAGAGAGAGAGAGAGAGAGAGAGAGAGAGAGAGAGAGAGAGAGAGAGAGAGAGAGAGAGAGAGAGAGAGAGAGAGAGAGAGAGAGAGAGAGAAAGAGAGAGAGAGAGAGAGAGAGAGAATCAATCAATCATGGTTGACTTTTCCCTAATTGCAATGTTTGCCACCAACTGGCATTTGATTAGTCAACCTTAAGTATTCGGTGCTAAAGTTTCAATAGCTTACCTTGGTTTTTTAAGTCAGAAGGTCATATGCATATATTAATCTACCGGCTTATAATATCCCTGATATACTTTATTAGTTACAATTTCTTTATGTGTAAAGTCTGCGACAACCTCCATCAATAAACAATATTTAGGTTTAAGATTTTCGCGTCTTATTGGCCTAGTTTTTTTTTAATAAACAGGTAAAAAAAAAAAAAATTTTTACATTTTACCTTTTCAATTCATTCAAATTTGTCGCCACAACCACCAACATGAACATTTTTATCTGCGATACTACAAGTCTAAACGATACACTTTTGTATACTATTTAGCCTTTTGAAATATTTTATTAATTTTATTTCCTATAAGAAGTATTCTTGCCTTAGAATCTTTCACATCAAGAAAAAAATTCATATAAGAATAATAAAGGTCGTACAACAGCTATGCAGGAAATGATACATAACATTACCACATTAATTTACATCCGTTTTAAAAATAATTAATACATTATATTTTTTGGTAAAGATTTTTGGTTGTGGATATGACTTTATGCTATGTTTAATTTCGCACAAGACTAACCGGACATCAGTCCACTCGTTAAAACAAAAAGTTGATTAGGCATTGGCTAATATTACACACAGTGTAGAGCTGTGTGTTAGTGTCTGCATGGTTCAATGAACAGTATCCACAGTGGACGGGTTGAGGGTGGTGGGGGAAGCAGTGTTAACTGGACTTGTCGGTTGAGCTCTTATTTTTTTTTGACCATATGCAGCTGTTTCCGCCATTTGTAAAGTTGTTCGTTGAATCAATTGTTGTCTGTGATATTTCTACTTGTATTAATTCACTTTGTATTAAGGAGATAGTATTTTTCAAAGTGCATTTCATTTTTTTTTCTTATTGCGTTATTTTCGTTGACCGAAGGTTAATTGGAAGAGTGTAGTTTATGGAAATATTTGTGTTATTTATTATAGAAGCTAAAAGACTTGTTTGTCTCAATTGTAAAGGGGCATAATGAATAGTTGAGCCTTGCATAGACGAGTATTAGACTTGTAGTCCATTAAATCATATTTTATAAATAGTTTAATTTACATAAAGCCATCAGATGACAGTATAACACAGCACATTGATTAATTACAGAGATACTTTCTAGATGTGTTATCAAGTGTTTGCTTGGATGTTTCTATTTGGATTTTTCGGGTTATTTTTCTTTAAACATAAATAGGTTGGTCAGATTGTATTATGTTTAGGTTTTAGATTGTTATAAATGATTTAAATTTTATTTTATTTTTGTTTTACTCATACAAATGAGCGAAGGTTGCTTGGTTATGTTCAGGCTTTAGGAAATATTGTGTTCAGTGAATCACTACAGGCTATAAAAGACTTATAAGTCTCTTTCTTTGAAGACATGTTTAAACTCTGCAGAATTAATTATAGACTTGTACTCCATTAAATCAAATGGCATGTGAACTGTAACATGCATGCATTCTGCAGAGGATTTTAAAACACAAATATTGATTTTGAAGTTCTCAGTGAATGATTATTTTTAAAGAAAAAAAAAACACCAACTTGCAAAAAGGAAAGCTTTCCAATTAGGGTGCCAGCTCTCCGTTCCAGCCATGTTCCAGCTGAATCTTCCAGCTCTACGTTCCAGCCATGTTCCAGCTGAATCTTCAAGCTCTACGTTCCAGCCATGTTCCAGCTGCATCTTCCAGCTCTATGTTCCAGCTGCATCTTCCAGCTCTACGTTACAGCCATGTTCCAGCTGCATCTTTCAGCTCTACGTTCCAGCCATGTTCCAGCTGCATCTTCCAGCTCTACGTTAAGGATATGTTCCAGCTGAATCTTCCAGCTCTACGTTAAGGATATGTTCCAGCTGAATCTTCCAGCTCTACGTTCCAGCCATGTTCCAGCTGCATCTTCCAGATCTACGTTCCAGCCATGTTCCAGCTGCATCTTCCAGCTCTACGTTCTAGCCATGTTCCAGCTGCATCTTCCAGCTCTATGTTCCAGCCATGTTCCAGCTGCACCTTCCAGCTCTACGTTAAGGATATGTTCCAGCTGAATCTCCAGCTCTACCTTCCAGATCTATTTATCAGCCGTGTTCCAGCTGCATCTTCCAGCTCTACGTTTCAGCCCAGTCCCAGCTGCATCTTCCAGCTCTACGTTCCAGCCATGTTCCAGCTGCATCTTCCAGCTCTACGTTTCAGCAATGTTCCAGCTGCATCTTCCAGCTCTACGTTCCAGCCATGTTCCAGCTGCATCTTCCAGCTCTACTTTCCAGCCATGTTCCAGCTGCATCTTCCAGCTCTACGTTTTGGATATGTTCCAGCTGAATCTTCCAGCTCTACGTTCCTGCCATGTTCCAGCTGCATCTTCCAGCTCTATGTTCCAGCCATGTTCCAGCTGAATCTTCCAGCTCTACGTTCCAGCCATGTTCCAGCTGCATCTTCCAGCTCTACGTTCCAGACATGTTCCAGCTGCATCTTCCAGCTCTACGTTCCAGCCATGTTCCAGCTGCATCTTCCAGCTCTACGTTCCAGCTAGGTTCCAGCTGAATCTTCCAGCTCTACGTTCCAGCCATGTTCCGGCTGCATCTTTCAGCTCTACGTTACAGCCGTTTCCAGCTGCATATTCCAGCTCTACGTTCCAGCCATGTTCCAGCTGCATCTTCCAGCTCTACGTTCCAACTAGGTTCCAGCTGCATCTTCCATCTCTACGTTCCAGACATGTTCCAGCTGCATCTTCCAGCTCTACGTTCCAGCCATGTTCCAGCTGCATCTTCCACCTCTACGTTCCAGCCATGTTCCAGCTGAATCTTCCAGCTCTACGTTCCAGCCATGTTCCAGCTGCATCTTCCAGCTCTACGTTACAGCCGTTTCCAGCTGCATCTTCCAGTTCTAAGTTCCAGCCATGTCCCAGCTGCATCTTCCAGCTCTACGTTTCAGCCATGTTCCAACTGAATCTTCCAGCTCTTCGTTAAGGATATGTTCTAGCTGCATCTTCCAGCTCTACGTTCCAGCGATGTTCCAGCTGCATTTTCCAGCTCTATATTCCAGCCATGTTCCAGCTGCATCTTCCAGCTCTACGTTCCAGACAGGTTCCAGCTGCATCTTCCAGCTCTACGTTCCAGCCATGTTCCAGCTGCATCTTCCAGCTCTACGTTCCAGCTAGGTTCCAGCTGAATCTTCCAGCTCTACGTTCCAGCCATGTTCCGGCTGCATCTTTCAGCTCTACGTTACAGCCGTTTCCAGCTGCATATTCCAGCTCTACGTTCCAGCCATGTTCCAGCTGCATCTTCCAGCTCTACGTTCCAACTAGGTTCCAGCTGCATCTTCCATCTCTACGTTCCAGACATGTTCCAGCTGCATCTTCCAGCTCTACGTTCCAGCCATGTTCCAGCTGCATCTTCCACCTCTACGTTCCAGCCATGTTCCAGCTGAATCTTCCAGCTCTACGTTCCAGCCATGTTCCAGCTGCATCTTCCAGCTCTACGTTACAGCCGTTTCCAGCTGCATCTTCCAGTTCTAAGTTCCAGCCATGTCCCAGCTGCATCTTCCATCTCTACGTTTCAGCCATGTTCCAACTGAATCTTCCAGCTCTTCGTTAAGGATATGTTCTAGCTGCATCTTCCAGCTCTACGTTCCAGCGATGTTCCAGCTGCATTTTCCAGCTCTATATTCCAGCCATGTTCCAGCTGCATCTTCCAGCTCTACGTTCTAGCCATGTTCCAGCTGCATCTTCCAGCTCTACGTTCCAGCCATGTTCCAGCTGCATCTTCCAGCTCTACGTTCGAGCCATGTTTCATCTGCATTTTCCAGCTCTACGTTGCAGCCATGTTCCAGCTACATCTTCCAGGTCTACGATAAGGATATGTACCAGAACCATGTTCCAGACAAACACTCTGAGATCTCAACTTGCCCGATGACGTCAGCTGTAAGGTAGGACAATTTTTATTCTTTCATTTCTTGCTTGCATCTCGTTTTTTGCACAGTGTGTCTCAAAATTATTTCAATAGATTCAAAATTTACATTTTTCCCCTTTACATAACTTCGTCAGTTGAACTACATACCATCTAGTCCCTTTCCCCAGTCTATCAATTTTATTTTCAAAATTATGTTTTTTTTTATCTAATTAACCATCCCTCCATCCATTATTTCATTATTCCTTTGAAATAATTTATTAACCTAATTATTTTATTCTATCATTTATTTATTTCTTCAAACCGTTATCCTATCTAACCCCCCTCCCCCCACATATTACTATCATATAAATGTTTCTTATAATTATTATCTATATACCCCCCCACATACATAATATCATATAAATGTTTCTTCCTTTATTAGCTATATCTACCCCCCCACATACTATCATATAAATGTTTCTTATAATTATTATCTATATACCCCCCCCCACATACTATCATATAAATGTTTCTTCATTTATTAGCTATATCTACCCCCCCACACATACTATCATATAAATGTTTCTTCATTTATTAGCTATATCTACCCCCCCCCACATACTATCATATAAATGTTTCTTATAATTATTTTATATATACCCCCCCACATACATACTATCATATAAATGTTTCTTCATTTATTAGCTATATCTACCCCCCCACACATACTATCATATAAATGTTTCTTCATTTATTAGCTATATCTACCCCCCCACATACTATCATATAAATGTTTCTTCATTTATTAGCTATATCTACCCCCCCACATACTATCATATAAATGTTTCTTCATTTATTAGCTATATCTACCCCCCTCACATACTATCATATAAATGTTTCTTCATTTATTAGCTATATCTACCCCCCACATACTATCATATAAATGTTTCTTCATTTATTAGCTATATCTACCCCCCCACATACTATCATATAAATGTTTCTTCATTTATTAGCTATATCTACCCCCCCACATACTATCATATAAATGTTTCTTCATTTATTAGCTATATCTACCCCCCCCACATACTATCATATAAATGTTTCTTCATTTATTAGCTATATCTACCCCCCCCCACATACTATCATATAAATGTTTCTTCATTTATTAGCTATATCTACCCCACACATACTATCATATAAATGTTTCTTCATTTATTAGCTATATCTACCCCCCCACATACTATCATATAAATGTTTCTTCATTTATTAGCTATATCTACCCCCCCACATACTGTCATATAAATGTTTCTTCATTTATTAGCTATATCTACCCCCCCAACATACTATCATATAAATGTTTCTTCATTTATTAGCTATATCTACCCCCACATACTATCATATAAATGTTTCTTCATTTATTAGCTATATCTACCCCCCACATACTATCATATAAATGTTTCTTCATTTATTAGCTATATCTACCCCCACATACTATCATATAAATGTTTCTTCATTTATTAGCTATATCTACCCCCCACATACTATCATATAAATGTTTCTTCATTTATTAGCTATATCTACCCCCCCCCACATACTGTCATATAAATGTTTCTTCATTTATTAGCTATATCTACCCCCCCCCACATACTGTCATATAAATGTTTCTTCATTTATTAGCTATATCTACCCCCCCCCACATACTGTCATATAAATGTTTCTTCATTTATTAGCTATATCTACCCCCCCAACATACTATCATATAAATGTTTCTTCATTTATTAGCTATATCTACCCCCCCACATACTATCATATAAATGTTTCTTCATTTATTAGCTATATCTACCCCCCCACATACTATCATATAAATGTTTCTTCATTTATTAGCTATATCTACCCCCCCACATACTATCATATAAATGTTTCTTCATTTATTAGCTATATCTACCCCCCACATACTATCATATAAATGTTTCTTCATTTATTAGCTATATCTACCCCCCCACATACTGTCATATAAATGTTTCTTCATTTATTAGCTATATCTACCCCCCCCACATACTGTCATATAAATGTTTCTTCATTTATTAGCTATATCTACCCCCCCCACCACATACTGTCATATAAATGTTTCTTCATTTATTAGCTATATCTACCCCCCACATACTATCATATAAATGTTTCTTCATTTATTAGCTATATCTACCCCCCCACATACTATCATATAAATGTTTCTTCATTTATTAGCTATATCTACCCCCCCCCACATACTATCATATAAATGTTTCTTCATTTATTAGCTATATCTACCCCCCCCACATACTATCATATAAATGTTTCTTCATTTATTAGCTATATCTACCCCCCCCACATACTATCATATAAATGTTTCTTCATTTATTAGCTATATCTACCCCCCCCACATACTGTCATATAAATGTTTCTTCATTTATTAGCTATATCTACCCCCCCCCCACATACTGTCATATAAATGTTTCTTCATTTATTAGCTATATCTACCCCCCACATACTATCATATAAATGTTTCTTCATTTATTAGCTATATCTACCCCCCCACATACTATCATATAAATGTTTCTTCATTTATTAGCTATATCTACCCCCCCCACATACTGTCATATAAATGTTTCTTCATTTATTAGCTATATCTACCCCCCCACATACTGTCATATAAATGTTTCTTCATTTATTAGCTATATCTACCCCCCCACATACTGTCATATAAATGTTTCTTCATTTATTAGCTATATCTACCCCCCCCCACATACTGTCATATAAATGTTTCTTCATTTATTAGCTATATCTACCCCCCCCACATACTGTCATATAAATGTTTCTTCATTTATTAGCTATATCTACCCCCCCACATACTGTCATATAAATGTTTCTTCATTTATTAGCTATATCTACCCCCCCCCACATACTGTCATATAAATGTTTCTTCATTTATTAGCTATATCTACCCCCCCCCACATACTGTCATATAAATGTTTCTTCATTTATTAGCTATATCTACCCCCCCCCACATACTATCATATAAATGTTTCTTCATTTATTAGCTATATCTACCCCCCCCCACATACTATCATATAAATGTTTCTTCATTTATTAGCTATATCTACCCCCCCACATACTGTCATATAAATGTTTCTTCATTTATTAGCTATATCTACCCCCCCCCACATACTGTCATATAAATGTTTCTTCATTTATTAGCTATATCTACCCCCCCACATACTGTCATATAAATGTTTCTTCATTTATTAGCTATATCTACCCCCCACATACTGTCATATAAATGTTTCTTCATTTATTAGCTATATCTACCCCCCCACATACTGTCATATAAATGTTTCTTCATTTATTAGCTATATCTACCCCCCCCCCACATACTGTCATATAAATGTTTCTTCATTTATTAGCTATATCTACCCCCCCCCTCCCCCAGTCTCTAAATTCATATATTTTTTGTTTAAATGTTTTCATTATTTCAATGCTCCAGATTCCCAATATATATTCCTATTTTTTGCTAAATGTTGTATTTAACTTATTCCAGCTACTTCCCCCCCTCCCCGGCCATATATTTATTTTTCAAAATATTTTCCTTTACTTACTATTATTGATTTATTTCCTCAAAATATTGTTGATATCCTCAATCTCAAAATGTATTTATTTATTCTTAATGTTATCTTTATTATTTTCTTCTAATTTATACCATTTAAGAATGTCTTCTTTATGCTACCATTATTTCAATTCCACCAAACCTACCATTATTTAATTCTTGAAAAATTTTCTTTGTCTAAGACCCTCACAACCCCACGAATTAATATTTTTTTTTAAATGTTATTTTGTATGTTTCATTGTCCATATATATTTGAATCCACAGATAACAACCATTGACTTCTCCAAACCTTAATCAATATCTCAATCCATTTCATCCCAACAATTATTTATTTCTTACGAATAATGTCCTTTATCTACCCCCTCTGTATTGACCGCTATGACAATTATATCATGTACAAATTAAAAGTTTTACCTTTATCTACCCCCACTTTATTTACCTCCACGCCAATTATATCAGGTACCACTTCAACATTTTACCTTTATCCACCCCCTCTGTATTTACCACCCCCCCCCTAACTGATTTCATCAAAATTTTGTTCTTTATCTATGCCCCCGCCCAATCCCAATATTTACTTTTTTTTGTTTAGACGTTACCGACATCTCAATGCTCTATATGTCCACGTTACTATTTATTTCTACAGAATAATATCTTTATGTATATCCCCGAATCCCACTATTTACTCATTACTTTAAACATGCGTTCTATGTATCCGTACCATCAGTACTACCTGTGACCTAAATACAAATGTTTACTTTATCTAAAGTCTCTCTCTCTCTCTCTCTCTCCCCCCCCCAGTCTTTCCACAAATGTGTAGAGTGCAATAGATTTTTATTTTCCGTATTGCTGTCCACTAAGTACAACTGTTATATTTAAAGACACATCATGTTGAATAGACAATAACTGAATATTTCTTTGAATTTCTACTCAGGCTAAGATAGTAGACCTATCAGACAAAGTTATAGTATATCTAGCTACAGTATACTTAGTTTATTTTATTGAATGTAATGACTAGAGATCTGAGCAGATATATTTCTTCGTTAGATATTGTCAGTTATTAAGTAAGTTTATAGTTAAATCAGTTTTTAAAGATTTGAATGACCTCACCGTTGTTAGGTTTAAATAAACTCGATGGCTTTGATTGGCATTGACATATAAACCCAAGATGACGCATTTCCTGTAATATCATGAGAATCTTACATGTCATCCTACATTGTAAGCTTACATCTATTTAAAACAAACAAATTTTCATACAGAGAAATCTGAAATTATTTAAGTTTCTCCTGCTAGTGGCGTAGTGAAGGGGGCAAGGGGGTTGCATCATGCTCAGGGCACTGCTAATGCCATAGCATATACTATTATATGGTTTTCGATTGGGGAGGGGGCGCTAAAAAGTATTGTGCCCCGGGGTAGTTAAGCTCACTACGCCACTGCAGCCGGTATAGCTTAAAAGGATGTAATTGTTAATTACAAATATTAAACTTCCGTCTTAAACGCAGTTCAGGTATAGTTAGTAACGATGTGAACAATTCTAGTTGTTGTTAGTCATGTCAATATTGTACATAGAAATGATGCACTTACATGGTCTACTCACAACATCTATACATATAAGATTTAAATACACTTACATCGTCTACTCACAACATCTATACATATAAGATTTAAATACACTTACATGGTCTACTCACAACATCTATACATATAAGATTTAAGTCAAGCTTAAACAATTTTACAATATAAAAGATGTCGATCGATACGGATTAAAAGACTTAAGATTTAAATTTAATTTATTGTGTGCGAATAACATTTATACAGGAAGTTGGGCTAATGCACAGGCAATCATTATTTCTTTTTTTTTTTGTATGTGGCTAAGCCATTAAACTGCACAGTGCTATCAATATGAATGTTTGTTTTTATGTAAATATAATGGCACGTTTTTGTGTATGCCTTGTTTCAGTCTGCGAATTTGAAGTATTGCACTGTGTGTACTGTCTATTAACTTCTGAATCGAAACTGGACAAAAAATACTAAGGTGAATTTAGTCTGATGACTGTGTCCGGCTTGATCAAACTAATTCAGCTGACCAGCTCAATTAATATCTAAAATTGTTTGAAGTCATTGTAACAGCCTTACAAATAGTGTTATCATATCCCGGTATAAAGACAGCCTTACAAATAGTGTTATCATATCCCGGTATAAAGACAACCTTACATATAGTGTTATCATATCCCGGTATTAAGACAGCCGTACATATAGTGTTATCATATCCCGGTATAAAGACAGCCTTACATATAGTGCTATCATATCCCGGTATAAAGACATCCTTACATATAGTGCTATCATATCCCGGTATAAGACAGCCTTACATATAGTGTTATCATATCCCGGTATAAAGACAGCCTTACATATAGTGTTATCTTATCCCGGTATAAAGACAGCATTACGTATAGTGTTATCATATCCTGGTATAAAGACAACCTTACATATAGTGCTATCATATCCCGGTATAAGACATCCTTACATATAGTGTTATCATATCCCGGTATAAAGACAACCTTACATATAGTGTTATATCCCGGTATAAAGACAACCTTACGTATAGTGTTATCATATCCCGGTATAAAGACAGCCTTACATATAGTGCTATCATATCGCAGTATAAAGACATCCTTACATATAGTGCTATCATATCGCAGTATAAAGACATCCTTACATATAGTGCTATCATATCCCGGTATAAAGACAACCTTACATATAGTGTTATCATATCCCGGTATTAAGGCAGCCTTACATATAGTGTTATCATATCCCAGTATAGTTCTATAATAATCACGCCTAATTCCATCATAATCTAACGACTGAACATTTTTACATGATGTTTACTATACAATACATCTCAACACAACATTAATGAAGTTACACTTTCACTCCCTTTAATACACGGTGTTTACTATACAATACATCTAACACAACATTAATGAAGTTACACTTTCACTCAATAAACTGTCTTTATCCTCGTCACTCGCCCGTGAGACTGCCTCGTGCACCTACCACATGTGACTGCTGAAAAGATTCCGACTAACTGCCCTGTGTGACCACCATGCTCTGATTGTCCGGTGTGTCTCATACCCGTTATCTGTCCACTGAGTCACTGGATCATTGACCAAACACTAACACCTGTACCAGTCAAACTAGACACTAAGGCATGCTTGACCTAATTAAACAACTGGTCACATTCACAATCACACACCAACAAACAAACAAACAACTTGTTTAATAGCATCGTTGTTTGTCTCGTGGTAAATGTATTGGTCACATGTTTGTCAAGTGAGAAACCAGGTTGGGAACTCGATAAAGATGTTACCCGTTGCGCGGTCTAGTAGCCTACTAGGTATAGGGTGAGGATGATGACACATATACACTCAATCGAGACCACATACGTCACAAGCTGACACAGTTCAACAAGATGGGAGAGAACACCACTAATGGTGGCCAGTGCCCGATTTAAGAAAAAAAAACAGTGCCGGGATGAAAAATAAAAAATTCTGCACGGCCGGGGATAAATGTCTATGGTTTCATCCCCGGCAGGGATATATAAGCTAAAGCAGAGCCCGGGATGACCCCGGCAGTAAATCGAGCCCTGGTCGTGGCCTGAAACGAGCAGGACAATCGACAACTCACCAATACGACCGGTAGTCGACAACACACATAGCTCACCCTGTTCAGTCGACATACCGACCAGAGGTTTAACGTGTTCAAATGGTACAATGAATAAACATAACGAATATAGAGGACTTCACCAAAATAGAGAGTAGCCAGCATGGATAAATCTGACAATTGAATAACATAATTGTTTAGATAATTGCATTGACATTAATTCATGTGTATGTGATTGTTAGATAATTCCTGGTTTTGTTTAAAGAAAGGTGAATGTTAATGAATGCGTTGTTTGTCCCGATGTAAATGATGTAGGTGTCACAGGTGTGTAACGTCATTGTCATCAGAGTTGGCGGCTATTGTGTGGTTTCAGCCATTCCGTGATTTAGCCGTGGAGTCCAAGTGTTGTTTTCATTAACGTTGCAGAGTCGACAGCTGATATGTAATGTGGAATTCTCAGACATAACTAAGTAATGGGGGAAAACTGGGGACATGAAACGTTGTGATATGTTGACATTAAAATTCTTTATTGTGAATTACCAAGTAAACAACTTTCGCTTCATTAACTTTAATTACAATATTTCATTCACATATTTGATTTTGCTTTTAGCATTATTTCCTTCGCATCGCTCTTCAATGTACTTAAATTTTCTATAAATACTTTTCTATACTTGTCATAAACAATAAAATATAAGGAATAATTAATTATCAGAAGCATTTATTTTATTTTAATAATTACAAATAAAGTCTTGAATACAAATTTAGACATTTTTTTTTTAATTTAATAACGAAGACATTTTATAAGTCTAAATATTTCACTCCACCCAATGAGTTCATAATTCATTAATAATTAAATTTTATTTTGGATGACGTCATTTAGACTAAATCATTAAATGAAACGGACAGCAAAGTATGTTTCTATTCTAAATAAGAGAGATAACTCATGCTTGAATGTTATTATATGTGTGTGTTTCCGTCATAGTTTCCATCGACTGCATTCTTTGCGTAGACATGGAACACATTTGACTACGACATCACTGTTGTCCTCAAAGGTCACAGTAAACTTATTCACCAGCGCTGTACAGAGATAAATGATACATGTTAGTCTTCCATGGAAACTGTTCATGACCTATCACTGCTGCTTGTTGACCATACTGTGAGACTTATGTCATGAAGTATAAATCTAGATGGAAATTTATTGTTTTTTATCATTTAAATTGATAACATAGATATTGTAAAATTAAAAACACTTAATTATATCAGTAAATCACTTCACTTATTCACTTTACAAATCCACGAATTTACCCTTTGAGAGAAAGTCGTACCAACATCACTATGGGACTGTTTTTGTAATATAAATATATATATATATAAATACATATAAATATATTATTTCTTTCATTTCCACCATAACCGATAGAACAATGTGGGACCTGGGGGAATA
>JAGDYQ010000128.1:484943-516169 GCA_021962125.1 Bulinus truncatus | reverse complement strand
GACTGGACCATGATTTAATGGACATATGATGGGACCATGATTTATTGAACATATGATGGGACCATGATTTATTGGACATATGATGGGACCATGATTTATTGGACATATGACATATGATGGGACCATGATTTATTGGACATATGATGGGACCATGATTTATTGGACATATGACTGGACCATGACTTATTTGACAACTTATTGGACATATTTCTGAGAGTCAGTCTAGAGCCGATGATAATTTTTTCTTAAAACTGGAACTACATTTTAATTATTGCCCTTGCCATTTTTCTTGCAGCAGGCCAATACCAGATTGCAACATCTCGGCTAAGTCAATTATTCTTCACCTAGATCAGTGTTTCTCAAACTTTTTGAAGTCACGGCCCCCTTGGAACGCCAATCAATATGTCGCGGCCCCCCCATTTTTTTTTTTTTTTGGTTTAGATCGCATAAATTTATAATTTTTCGAAATTCCACGGCCCCCCTGTGGGGGGCCGCTGCCCACCACTTTGAGAAGCACTGATCTAGATACTGAGGCAAGCTAGTAATGAGATGAACACTGAAGGGAAAAAAAGAATGTCAGATTGAATGTAATGTTAACAAAGCAGTACAACTTTCTCCACATTTTACCCTGCTGAATGTAGCATTGCATCCCTTGAGGTATTTACACTGTTCCCTTGGGTGGACACGTAAACCTATCAGTGCATCTGAAATGTTGATATCAAACAACATTTATACTACTACAGGCCAATATATGTTCTGATATAAATTAGATCAGCTCACCTAAAATATAAGGTAAACTCAAGAAGCTTGTAACCACACAAAAAAAAAAATCATTTCATAATGACCTTGGCATGTCCTACAGCAGGTCTTGTTGACTTTCTCATTCAGACAGTGGAACCAGGCATCGGATCCCAACTGAGAGCAGGCCATGTTCTTATAGAACAAGCTCGGGTTATCAGTGCAACCTGGCATCAGAAAATATATACGGAGAGGTGGGAAGGGAATTATTTATAACCTCATCATAAAAAATGTGCACATTTTGCACTTAATTCATGCAAGTGAAATTACTTTATGTACTTAAATATACAACAGCAGATAGAATCTCAACTACCTAGCTCTGCCATACGCCGGACCCCCATATTCCCTGCCTTAGGTGGCAATTTATTATTTTAAATGGGATGGGTGTAGCAGAAAGTATTGAAAAAAGCTTCAGAAAGTCTTTCTTCCACATAAAGTCATACCATTGAGTCTGCTGAGCTTAAATAAAAAAATCTTGAAATACTTTGAAAAATGTTTTTTTTTTTTTTGTAATAATATAACGCAGTGGCTATGGTTCCAAGTAGCGGGACTCTGTGTTGGGGGGGGGGGGGGGGGGGGGGGGGGGGGGGGGGGGGGGGGGGGGGGGGGGGGGGGGGGGGGGGGGGGGGGGGGGGGGGGGGGGGGGGGGGGGGGGGGGGGGGGGGGGGGGGGGGGGGGGGGGGGGGGGGGGGGGGGGGGGGGGGGGGGGGGGGGGGGGGGGGGGGGGGGGGGGGGGGGGGGGGGGGGGGGGGGGGGGGGGGGGGGGGGGGGGGATAAAAAAATAAAGTCCGTCTAGAGCGCTAGCCACTGCAATAATATAAATAGCCTGATCATTGAGTATTGTGGTGTCATATTGTTAAAAGTATAACATTCAGGAATATGTATACTCAGATCAACTTGGTGTTTACATATACATGAACTAGACATATAATTTCTTATGTTGGTTAGTGAAAACTTAACTGGCAGATTTAGGAAACAATTTAACACCAATTGGTCATTTCTTAAGAAGTGTTTTAAGCACTGAAATAAAAAAAAAATATTTCAATCATCTTAAAAAAATCATTTGAAACTTATCTAAGGTGTTTATATAAAATTTTAAAAATTGGCATATGTCATTTTCTGCTTAGTGAAAGCATAAACATTAAGCCTTGCTCAAATACAGAATAATTTGAATACTGAATCATTTGCATAGATAAGAATTTTATTTGACCCCTGTTGCTCATCTTGAAATTACATTCTTGTAAACTATAACTTCATTACTTTTACTTCTACTGACAGAACCCTAGTTTATTTTTGTATTTGAAATGTTAAAAAACAATTACGCTAACAAACTTCACCCATTAAGTATTCTTGGTTCCTACTCCTATCTGCAAAAATTACACTCATGTAGGACTTTGACTCAAATGATTTCCTTAGTAGAGATTTACCTGAACAAAGTAATACATATCACGTGATCCGTGACTTACCACAGTTTTTTTCATCACTTTCATCCAAGCAATCATTATCACCATCACAACGCTCGCTGGCTTGAATACATTCTCCATTTGCACATAGCCAAGTGTCATTAGAACAAAACACTTTGCGTATGAAATGATAAGAGAAATTAATAAAAAATGTGTCTTGTTTGTCTTATAATGAAAAAGACTCTTAATCCTTTAGATGCCAATCCCATTCTAGTCAATCATAGGCTCGCTGCTTTTAACGACGGAAATATTTTTTTTTAATGATGCTATAATGTTAATGATTTAAGCCATATATGCTCAATAGTATTAAAAAAAAAATCAAAAGCTATTGACTAGTTTAAGACTTGTTTGACTAAAATGACTTCATATGGCTGAGACCCAGTGACATCTCCCCCTCCCTGCATTTGTTACTGTGTGACCAAGACGGGTTCTTGGGACTTTCTTTACTTGTACAGCCTTACACTGTCCACTTACCTGTTAAGTTTTAGTCATTTTATATTTCTTGAAGTTCAATTTGGATATGGGCCAGAAATATTATAGAAGTGGGGGGGGGGGGGCGCGATAGGAAATAGAAAGTCAGATTTTATTGGGATATTTTCATAAGGGCATGGGGAGATGAGGTTGACCATTTCTACAAAAGATAATGGCACAAGAAGTTCAGCTTGGGTCCATGTAAGGGTGAGAAGCTAAAGAGACTCGGACCAATATCACAAGGTACAGAATCTTAGGAAAAATCTCAGCAATACCACATGAGAAGACCACAGAAATATAATGCGTGCGTCAACAGAGGTCAGAGATGGCCTGGCTTCATTTGCATCTGTCTTCATGAGACTAAAGTTCATCAATAAAATGCTTAGCACTACAGTGAATAACAAAGATTGAGAGAATTTAGCATCCAAATGATTAAAATTGTCAAGTTTCTAATACGACAAATCATAATTAATTGATTATTAATTCAAAGTAACCTCTTTGATGAACTATATAAACGTTGAATATAAAAATAATTGATGCAAATAGTTCAAAATATTAAAACTGAATTTTATCCTATTATTTTCAGCACATTACGCCAAGAAAGCTTCTAATCTGAAACACATGTACTTCAAAACTTTCAAAAACCCTGATACTCCATGCACAAATGTCAACATTCTTCAATACACAGCCAATAAAATAGTCTTCTGTCAACTGTCATCAGGCACTACCAACTGTGCCGCCATTATCTCACATCCTGTGCCCCCAGTTACACTCATTCAAATTTCAATTTATGCTGGATGTACACCACACAACAAAAGTAACACCTCACATATGCAGCAGCAAAATGTAATAAAGGACATCATGCATTCATAAAGTATGAAATCATGTACACAACCACAAAATGTAAACAACTTCATGCATTGATAAATTATGAAAAATTCAAAGGCCAACCAATCAATCTCCAGTATACTCAAAATTAAATTTTTCAAAAAATCTCTTTAAATAAAAAAAACATTGATTTGAAAGAAGTAAGAGAAAGAAAGAGAAACTTACAACAAAGTTCTGGAAGTTTTTTCTCAAAAAATAAACAATACTTGAAATCATCCAAGCGGGCAGGGATCTTGACGCACGAAATATTTATGCATTTCTCCGACCTTGCAATACATTTGTCTGTAAAGAAATGGTAAAGTAGAAGTGGCTACACCATTGACTGGTTAATAATATTTGGTGAAAATCTTTTGCTGATGAAAGCATCAATGTATTGATTGTAGCAAAGCTAATCGATGCATTTTGTTAAACCTTTACATAAAAAAACCTTATTCAGCTCTATGCGCAGAAATAAAATTTTAAAGAAGTTTCCCAACAAAAACTTCAGTCGACTTTTTACAAATTACTAATGAAAGGAAATCAATGACCAGTTGCTATTGTTTATTTTAATCAAATCGTACAAATTTAAGTTCAACGCACTATTTACATTTTGAAAGTTCCAAAAAAAAACTTCATGTACACAAACCTGAATTTCAATAAATTACACAAAGTAACTTGTACACAAGCCTGAATTTCAATAAATCACACAAAGTAACTTGTACACAAACCTGAATTTCAATAAATCACACAAAGTAACTTGTACACACAAAAAAAAAAACATTGTTTTAAACAAAAATTTTACCACAATCTTTCTCATCATTTTTATCTTCACAGTTATGGTGGCCATCACATCTGTGTTCCAGAGAAATGCATGTGCCATCTGAACACCTAAAGCCGGTTTTACTGCAGTTGTCTGAATAAGAGATCAAGAATACTTGTTATTATATTTTTTTTTGAAAAATGGTTAACCATCATTCCAATAAACTCCTGGCTAACAGGACTGTAAACCTGATGAATGATAATGCACTGGCCCATTTTAAAAAAAAATATTCCCTAGCAAAGGAAGCAACAAATTTTCCTTCATAGTTTGTTGATGCAGAAGAATTCCCAGTCGGCTGCCAAGAAACAATGACAAGAAACTCCTGATTCAGAAAAACAAAGAAAGGAATGAATTTCCCATGAAAGATAGATTAAATCTTTTTTTTTTTACATTTAATGTATTTGGTTGTTTTTGTTTTCTATATTTACAAAGTGAAGTTTACTTATTCTTTTCATTTTGTCAGGTAAACCGAGATAGTAGAAAAACTGTGTGATTTTCTGATGCCAGGAACTGCTTAATGAAGGAAAAAGAAATTAAAAGTAGTCTGAACAGTTAAATGCAAAAAATGTACTACTAACCACATATTTTCTCATCACTTTGATCTTCACAGTGGACTTCTCCGTTGCACCTCTGAACTTCCTGTATACAACGGCCATTGCCGCATTTCCAAGCACCAGCTGAGCATGAGGCTGTACATAATACAATAAAAAGCATCAACTATAGCGCAAAAATGAGGCTTGTGCCCTCTATCATTTGGTTCTTTATATTGATGCACTATTTAAAATTAGCTGTATAAATATGAGAAGACAGCACCCAAAATCTACGCCTGGTTCCGCCAAAGTGTATAAATGGTGGCTTCTCAAACTGTCTTAAAATAAATTGTCTCAACACTAATATATATTATAATATATTATAAACACTATTTTTTTTAAATCAAACTTTTAAGATATATATTTTATTTCTTTATCAATACACATATAATCATCAAAGTAAATTTGCTTCAAAGTTACTATTTTTTTCTTCACGACCAGTTTTTTTTCATCTCTCTCATCTTCACAATCTGGATGATGCCATCACATCAAGTTTTGAAATATCTATGCACCGTTTATTACCACAACTGAAAAAGCATCACAGAAACAGTTGTCTTGCAATAAAAACCAATTAGAAAAATTTGCACAGTCAGTATTCACCACAATGAGCACATTTACATATTATTCATAAACATGGCTTTCTGCCCATGAAAGTAAATTTAAAATTTTTGTTTAAATAGCTCACCACAGTTGGCTTAAATTAGATTGCCATCAACACAATCATCTTGTCCATTACCATCAAACACATCATCTATGCATTGGCTGTTATTACATTGAATTGACCCCGGATTTTACTTCTCCTAAAATCCATAAATTCATAAAATAAAAA
This sequence comes from Bulinus truncatus, assembly GCA_021962125.1. Taxonomy (NCBI): domain Eukaryota; kingdom Metazoa; phylum Mollusca; class Gastropoda; family Planorbidae; genus Bulinus; species Bulinus truncatus. The sequence goes on along the minus strand of JAGDYQ010000128.1, from coordinate 510,331 downwards.
GAAAGAAACTCAATAAAAAAAATTAAATATATAAAATTAAAAGAATAAAATTCCTGCTAATTAAAAAATCAAATATGAATTAAGTTTTAAGATACCAACAAAAATCGATAACCAAATATTAATGTAAATAATAAACCGATAATATTAGAATTCAAACAAGAAAAGCTTATTATTTTAATGTGAAAATGTGTGTATGATTTTGCAAAATCTTCTACTTCAATATTGATATACTTGGGTGAAAATATTTAACAACATGAAGTTTAATGAATTACTGCAATTGAACTCATCCCTGTTATCGCCACAATCATTAACTCCGTCACATCTGTTGTATTTACTGATGCATATAGGATTTGGGGTGTTACAGAACAAGGCAGATTCAGCACATTCAACTTGTAAGGAATATAATACACATGTAGAGAAAAAATGGTGAGAGACAATAATACACGAATGAATTCTTATTGTGGTCATCTAATGCTTTGAAGTTTTATTTTTTTTTTTTATTTATCTATATCAATCACACTAGCTATGACAATGAAAGATAAAATGAAATTTAATTTAACTTGGTTAATAATTAAGATTAGTCCAAATGATTTAGTAAGCACTCAAAAAAAAATTAATTTTGAAAACTAGAGTTGAGAGTTTGTTAAAACCATGTGATTTATTTCATCTTTATTTCTGCCTAGCAACATCACAGTATAAAAAATACTCACTGCAGTTCTCCTCATCACTGCCATCTTTGCAGTTCTTCAATCCATTACATCTGGATGAATTATGGATGCACTGAGCATTCTCACATGACCAACCTCTGCAATGACCTGTTAAAAAATAACTAATGTTCTGCAATGGCCTGATAAATAATAACAAATGTTCTGCAATGGCCTGATAAATGATGACAAATGTTATGCAATGACCTGTTAAATGATAACAAATGTTATACCTACAAAATTATTTCAAATCATACAAATTAAAAAAAAAAACTTCTATTGGTACTGGTATACATACACAAAGAAGGAAAACTGTCGAAATATTGTTTCATTACAGTTTAGTTATGCTTAAAAAAATAGGAAAAAAGCCATTACAACGAGGGAGGGGGGGTGATTTAACCACAGTTTTTACAGATATCCATGAGTTTTTTTGAATAGTATCCAATCAAAACTATGACCGTATCGGCGTATGGCTCCTCGATTATGACGTTTTTCTCAAGATAAAATCGGATAGCAGCTGTGCCGTTAACATTGATTGCATAGTTTGTTTAATAAACAGGAATACCATTAATTATTATTTAGATCATGAATAAGTGTAAGGAGACAAGATAATTATTAAATTGACAAATTATGTATAAATGATGACTTGTACCATAGACGTTTTTCTTTCTCAGTTAATCTGCCATATACGAAATAAACTTAATTAAACATTGAAAAGAAAAGAGTACATCCTAAAGTTGTATTCATAGATCGTATTCTTTTCAATCGAAAAAATAAATCTGTGAAATAAAAAAAAATAAGACACAAGATACAGAGTTTTTAAAATTAATCGTTTTCTAAAATATGTTGTTTTTTTTTTTTAATTTTGCAATAAATTTTAATCTTATCAGTAATCACGTATTAACATATTTCTCGATCTGAAATATTAGTATTATTAATGCAAGGGAAGTAGCCTCTTTATTAGTGTCGTTCTTCATAGATAAACACGGTTATATCCCTTAATGTAAAATGATTTATTTTTACTCAAAATTTGTTAAAAATAAAAAAAAGTTAATTAAATGCCAAATTAATTATTGAATCATGTATACAAAATTTCAAGAAAATCTAACACTTAAAGGTGAAAACACAGAAATAACACGCCGGATATTCAAATCCAAAGCAAGTTCTTATACTATTATATATACTTAAAATACTTAGTTCGGTTTTCAAGTTATTCGGATTTCGAAATAGAGAAGCAGCATTTATAGACTCCTGCCCGGGCGACACAAAGCTAATTACGTCACAGAGGGGTGGCTTCAGAGTTTGTTGGTTATTTATCTAAGCAGCGCACCATAAAAGGGGGGTGGGGGGTTATTAGAAACGAATAATAAGAAGAAATACTTTTAGTTAATGACTACTGGTCTAAGTGTAACGACGAAATAAAAAGCCCACCGCTACAGTTGAACTCATCGCTCATATCAAGGCAGTTGTTAACTCCATCGCATCTGTCCTCGTTACGAATGCACTGACTTCGATTGCACTTCCACTGAACATGCGGAGTGCAGGCTGTTGATAAAACAAATTTTGGTTGATTAATTTAAATTTTTAAAAAAGATGATGGAAAAGGGTTAGAGCTTTTTAGACAATGATAATTCTGTCGATATGTGGCTTGGCTGATTGATTATTACCATTAAAATAGAGTTTCGCGAATAGATACAGCTGAGTCAGATATATATATATATATGTATCTATTTGTAGTGCTACTGCTAGGTATTTATAATAAAGTAGAGGAATTTTATAGATGTTTATAGTGTGTATTCAATACATCTTTCCCCTTGGCTCAGTGGCCAGAAACAAACGAATTGTGTTTGTGGTTATAGCAAACAGCACACACGGTGGTTCTCAAACTTGTACTCTACGAGACCCACTTTGACAAATATTTTGTTTTCGTGACCCACATACAAAGACATGTTTGTATAAAAGAAAGAGAGAGAGGGAGAGAGGGGAGAGAGGGAGAGGGAGGAGAGAGGGAGAGAGAAATAGAGAGAGAGGTGTGGAGAGAAATAGAGAGGGAGAGAGAAATAGAGAGAGAGGGGGAGAGAGATATAGAGAGAGGGGGAGAGAAATAGAGAGGGAGAGAGAGAGAGGGGGGGGAGAGAAATAGAGAGAGGGGGAGAGAGAAATGGAGATGGGGGAGAGAGAAATAATGAGAGAGGGGTTTATATATAGATACATAGATATTGGAAATAGCTGGCATTGTTGTTTGGAGTCCATCTGTCAATTTAAAAAGAACAAAAATTCCAGGGGCGGACGTATATATCGGTTGAGGGCAGGCCCGTATCGTGCGGGGGGGGGGCAGGCCCTTCCCCTGCGTTTTCTCTGGCCCCCTCTGCTTGTTTGCTCTATTTAGTAACATTTATTTCCTGCCCCCCCCCCCGCTATTGGCCTGGCCCCTGCTGCAGAATGCCTGGCCCCTGCTGTATAATGCCCAGCCCCTTCTGTAGAATTTTCACGATACGGGGCTGCTTGAGGGCCTTTTAAACAATAAATATTAAAGAGTTGATGTCAATATTATAAGCTCTGTGGGTCCCCTTCATAGTTCCAGGGCGTAAACCTGGAGCACCCATCTTTAAATTTGACTCTGCATCTATCTTGCCGACGGTTGTAAATGTATCCCATCAGTCACTTGTCTTTCACTTAGGCGAATTAACCGTGGACAATAATTTGTCAATTTGAGCTGACACTTGAAAGAATTGATCTGAACTAATAGTTTAATATTCACATCTATATAAATAATAGCTGTGTGGGTTCTGCATTAAATCGAAAGTAAAGAATTAATACTACAGTATTCCAGTTTAAAATCGTCAAACTTAAAACAATAGTAATAAAAATCATGAAAAAATCGGATCTGCCCGAAACCAAAAAATAACACAGCCTACCGATCAAACCTAAGGGAATAAAACTCTATGCAAATGTTTTGCAGGGTACAGCTAGTATATTATAAAGCTTTATGAATCTGTAAAACTTTTAGAGAAAATTTTTTTTTGAGATTTTTAGAATATGGCCTAGAAATAGATTTTGGATCGCATTGAGGCTCATTTGTAAAGAAAGAATACTATAAGGATCCACACAGCAGTCAAGTCAACAGTATTTAGTGAATGGAAAGTTATAAAGTAAACGAAAATGGCTCTTGGGAGCCGCAAGAGACTCACGGGGAGCCGCATGCGGCTCTAAAAGTCTCATTTGGCCAGGGCTCGATTTAAAGCCGGCTCTGCTTTAGCTAATATATCCCTGCCGGGGATGAAACCACAGACATTCATCCCCGGCTCTGCTGTAGCTAATATGTCTCTGCCGGGGATGAAACCTTTGACTTTCCTCCCCGGCACCGGTTTTTTTCTTAAAAATCGAGCACTGCATTTGGCCACCTCTGGAATATAATGACAGACATCTTGTTGGAATATAATGAGACATCTTGTTGGAATATAATGACATAAATCTTGTTGGAATATAATGACAGACATCTTGTTGGAATATATTGACAGACATCTTGTTGGAATATAATGACAGACATGTTGTTGGAATATAATGACAGACATCTTGTTGGAATATAATGACAGATATCTTGTTGGAATAAAATGACAGACATGTTGTTGGAATATAATGACATACATCTTGTTGGAATATAATGACAGATATCTTGTTGGAATATAATGACAGACATCTTGTTGGTATATAATGACAGACATCTTATTGGAATATAATGACAGACATCTTTTTTGAATACAAAAAATACATTTATTAATTTGATTCGATTACATTTGTGATAATGTCGATTACTTTTTTTTAATTGTGTTTAGATTTCGATTTACAAAAAAAAAATATTCGACCATCAGTTGTACTTACTACAGTTGTCCTCATCGCTTCTGTCTGAGCAGTCAACGAAACCGTTACATCTGAGGTCAAGGTCAATACACTGGCTATTGTTGCACGCCCATTGGTCGGATGTACATTTGGCTGAATGTAAGACAAACGAGCATAAATTTATGAACTGTTTTAAATTCCTTAAAAATGTACACTTCGTGATTGAAAACAAATAAATAAATATAAACACACACACACACACAGTTGTTAGTATCGAAGTATCGGTATCGGCCAATACAGTATCAGCGATACGTTTTTAGTATTGGTTACTGTAATGCCGATCCTTTTTATATCAAGTATTGATTTGTGTATCGCCGATACATTTTATACGAAAAAATTTCGATACTCGATACCAATACTTCTCTATTGGTATTTTAAGAATGTATTGTAACAAACTCTAACAAAAAATTTACTTTGAATCTTAAAATATTCAAAATGAAAAAAAATATATAATTCATAAACCCAATTGAATAACACCACTACTTGTATGTTTATCAGTTTTGAAAAAAAAAATATAACAATAGTACTGTTCATACAATTCAGAAAAAAAAATGTGCAGAAAAACAATAGCGATTTTAATACCTTGTTTTAAAAGTAATCTACATAAATTCAATCACTACTAGTAATCATAGCCATCAACCCTACCAATATTAACGCCACCCACCTCCCCACAAATACAACCACGATTGGAGAGTTGAATCAAAAATTACATTTTCTCTTTTGAAGTTTTTGCTTTATGCGCCGATATCTATAAATGTTATTCTTATATTCTTTCATTCATTTGCTTTCTTTCTATCAACTATGTGTTCAATGTTTCAATGAACGACAGAAAAGAAAACTTTATTTCTTTTTTGATCGATCTGTCAGTTATATAAAAACTTTTTAAACTTGCACTCTTTATATTTTAAATAATAATAATGTTTTCTTCTCAAAAAGTATTGGTATTGTATCGGTATCGATTTTGGCAATACATTTTTACTTGAGTATTTGTATTGGTATTGGCGATACTCTTTTCATGAAGTATTGGTATTGGTATTGACAATACAATGTAAGAGTATTGTTAACAACCCTGCACACACATTCATACACATACACACACATACATACACACATACTTACAATAAAATACACACACATAATACTTACACACACACACACACACAGCTTTGGATTCGATCTCCCAAGGTTTGTGAGAGTGGGCGTGTGTGCTAGTGCATGCGTGTCTGTGTGTGTGTGTGTGTGTGTTTAGCCCCTCCCACCATCCCTCTATATAACATGTAAGTCTTGTCCTTGTCGAAAACTGGGGTGATGATTATCACTTTTTTTTTTACGGTGCTGATTTTAAGCTTTTGTTTGTTTGTTTGTTTGTTTGTTTGTTGTGTTGATCACAAAACCACGTGACAGTCGGTGCCGCCTCGATGAGGGGGGAATGGGGGGAAGGAGGGGGGGGGCGGGCGGTGGGTACAACTCGAGCTTATCGGAGACAGGACAAGCAGCTTGAGCAGTAAGAGATGCATTCTGGGAACGTCTATACCTAGTCCGTGCAGAATTAAAAAGTTAAGGTCATGGGGTGGAAGGAGGACATTAGGCTTTCTCGGCGCGCTAGCAAACCAGGTCAAGGAAAGTACCCTTAGTCTTTAAAGGGCCGTCGAGGCAGGTGAAGTGTAGAACTCTTCTGTTACAGTAGCCTCGGGATATGTAGGGATTATGTGGTTAGCACAACGCCCAGCCGCCTTTACTTACAAAACTTTATCGGGTAGGTATTTAGGGCTGGGCGGACTTGAGAGACTTGAATTGGGGGGAAAATTTCACCTGGTTCTCACCGAGGATCGAACCCTCTCGACCATCCGTCCCACAAAGGTAAGGGGCACGAAATCTGATAGATTTCTATTGACCTTCCCCAACTATAGTTGGATACCAATGTCTAGCTGGGCGAAGTAGTGAGACTTTTAAAGCATTAATTTATGAGCTGGAAAAAAATCACCTGGTTCTCACCGAGGATCGAACTCACGGCTCTCAGGCTATATATGCCATGGCTAATATAAGAAAGTTAACAAAAAAAACACATTAACAACACCACAACATTACTACACAACAACACAATACAACAACAAAACACAACACCAGAACACAACACAACACCACAACAACAACACACCACACACTACAACACAACATAATAACACAGCTATACAACAACACCACAAAAACATAAAACAACAACAACACCACAACACAACACCACACCACAACACAACACCACACCACACCACAACACAACACCACACCACAACACAACACAACAACACCATGTCCTTACAGCAATTGTTCTCGTCACCAAAGTCACAGTCAGGACGTCCGTCACAGACCTGATATCTCAGTAAACACTTGGTGCCGTTGTCACACCTCTCACATGGCCGGAGGTAGTTCCTGTCTGTAGAATAGACACACACACACACACACACGCACACACACACAAATGTTAAGCAATGCCGACAGTACGCCTATGTTATTTTGTATTATTATTACATTGTTATTTAATGTAGCCTACTATTGTACAGCGCTTGAACTATTGATAACTTAAAAATTACATCAGAAAGTTACCTATACACAGATGTAGGCTACTTAACAGACATTCAATGATACAATTATTTTGTAAAACATGTTGAATTTTTAAAAAGTTTCCGTTTTACTCCTGTGTTAATTAATTTAACTTTCGGAGACCTGAATGTGTTGAGTTTAAATAAAAAAAAAAGAACTGTGAATATTTGAACAGTTAAGTCTACACAAAGTCATAATATAATGCCCATCGTCAATTATGTCGTTAATACTCGTTAATATATTTTAGTACAATTTTAAAATACATAATAAAAATATGACTCATGATAACGCTGGTTTTGAAGGAATCATGAGAAAACTATAAAATACGAGTTACGAAAAGACATTATCAAAGCAAAACTACTACAAAAATGTAGGCTACACCAATGGTATGAATGCAGGGCTCGATTTACTGCCGGGTATGCCGGAGAATATTCCCGGCACTGAGACCTGTCAACCCCGGCTTTGCTTTAGCTAATATATCCCAGCCGGGGATGAAACTATAGACATTTATCCCCGGTTCTGCAGAAATTTTGTTTCATCCCCGGCACTGGTTTTTTCTTAAATTGAGCACTGTATAAATGTAATGTTTACCTTTAAATTTATAAGTTTTGTAAATAACACTACAACATTGTAAACAATAACAATAATGTTGGTACACACTGAAAACTTACAAACAAAAGTTAGTATAAACTGAAAACTTACAAACATCACTTTCCGACCCGTACACAATGACCAACGTCTGGCTTAGCGCGTAAATCGCAAAAAATAGCGAAATTATTTGTATAAATGTCATCCTCATTATTCGTTCATCTTACAGAAAATAATGTTAATTCTTGCTCTCTTGTGGTGGTAGAAACTCTTTTTAAAAAAAAATTAGCATTCAACACATCATCAAGAGAAAACCAAATGTATCGTTATCGTTTAAAAATTATTGCAGGCTCAGACGCAAGAAGGATGTGTCCGCTTAGCGGAAATAAGATAAGAAGTTTTGTTTCGTTTTGTATAAACAGATAAGCCCAACTAAAGAAAGTGTGATAGTTATAGCTAAAAACTGAAATTATTATAATGTGTTAGTTGTAAAATAGTGTCGAAGTGTATGAACATGACAGAAAATTAAGTTTTTAAATGAGATTAAAAAATTGGGGTCTTACAGTCAAAGCTGTAGTTAGTGATTGTGGCGTCCTGTGCGAGTTTTAGTTTCGGTACCTTCCTACCAATATGAAAAGTGAAAAAAATATTCAACAGCGCTCTTTCGGCGCCCTAGTGGTGTAGTGAGCTTAACTCGCGCCCGGGTCACAATACCTTCTTAGCGCCCCCCCCCCTTCATTCGAAAACCATATCATATTATATGTAAAATATACCATTTGGCGCCCCTTTGTGAGCAGCGCCCAGGGCAGGATGCCCCCTCCCTTGCCCACCCCTCGCTACGCCACTGCGGTGCCCATTTCTAGTTCAGCGCCCTGTACAACCACACAATCCCTGAACTTCTGCTCGCCCTGTAGTACTATGTCCGATTGGTACGAACGAAAAATTTCGCACTTAGTTTACTGGAATTTCTTACGAATACAAACATAATGGTTTTCTACAACTAAAAATGTAAAAATAAAAAACAACTAATAATCTCAACTACTTTGCAGAAGTTATTGGATAAGACACAATCGCGCCAGCCCCGTACATAGCGAAGTGCATCAAGATATTTAGGTAGACCGGTAGACCTAACTCAAGTTGGAAAAAAAGAGATTTGTTTATAATACGTTAGCTTCATAATCGTTTCAGTTTGTTTCAAGCACAATATATGGATAGGAATTTGACGAAACGTTTTTTTTTTTGTTAATGATATAGATTAGAGAGTATGTGTCTGTCTGTTGCTCTGGTCTGTGGCATTAGCTTGGGGGGATGGGGGGGGGAGGAGTTGTGAAGTACTGGGAACATACGCGTCGATTGGAAATAAACGTGCATATTGTTAATTGTGTTTCCTTTTTTTTTTTGCTTATTCTTATGGACATAATCAGTTTTATTTAAGATAATGTTGCAGTCTGTCTTTTTGTTTATTCATTTCGTCCTAGATGGCTGCCAATATAATTAGACCCCCACCACCACCACCACTTATTTATCTATCACGAAAACATTGATGTCTGCTCTCTTAGAAAAATTCCTTCTCGCATTTTTTGATAATTTTACAAGATTGTCATCGGGAAGTAATATTATTAAAAAGAAAAAGAAATATGTTTGGTTAAATGATACGTTTTATACTGTATATACATGTAGGTTTTGGTGTTGCCATCTGTTCAACATGGACTCTGCGTCCATAGCAACCGAAATGGGACGACCACTTGGTACATTCTTCAAAGTCTCATTGACACCAGTACAAGTAGATGTCATCAGTGGCTGATATCAGTGGCTGACTTCAGTGACTGACATCAGTGATTGACACCAGTGGCCGGCATCAGTGGCTGACATCAGTGATTGACACCAGTGGCTGACATCAGTGGCTGACATCAGTGATTGACAACAGTGGCTGACATCAGTGGCTGACATCAGTGATTGACACCAGTGGCTGACATCAGTGACTGACATCAGTGATTGACACCAGTGGCCGGCATCAGTGGCTGACATCAGTGATTGACACCAGTGGCTGACATCAGTGGCTGACATCAGTGATTGACACCAGTGGCTGACATCAGTGGCTGACATCAGTGATTGACACCAGTGGCTGAGTAGCTGTCATCAGTAGCTGTCATCAGTGGCTGTCATCAGTGGGTGACACCAGTGGCTGTCATCAGTGGCTGACATTAGCGGCTGAGTAGCTGTCATCAGTAGCTGTCATCAGTGACAGACATCAGTGACTGACATCAGTGGTTGACTTCAGTGACTGACATCAGTGGCTGACTTCAGTGGCTGACATCAGTGGCTGACATCAGTGGCTGACACCAGTGGCTGACACCAGTGGCTGACATCAGTGGCTGACTTCAGTGACTGACTTCAGTGGCTGACATCAGTGGCTGACATCAGTGGCTGACATCAGTGGCTGACATCAGTGGCTGACACCAGTGGCTTACACCAGTGGCTGACATCAGTGGCTGACATCAGTGGCTGACACCAGTGGCTGACATCAGTGGATGACATCAGTGGCTGACATCAGTGGCTGACACCAGTGGCTGACACCAGTGGCTAACACCAGTGGCTGACATCAGTGGCTGACACCAGTGGCTGACACCAGTGGCTGACATCAGTGGTGATGGCTGACACCAGTGGCTGACATCAGTGGCTGACATCAGTGGCTGACATCAGTGGCTGACATCAGTGGCTGACATTAGTGGCTGACTTCAGTGACTGTGATGTCCAGTTACGGGTGGAGCCAGTCAAATTTGTGCCAAATTGTAGCCGCGGATTTGTTGTTGTTTGATAAATTAAAAAACAACTCTGGTCAGAGTCTTAACAGGCATGGCATCGTGTGGGCAGTGGCACCGAGAGCCAACGCGGGCCCCAGGGCTGGACATCATTGCGGGCCCCTTTATAAACAATGAGTCGTGAAAAAATTGACATGGTCAGGGCTGCCGGGCCCCCTTTATTCCCCCTTACAGATGCGGGCCCCCTGGCAATGACCCCCTTCCCCCCTCTCGGCGGCCCTGCGTGTGGGCGACTGTTGGTGGCTGTGTGGGTGAAGTCAGCCCGATGTGTGTGACGCGGGTCGCTGGTTTGAATCCCAGCTAAGCTATCCCTTCAAGAAAATTCTGCCGCACCTCCTTTCTGCACACACCCCCCACCCACATTTGAGGGAAAGGCACCACGGGGGAGATATGGACGTCTGCGGCCGCTCCAAACCTAACCGTTACACACAGCACACTGACCCACGCTATAATTCTTTGATAAAGTTAATACATGTACTTCATGCACAATCTGTGTGTGGTGGTGTGGTAGATTTCATCGACGTTCAACACCATGGGAATGCTGGATTTAATTATATTCATCCAGCTCCTCAATCTGTTTCCCAAATATGTTATAACTATTCGAAAAGCCTGCTAATGCTGGCTGAACGAAATTTGAAAAAAAAGGGATAACAAAGAAATATACGAACTACTGCAACAGAAAAGAGCATATGACCTTTATTGCCATGAACAGAATACGATATGAACAGAAAGAACGGATGTGAAATTTTCCCGAACTATTTTTAGCTGAGCGCGCGTTGCGTTACAACTCTAGCATCGTTGAACTAACAAAAAAAAAATAATATCAAAGAAAATCTACAACAAATTAAAAAAAAACCAAGCGAGTTAACAAATACAGTGATTTGTCGACTCCTTATAAATGACTTATATCCCTTTGACCATTAATGGAGGGAGACATAGATTCTTTATATTAATGGAGGGAGACAAGCATACGAAGGGCGATAACGTGTTAGATTTCGAGTCTCCGGCAGACTGTAACTGGCTTATCCCTCCCTCCATGTCTTGGCAGTCCAAAAATCTTCCGTTTGGTAACTTTTTATCTGTTATTTTGACAAGCTAAACTCTTGATACACCAGTCTTTAACTGGCCATTTGGAATTTAGATAAACTAAATAATGTGTGAATATATCATCAAAGTCAAGTCAAGCCATCTTGTTTTAGTTAGCGCCTTTGTGAAAATATTCATTTACCTCATCAAATGTCAGTATAAAAAAATTTCTTTTTAATTCAATTCATCTCATTGAAATCTTACTTTGAGTATGAAAGTTTTGTGTGATAGAAAACAGTGGACTGTTATAACATTGGAAGAAAAAAAATTTTAAAAAAAAAAGATATTTTTTAATGTTTTATTTTATAAATAAGAAAAATTAATGAACAGATCCAATAGTAATAATACAAAAGCTAAAAAAATTCAATTTAAATGCAAAACACAACAAAGATTTAATAACAAATGAACTGATGATTGAACAAATTATTTCAGATAGCATTATGAAAAAATAAATTTCCAAAAAAAAATTTTTATGGTGGGGGGGGGGATGGTTGGGAGGTATAATTTTATTTTTGATATTCAAAAAAATGATTTGATTCTTTCATTTACTAGATGATTTTAGGTATTAAACAAGCGTTTGAAAAAAATTATTGACTGAAGGAACGACAATATTTTTTTAAAGTTGACGGACACATTCACACACATAGTAATCCTACACAAAACTCCATTCATATGTAAATCTTGCTCTGTTCAAAAAAAAAAAATATCTGTACATAACCTGGGCAAGGTAAATATTACACGGTATTGTGAGACTTGGGTTAAAAATAAAAAATGGGGCAGATGAATCAACATGTATATGCTGAGGTAATTCAATGAAATACACCTGTCATTGGTGTTAAGTCCATAACGTGGTCATAGTCAGGTACCCTGAGATCACAGTGTTAATATACGCACGTACCAGCAACATCAACTAAGTGAACTGTTCAGTTACTCTACATATATATAAAACACACACACAATGCATAATAAAAAGATTGACATAATGTCTGTCATGTTAAGCATTCACGATTTTTTTTTATAGAATTATTATGCTCTGTAAATTAATCCAATGATGCAAGGTTGACATGTTTACCTCTTCATCATATAGCCCATACTGGGACAATCCTATAGTCCTTACTGGGACAATCTTATAGCCCATACTGGGACAATCTTATAGCCCATACTGGGACAATCTTATAGCTCTCACTGGGACAATCCTATAGCCCATACTGGGACAATCTTATAGCCCATACTGGGACAATCTTATAGCTCTCACTGGGACAATCCTATAGCCCATACTGGGACAATCTTATAGCCCATACTGGGACAATCCTTTAGCTCTCACTGGGACAATCTTATAGCCTATACTGGGATGATCCTGTAGCCCATACTGGGACAATCCTATACTCATACTGGGAGAATCTATGCATTGACCTTACCACCTACGTATGTGTCAGGATTGCATTGGCCATAGAGGAAATCTATGACTGGAGCCCCCCTCTGGGAGCAAACCCATAACCTGTCATACATGGATCGGGCAATGGCTTTATCTAGCCACAAACCTAAATAAATAAGAGACACTGCTTTACTTTGGCTAAAAGAATTGGTTCCCCTTCATCAGAAACGGTCCTCAATTTTAATTCTCAAATATAGTTAAATAATATGCATCGCCAAATTTTTTGTGCTGAAGTCAAATATCAATAGATGACTTCTCAAGCATTTCATACAAAAATTTAGATCACAGAAACAAAAAACATCACTTTGTTCACAAAGAGCCTTTTTTTTTTTCTTTTTGCCGAAATGGTCATTAAATTAAAATTCATTGTAATCACAAATGAATTTACAAAAGTAATATTTTTTACATAAAAATGTACAAATTAAAAATAAAAAGACTTCAAAAAATAAAAACAATATGTAATTAAAAATTTGTAATAAATTAAAAAATCATGCATAATAGTAAAAGACAATGAATTTCATTGCCCGAGTCGACAAACAGTGCAGATCTGTTTCCATCGCATATAGCTGACTTGTAGTGTAGGGCTCTTGGTATGATCAGCAGGCATCTTGCTTTGGTTGTATGGTTTCGATCAAAAAAATTACTCATAGACCAGCATGTGGTTACAATTTAAAATTGATAGAATGATATCTACATTCAGTTGTTATTGCCTCCCTTGATTTATGAAAAATGTACGCATGATTTGTTCTTAATGATTCTAAAGGATTTTATATAGACTGTTGCACTTTAAAAGAAATCAGAACCAATTTGCACGCTTATTACAATGAAATTTTCTTTATGCTTAGCCCACAGGAATACCATGGTCCCTATGAAAATTTATTATAATCAAAACTTTCGTTTCAAAGTTAAAAGTATTTTCATGAAAAGAAATATTATTAAAAAAAAATTGTTTCTTAGTTTATATTCAACCTATTTTAAAATGGCTGACTAATATTAGTTCCATTCTTATTCATTAAAAATGTCTTTTGTCCTCTGTACATAGTTTAATTGAGTTCGGGATATAACTTATAATAGAGTTCTTTAATTTACAAGATAATATATATATATATATATATATATTTACATCACTATTAATACATCAGCATGTTAAAGCCACAAAAAAGTAATTTATCACAAAATAAATGATAATATTTTTGAACATTTCATAAGTACGAGCTGTAATTTTAATGTACAAAATATACACAACATTGGTGATTTATTTTACAAAAAGAAAAAAAAAACATTGAATATGAGTACATAATGATCACTCATTAAATTATTTTGGTCAATAAATTTATTTTTTTTTTAAATATTTATCTTCTTGTATTTAATGCTGGATTTAAAACAAAATTGTAAAGCTCTTGTGGTACATGATAATCTACTCTTTAAAACAATCTTGAAACACAAAGACTTAATAGCAGGGCAGGGGCAGAATAAATTCTTATCAGATGGACATGCACTTTTGACTTGGGCTCCTAAATATCTCATAACTACTCTGCCGAGGGCACTCAAAACTCTCCAAACGACTCTTCTTATCAATATTTGTGCGTACCCAGATAGTATCTGTCTCATTTTAGAGGCATTCAAGGCATTTCTAAGGCACAATTAATAGTTTAGTTTAAATGGAAGTGAAATGTCAGATACATTGTTCTTATAAAGAGAAGCTTAGCAAGAAGCTAAAAAAAACCCATAGGCAATAAATCAACCAGATGCCCAATAAATCAACCAGATGCCCAATGATCCTGTATAGTGATACTTCTAGATTTTGCATTATAGTTTAAAAATACACAAATACTCTTTGAAGTACAAAAAAATTGTTCTAAATGAAGATTTAAAATGTGTTGCCTAGCATTATATAAAACATTTAATTTGAAAATGTGGAAAAAAGAAACAAGAATCATTGTGAGTTAGACTACTATCAGCATCATGACTCATGAATAAACCCCTTCAATTATAACGCTTTGAATTATGAATAAACAATAATGAATAAATGCCATTCCAATGTTGAAATTTAACAACAAAGTCAACCTTAATTAAAAACCATATTAAAAAAAGTATAATGCAAATATTTCACATGAACATCTTGACTATTTACAAAGTTTAGAAGCAAATGTCTTTTTGGGTTTATCTTGAAATACATATCACAGTTGAAGTTGTCATTGGCAGATAAAATATCTATACAGGGACGGGTGCTGTGGCATCATCTGCCCTCTGAACATTATAGTCCTGATAGAAAAAGAAATTAATTTCTTTATTAAACAGGTCTACAATTGCTAAATTTATTATTAATGTAATGATTTATTTCTACAGAATTATTATTAGTAAAATGATCTATTTTTAGCAGCAAAGTTGTTATTGTTTTTTTTTTTCCCTTATTTAATTGGCATAAATATTTAGAATCAACAACTAAACATTTTTTTGTTTTTGTTTACATATACAAAAAACTTGCAGATGATTATAAGCACTTCAGAATATTTAAATCTTTTTTTTAATTGATTTACTTTTTTTAAAAAGGTTCAAACTCTCTATTGCTATTAATAAAGATCTATTACAGGTTGTCCGTCATTCCCCCCTCTTCCCCTTTTGATGCGTACATTAACTCATTTAAGGAATAAAACAAAAAGACAAGTTTCTGCAAAGGTTGAAAAAAAAAAAGTGTTTTAGTAGTGAGAGTTTGATAAGATATTTTTTTTTTTAGAAAACCAACTGATTAAAAATTATTGTAATCAGAAATTCAAGTACAAATTACAGCACAAAAATAAAGTAAATAAAAAAAAAAGAAAAACAAATTGCCGCTTCAATAATCGTCAATCACTTAGAATAAAATATGACAGACCGCGGATTTAACATATGTAATAAAGCCAATTATTTTTTACTAGATTGATTCATATGAGAATGAAAAAAAAAGAATTATATTTTATAATTTCCTTCTTGATTAAATAGGCCTCAGTTAAAGCAAAAGACCGTTTCTTACCCGCAAAGGTTTAGTTTTATCTAAATATTCCACCCTGGGAAGTTTGAGTTCTATTTCCTTGAAGTCGCTGTAGAATGTTAGAACGAACGTAACCAAAGATATAGCAGTTAGCCACTCAGAGATGGTGGACGTCAGATAAACTCCACGCAATGTGTCCTGTGAAAAAACAACATTTTTTGTCAGTGCATTCGTTAACAAGCCTATTTATAATCTGGACCTTTTAAATGTCTAATTGAATTATGAAATGTAAAATAAAATTCATTATTCTAAAAAAAAAATGTTTTGTTTTCATCATCTATTAATTTGAGTTTTATTAATATTTTTAATTGGAGTGCCTGTAAAAAAATGAGATGTGATTAAGATTCCGTACCAAACCAGTAATCAATTAAATGATTTAATTTTTAGTCTGTATCGACCGTAGTAGAGGATATAGATTGCTATTGGTGTTTAGGACTCAAACCCATGGTCAGCACCATTAAATGGAAAAAAAACTCACTATTACCATTCTTTAACCAATTTCCAATTTACTCAAATAAACCTTTTTAATAATTATTTCAGCAATATGTTCATATGGTACATGTGTGTATGGTACATGTGTGTATGGCACATGTTTGTATGGCACATGTTTGTATGGTGTATGTTTGTATGGCACATGTTTGTATGGCACATGTTTGTATGGTACATGTTTGTATGGTACATGTTTTTATGGTACATGTATTATAGTTTAATTAAAAGCAACCTTACTCAAAATAATCTTTAAAAAATTATTTCACCATCATGTGTATATGTTATGATAACTGAATATAAAGCCAACTCACAAGTTTTGTGCCCAGTCCTTGTGATTCACGGATTTTATAAATTGCTTTACTAATAGCAACTAGGATGATGGTTAAGGTAGAAGATTTGCACATTGATTATACATAAAATTAAGGCATATAAATTAGTTTTAAACAAAATTAATTCCAGTTTATAATTGTTCAATTACTTATAAAATGTAGGTTTCTTCCATAAATAAACTTTTTATGCCAAAGAAGGAATACACAACCTGCATCCATAAAGAATGAATAGGCTGCCATGAAAATAAATATGTGTATTATATATACATGTACATGTATTTTTTCATAAATTTATCGATATAAATTGACATACACTAAAGAAAATGGGGGGTAACTAATATCTTAATCTGCAATTGTAATTATTCAGGGATTAAGCCCCTTTGAAGTAAAAAAAAAACAACAATGAAATGTTTCTTTTTAATTATGCCTAAATTGTTAAATGAAAAATTCAGGTTAAAATATATCTTCACCAAGGATACAAATTATCAGTGAACATGTAAGCACCAGTGAGATGACCAGCTGACCAACAGCTACATAAGACCATCTTCTGTACCTTATGGCCAGAGCTGTTTGCATCCAACAGTATATCACACCACCAAAGAAAGTAAGCCCAGCTCCAATGTAATGTCCGGTACGTGCATCCACAGTCTGTTTATTTATTGTGGAATGGAAAAAATGAATGAACATATAATGAATAAAATAAAATCATTACACAAAAGTCACGTTTTTTTTTAAATATTGCAAAAGTTTGTCTCAAAAAGTTTTTAAAAAAACAAAAAGAGGTTATCTGCTTCATTATTAGTTAGAATTATTTATTTCTTTATTTTTAAATTAAAAAATCAGGTTTAATTTTGAAGTGGGGCTGTATCTCTACATATGTTTTAAGCCTGTCCAAAGATTAATGAGTTTTTTTCAAAGCTAACTTACAAAGACTTTTTCAAAGTTTGGGGTTAGAAAATTATAGCGAGAGAAATATAGATCTCAATAGTCAGACAGATTATGAGATATAAATAATTAGAGAGAAACAGGGACGAGACGTGAGTGTTGCAGGTCATAGTCATATTTATAGAAAATGCCATATAATGGTACTGTGTGGGTTTATTGAATAAGTTTAGCATAATCATTTATAATAAAATAACTAAAAGTTTAAATATATATATATATATGTATATATATATATATATATATGTATATATATATATATATATATATATATACTGTATGTGTTGTTAGCCTAATTGTTGATATAAATATACAAATGAATGTTCATTTGTGCTTTGTATATAGCATAAAAACATAAATAAATTTTTGCATGCCTTATCCCTGGATAGAAAGATAGACAGACAGATAGAGAGACAGTAAACATCAAGTGCTTATTGACTATAATTTATAGAATGATCATTTGTTTTAAATCAATCACAATTTTGAAATTAAATAAAATGTGTTTTATACCCAGACTTCACTTACCAAAGAAACAATCATTAAAACAAAAAAAAAAGTTTATTAACCTGAAAATTGGCAACCATTGATAGACCAAAGGCTGAAATGATTCCAATAATTAAGGCTGCTTTGTTGATTTTATTATCCCTTGACTTAGCTGGGATTCGTATGAAAGCTTGGCGTGTCTGTAGATATTTTATGTAGATGTTTGCTGCCACTGTGAAATTAAACAAAAAAAAAACATGGGAAAGGTTAAAATTCTACACGGAAACTTCACTTTGTTTTCGGACCATTCATGTCGGTTATTTTTATTTCTGTTTACTGGTAAAATAAAACATATAATCATTAAAGTTAAATGAAATTAATAAAATATTTTTTATGCAAAAGCCAAAGCAAAATTATTACTGAAGATCTTTTTGAAAAAAAAAATAAAAAATATTGTTGTTTTTATCTCGCCTTTTTTAAACGGCTTTGAATTCTTTCGCCATTAAAACGTAATTTAAAAAGGGGTATATATTTGAGGAAATAGACTTACACAAAAATGCTCCCATGTTAATAAATAAGCTGAAGAATCCTCTCTCTGGTGGCTGTATGGCTGTGTAGCTGTAGATACATGAACTGCAAGATTTAAATAAAGGTATGGGGGTGGCACCCGGAGTGGAGAAATGAGAGTGTGTTTGTCTTTTATTTATGTGAGTGGGTTGTACACGACACTGATAAATGAAGCGATGATACTAAAGATGGTATCATGTATGAACGTGAAGCACAATAAGACCGTATCTACTGATGTGTGGGCCCAATGTCAAATAAGCACATATGAGGGGGGGGGTATGGGGCTGCTACGACAACTACTTAAAATAATTATAAGTATAAATGGTCAATCAGCATGGGCCCCCCTTTTTGTAAGCCTCTCCCCTCTAACGGGATGGTACCAAGCTGTGTCTATGCGCTAAAAAAACATTCTGCTAAATACTGTTTAAAAAAGTCGAACTAGCCTCGGACCCCAATATGCCAAAAAAAAAATAATAAAGGGACATTACCGGTATAAATCTAAGAGAGTTAAGGGAACTTTAATTTTGCACAGGATACAGTTTTAAAAAACAACAACATGGGGGGTGAGCACTCCGCACTGTGGACTTTGGTGCGTTGGGGAAAATCAATTTAAAAAAAAAAATGTTAACAAGGAAGTGGGAAAAAAATCATTTTAGTGGTTTTTAACTGTAGAGGCAATACCAGTTTTAAAAAACTGAACTCCGGCTCTCTCAAATTTACTTTTTTTTTTTAATTAGTAACCGAATACAGAGGTGCTCAAATGCAAGCTAAGCGACCCTCTTAGGGCCTCTTTTACCGTCAAAATTTACATCAATTTATTTGGTGATTTAAAGACCCCCCCCCCCAATTAGTACTTTTGCATAAGGCCCGTAAATATCTTCAAAAGCAGTGGCGTAGGAAGGGTAATGCGGGTTGTGAAGCCACACAGGGCGCCGAATTAGGACCGGGAGAGGGGGGGGCAAAAGAGCGCTGTGAAATATTTAGACACTTTTCAGACTGGGAGGGAGGGCGCCAAAAAAATGTAACTTGCAAAGGGCGCCACAATAGCTAGCTACGGCCCTGCTTTAAAGATCTCTGCCCAGCCCCCCCACCACCCCCTTTCCTTCAACAAATGTATGCCATTGCTCCTTGTTACTTCCTACGTACAGAGTACAACCATTGCTCCTTGTTACTTCCTACGTACAGAGTACAACCATTGCTCCTTGTTACTTCCTACGTACAGAGTACAACCATTGCTCCTTGTTACTTCCTACGTACAGAGTACAACCATTGCTCCTTGTTACTTCCTACGTACAGAGTACAACCATTGCTCCTTGTTACTTCCTACGTACAGAGTACAACCATTGCTCCTTGTTACTTCCTACGTACAGAGTACAACCATTGCTCCTTGTTACTTCCTACGTACAGAGTACAACCATTGCTCCTTGTTACTTCCTACGTACAGAGTACAACCATTGCTCCTTGTTACTTCCTACGTACAGAGTACAACCATTGCTCCTTGTTACTTCCCTACGTACAGAGTACAACCATTGCTCCTTGTTACTTCCTACGTACAGAGTACAACCATTGCTCCTTGTTACTTCCTACGTACAGAGTACAACCATTGCTCCTTGTTACTTCCTACGTACAGAGTACAACCATTGCTCCTTGTTACTTCCTACGTACAGAGTACAACCATTGCTCCTTGTTACTTCCTACGTACAGAGTACAACCATTGCTCCTTGTTACTTCCTACGTACAGAGTACAACCATTGCTCCTTGTTACTTCCTACGTACAGAGTACAACCAGTGCCGCCGAGAGGGGGGAGGCGGGGGGGGGGCAAATGGTCAGGGGCCCGGACTGAGCTGGCCAATCAACTTTTGAAAATGTTATTATCAGCACGGGGGGGGGTGGCCGTGACAGCCCTGCCCAGGGGCCCGAAATTTCTGTCGGTGGGCATGAGTAGTACATACTTGTCGTTATGTACACAGATGTCAATAATGTGTCATGTACGTGTCATAATGACTTCATTGGGTTAGAATGAAAATTAAGTCTATTATGTTGACAAGAACAAATGTCCACCTGATGTAATTTCACAATGTGCAATTCAAGCGTGACAACTTACGGAGAAATGACTAAGTTAGACAGAAATGTCAACTCGACAATGTGTACAGAAATGACTATACGGCTAGATTGATGGAATGGGCCAAAATAACTATGTAGTCAGAAAGTACCAAAATGACTAGGCAGACAGAAATTGCTATGAAACTTTGCAGTCAGAAATGTCTATATGACTTTGCAGGCAGCAAAGACCATATGATATACATACAGCTGATGAGTCACTGATGACTATGTAAATGATTATGTAGACAGCAATGTCTATATGACTATGCAGGCAGCAAAGACTATATATGACTATGTAGACAGCAAAGACTATATATGACTATGTAGACAGCAATGTCTATATGACTAGGTAGACAGCAATGTCTATATGACTAGGTAGACAGCAATGTCTATATGACTATGTAGACAGAAATGTCTATATGACTATGCAGAGACATCAACTGTATGACGTACCTGATGTAAGGGAAGTCTGGTTCAACGTGCCCGTGGTACACAGCGATACCGTATCTGAAAAAAAAATGTTAAATTAGAGAAACCAATGCAGCAACCAATCGAATACGATTACACATTAGTTTAAACTTAGCGGTTCTAAAATTATCATACAAAAACAAGACCCCTGGAAGTTACTACGCCCGTTAAGAAACTGTATGTCTTATAATACAGAAATGGTCTAGTTAATGTTTACGTCTAGTTGTATTCTATCTACAATGGGCTATATATAGAATGTACCATTTGTAACAAAAAAAGGGGGGGGGGAAAGACACGACTTATAAGGACTGGTACATGCACGGCAATGTACGCTCTATATTTACAGAATGAATACTGTATATGTTGTTTAAAGACGGTTGAGAGAGAAAGGCATTCAGCAGGCAGCTAAACAAGGGATGACAGTTAACAAGGAGTGGAAGCCAACAGTTAACAGAGAGTGGCCGTTAACAGAGAGTGGCCGTTAACAGAGAGTGGCTGTTAACAGCGAGTGCCAGCTTACAGAGGGTACCAATTAACAGAGAGTGGCAGTTAACAGAGAGTGACAGTTAACAGAGAGTGGCAGTTAACAGAGAGTGACAGTTAACAGAGAGTGACAGTTAACAGAGAGTGACAGTTAACAGAGAGTGACAGTTAACAGAGAGTGACAGTTAACAGAGAGTGGCAGTTAACAGAGATTGGAAGTTAACAGAGAGTGACAGTTAACACGGAGGCGCCACGTGAGAAATAGAGTGAACTTAACTATGACCTGAAAAATACCCCTCGTTTCTCTTCGAAGCGCTTTGCCCCACGACCATCCGCCCTTTTAGCAGGCCCCCGGGGGAGGGGGGTAGGAGACTAGGAACCCGCTTATTTATATCATGGAACATTCAACGCAGCATGTAGTTGAGACCCAGAGGCGTACACAACCAATATAAGTATTCTAAGCTGACTACTTACGAGACAAAGAACCCTATCACGATCAACACCTCTGTGATGACAGGCAAAAGATGAAGTCGTCGTTTAAGAAGAACCATGAGGAAAGGCATTCTGGGATCTTCTGGTTTCTGGAATAAAAACACACACATTGTACATAGTAAACAGGTGTCTGGAATAAAACATACATTGTACATAGTGAACAGGTCAGTTTATATACAAGACACTGTGTCATCTTTTCGTTTTCAAGGTAAAAAAAAAAGTCAAAAGGACAAGGCCTGGGACAGACGTTTCGTTTCTATATCGTTATAGTAGGTCATCTCCAAACGGGGGACGGGGGGAGGGATTCCCTTAAGCGCAGAGTCTGTCGCCTGAGTTGTCAGCCCCTGAGGCCGCAACTGCCCATGATATTCCCAGGAGGCTAATGCTTTAAAATACTTTAAATAATGTGCAAGAGAGAGAGAGAGAGAGAGAGAGAGAGAGAGAGAGAGGAAGGGAGGGAAGAGAGAGAGAATAACTGGTTCATTAGACTGGTTGTCCTGACAATTCTAAAAATCTGAAATCTAATACAATTTCAGTGAACCAGTGATGTAAATAATTAATCAAATCAAAAACTTCAAAGCTTTCAACAGGATGAACCCGTGAAATTTAAATGCCACCAATAATAAAACATGTGTTTAAAGTGGCTCAAGGTGTACTTCTTCAATCACGTCATTACACCCTGCTAATGAAATATTTTATTCGCATACGAAATAAAAAAAAATATTCGATAATAATATCGCAATGCTTTTACATATTATGAAAAATATAATAAGTAACAAAGCAATAAACTGCTTACCAAATACTTCAATAAAAACAGAATTATTCAAACTTTTATAAGAAAATGAACCGTTTAAAATGAATTCTTTATCTTCTGATTTATGCAGGATGAATGATAATACAAAACCAGTAACAGAAGCAACACGCGTTCAGCTAGTAAATGTTGTCAATGGTAAACTCTTGACTGACATATCCAAGTTAGCTCCAAAGTAAAGGGAAAATTTCAGATCTTAAAATAGTAACCAATCAGAGAACCGGAAATAAATGAGCGCACCCCCCCCCCTTTCCCCGAAACAAGTTGATTCGTGTTTTTATTTGGGATGCGCGTCTTGTTGTGAAGTCTATCAACTAGTTCGAGAGAGTTTTCGCGCCTTGATTACATCACTTTAGACATAATAATGCCAAAAGAAGTGAATATGTCTATTTTTGTAAATTGTTTTCATGATTCTATTAAATGATGCAACACGTCTTAACTAGTGTCATCCAGTCTGGTCAGAAGTTCCCCAATTATTGTAAAGGCACATTGTGAATTAATTCGCGTGAATTATTTATTTATTATTTGTATTTGAAAAAAATCGCGTGATTCGGAATGGTGTCTTTACGTTGAAAGGGTTCTTTTGTTAAAACTTAACTTATTAAGACTTTTCAAATATGTTAAAAAATTAAAGTTTTATTAGAGAAATATTGATAGATAGTCAGAAATATTGACAGACATAAAGATAAAATAGATAGACAGACCGACATATATACATACATACATACATACATACAGACATACAGACAGACAGACAGACAGAGAGACAGTCAGACAGATAGATAGATAGATAGATAGATAGACAGACAGACAGACAGATAGATAGATAGATAGATAGATAGATAGATAGATAGATAGATAGATAGATAGATAGATAGATAGATAGATAGATAGATAGATAGATAGATAGATAGATAGATAGATAGATAGATAGATAGATAGATAGATAGATAGATAGATAGATAGATAGATAGATAGATAGATAGATAGATAGATAGATAGATAGATAGATAGATAGATAGATAGATAGATAGATAGATAAAGTCGTCGACCATCAATGCGGATGTTCTAAACCTAAAAATACCCATTTAGCGATCCATTCATGAGTTGAAGTGGTATACATACACACACACACATGCTCACACCTATGTCACTGTTCTTGTGAGTACTTCGGAGAGTCATGCTCGTGAGAGTGAGTAATGTCACACCAGGAGTAATTAAAAAAAAATAAAACATTTCAGCAAGTAAGTTGACAGACGTAATTAAAAATAAGAAGAAGAGAATGACACTGCAGATATCTGCAACTTGTGTTATTAAAATAACCACTTTATATTCTGTTTTTCGAATGACGTCATCAATACGTGTCTTTATTAATGAGCTTTCTACCAAAACGAGGCAGTATTCTTCTTTCACTTTCGTTTTTGTTTGGGGGGGGGGGCTCTAAGTCTACAAGCTTTATCACCGTTGTGTTTCCATGAGTCAGGTTGGAGACGTTACCAGGGAGGGAAGGGGGGCGGTGGTCTGCCCCTGGTCGGCTATTGACCGATCACCTTCAAAGGGTGGACTTTTCACCACTTGAGTATAATTTGACACGGGAAAGGGGGGGGGGGGGGGTAGGCATTATTAGGATCCATCCCGGGCGGCCATTAACTATAGTTTCGGTTGCTGGTTTATGTTATTGTCCACGGGTGGGCAAACTTTTCCGAGCGCGGACCACAATGGGTCTTACAATTTGACAGAAGTGCTGGATCAAGAACAGATAAATGGGGTGTTTCTTGTTGGGGACCTCCAACCCCCTCACCCCATTGAATGTGGCTTTAAAGTCGTTGTGCACCCCGCCCCGCAAGTTGCTAAGCGCGGCTTTGGCTGCATCTACCGGGTGCCGCCAGGGGCAGGGTCGGGGAGGAGGGCCAAATGCTCAGGGGCCCGGCGACGAGTTTTAGGGGCCCGGACTGAGCTGGCCAATCAACTTTTGAAAATATTATTATCAGCACGGGGCGGCGGGCCGTGACAGCCCTGCTCAGGGGGGCCCGAAATGTATGTCGGTGGTACT
>JAGDYQ010000128.1:468797-484443 GCA_021962125.1 Bulinus truncatus | reverse complement strand
ATATATATATATATACCGTCCTTCAGTGACGTCAGTGCAGTGCGCTTCTGAAATTTAACTGAAAAAAGGTGCTGGAACTAACTTTAAACGCCCATCAGAATACGAACTTGAAAAAACTAAGGCGTGATAGTTATGAATGGACAGTGGCTGCTTCACCCTCACATGTATCTCAACAAACAATATCAACAGGAGAGCATCAATATTGTCTTACCATCAGTGGTATGAATAGGTTCAAAGTTTTTTTTCCGGTTTTCAAGGGACCCGGCAAAGGTATCCCCGGGTCCCCTAGAGCAAGAAGATATCTCGAGGCCCAGAGCTGACCTATATTCTCAGGCCCAACGAGCAGAGAGCAACTACGATGCCTAAGCAAAGAAACCTTTCAGGGCCCTGAAGTGGTAGAACCTGCAGACATTTTATCATGTGGAAAAATTAAAATTCTTCTTCTGGGGCTATCTTTGCGGTGTGGTTTCAACAGCATTCCCATTTGTTTGACTGAGGTCGAAACATTTCTTCAAGTTATTTCAAAGTTCTTCTATGTAAGTTTCTAAACAGGAAAACCCGGACGTTTGAATTCATATTTTTTTGTTTTTCTGTGTATTTCTGATTCTTTTTCGTTCTTTACTATATGTTGTCCATGAACGTCACGATTTTTTCAGAATTATTATTAGAAAACCGGAAATTACCAGAAAGTTCGTTAATATATGTGCGATCTGGCAAATGTGAAGCATAGCGGGAAAAAAAATGTTATAACTCATGATCTTGTTTAGTAGTCCAAATTACGTTCACTCAACTAAGAGTTCCACTTGAATTGACTCGCGTTACTACTCACTCCTAAGAGTCATTGGTCTAAAATTTAAACACAATTAGAAATCAGCGAACATTATTATTAGAAAACCGACATGTTACAATGAGGAAAGTACCAGCATCCATAGTGGGTGAAGGAGTAGTTTGGATAAAATGAAGGGGGATGCAGACAGTGCCATGCCCCTTGGGGCCGGGGCATAGTTGCCCACAGACAGCTTTCAATAGTTCATGGATGTGTAAAATATCTCACAATATTTTTTTTTTTTTTTTATTTTTTAAAGAATAATTGGATAAATTTTACGTAGGTCAAATTAGAAATCATCGACTCTGCAAAACACAAAAGAATCAATAATCTCTTACACCAGCTGGATAAAAAAACAAAATTATAAACAGGTAATCTCTACACCAACTGGATAAAACAAAATTATAAACAATAATCTCACCCACTAGCTGGATAAAACAAAATTATAAACAGTAATCTCTACACCAGCTGGATAAACAAAGCAAAATTATAAACACTAATCTCTACACCAGCTGGATAAAACAAAATTATAAACAGTAATCCTACACTAACTGGATCAACTACAAAAAATCGATAGAGCGAATCGATCATACGTTACCTGATGATTGTAAACCTACTTGCCATACGCTTTCACTTTCACACACACACAGATATATTACTGAACACACAGCACATATTTAAACACACATACATAGATACTCAAACACTCTCTCTCTCTTTTACACACACACACACTAAACACAAACACTCTCTACTTTTATCTCAAACTGAGTCACAAATTCATTCTGTTTAACTTACATACATCCCAGATCCTCGGTCGGTGAACTTCATTAAAAATAATAATTTATAATCTGGCAAGCCCACGAAGAATATTGATTATTTAAAGTTTACTCCTCAGTCGCGTTTTATAGCGCTTTACCTGATTACATTTTTGTATTATGCTGTTTTTTAGGGACTGGGGGGGGGTAGGTTTAGTTGGTTTTTTTGTTTGCTTGAGTGGTTTGTTGTTGGTTGGGTTTGTTGTTGATTGGTTTGGTGATTAGCTTGTTGTTTGTTGGTTTGTTGTTGGTTGGTTTGGTGATTGGTTTAGTTGTTGGTCGGTTTGTTGATTAGTTTGTTGTTGGTTGGTTTGTTGGTTGGTCTGTTGGTTGATTTGTTGCCAGTTTGGTTGGTTTGTTGTTTGGTTGGTTTGTTGTTGGTTGGTTTGTTGTTGATTGGTTTGTTGTTGGTTGATTTGTTGATTGGTTGGTTTGTTAATTAGTTTGTTGTTGGTTGGTTTGTTTTTTGGTTGATTTGTTGATCAGTTTGTTGTTGATTGGTTTGTTGGATTTGGTCTGTTGGTTGGTTTGTTGCAGTTAGTTTGTTGTTGAATTGGTTTGTTGATTGGTTTGTTGTTGGATTGGTTTTACATTTGGTTCGGTCAGTTGGTTGGTTTGTTGTTGGTTGGTTTGTTGATTGGTTGGTTTGTTGATTGGTTTGTTGTTGGTTGGTTTGTTGATTAGTTTGTTGTTGGTTGGTTTGGTTGTTTATTACGGTTGGTTTGGTGATTAGTTTGTTGTTGATTGGTTTATTGGATTGGTCTGTTGGTTGGTTTGTTGTTGGTTGGTTTGTTGATTAGTCTGTTGGTGATTGAATTAATTTTGGTTGGTCTGTTGGTTGGTTTGTTGATAATTGGTTTGTTGATTGGTTTGATTGTTGAATTGGTTTGTTGGTTTGTGATGTTGGAATTGGTTTGTTGATTAGTTTGTTGTTGATTGGTTTGTTGGTTGGTCTGTTGGTTGGTTTTTATGTTGGTTGGTTTGTTGATTAGTTTGTTGTTGATTGAATTTTTGGTTGGTCTGTTGGTTGCGTTTGTTGATAATTGGTCATGTTGATTGGTTTGTTGTTGATTGGTTTGTTGGTTTGTCTGTTGGTTGGTTTATTTGTTGATTGGTTTGTTGATTGGTTTGTTGTTGGTTGGTTTGTTGGTTGGTGTGATGTTGATTAGTTTGTTGTTGATTGTTTGTTGATTGGATTGTAGTTGGTTGGGTTGTTGTTGATTGGTTTGTTGGTTGGTTTGTTGTTGGTAGGTTTTTTGATTGGTTTGATGTTGATTGGTTTGGTAACTTTAGTTGGTTGATTTATAGTTATACTTTGGATACGGAGGTAAAGGCTACCGGTGATGTGTATGTGGGGGCATGTGTGTGTATGTGTATGTGCGTGCATGTGTATGTGTAGTTCTTACAAGTCATACTTCAACGTCTGCTCTTAACATATCAATCTAAAGTATAACTGACGAGACTAATAAAACAATGTGACTTTTGTACAATAACTGTTTAAACTGACATAGTCATGCTGAAGAATTGCTAGTTTCAGATTGAGTTGATTACCTATTGCATGATGGGAAGTCCAAATAATAACTCTATCGACTGCATCTAAAAATAGAACCAGCGCACAATCCACCTAAAGATGAAAGGGACGAGTTGAGGTGAACAAACACGGATACAGAGAGAAATAGTTAAATGCATCTGAGCAGGTCATATTTGGGTTGTCATTGGTCACGTCTGAAAGAGTCCACAACGACCAGACGTGTGACTCGCAACTATTCAAGTGTGACCAACACCATATCACTGCGCTGGTATTTGATATGCCGAGGCTTGGAGATGACGCCTCTTTGAGATTCCGAAGTTTCCTGAGTCACAGGAAATGTTTCATCTTTATGAAACAGTAAAAGTATTATTCAAATATCGCTTTTTTGTGTGAAAGGGTGTTAGAATATTGCAAGGGGAAGACGAATGCGTCTCGCATCGACCTCAAGAGTTGCCACCCCTGGTATAATAAATGTATTTGTATTACTGTGCTTGAACTGTCAGTAGCTGGGGGGAATATATCATGAGTCATTTGTCAAGTACATGAATCATAAAGTTATTTTAGTATAGTAGAGGTAATTCCCTAACGAAATGAAGTCATCTCCAGTGTGCCAAGATGTTCAGTGGTTGTGATTCACCAAGTAGTCACCCATTGTTTGGACAAATCACTCGCTGTCACGCATGAGAAGAGAGCTGTCACGTTGAATTAACAGCAATACATACGAGAGATTACAGTATGAGGTCATCCAAGTCCGGTAGATGGACAATTATGCTTAACAGATGACTCGACCCGATGCCTTCATTAAGTTTGGATTTGTTGACATGGATGGAAAGATTTAAACAAGGGGGGGAGAAAAGACGCTATGCCAAGAATGTCAGCGGAAGTGAAAATATTGGGAATAGCTCAGTCATAAAATATTGGGAATACCGGGTCAATAAAATATTGGGAATAGCTCAGTCATAAAATATTGGGAATAGCTCAGTCATAAAATATTGGGAATAGCTTCGAAGTCATAAAATATTGGGAATAGCTCAGTCATAAAACATTGGGAATAGCTCAGTCATAAAATATTGGGAATAGCTCAGTCATAAAATTGGGTGCTGGATGAGGTTTAAACATTAGTGATGACCAGATCAGATGCTGACACTTCGTATCGCTCAACTGGGTGGCCAGTTCTTTGTGCGGCTGATGGACAGGGGCAGTTTCAAAGTAACTCCTGCAATACTGTCTCATAATTGTGTGTCTGTTTATACAATCCTCTTGACCGTCGGTCAGTTATTGAGTGTAAGTTGAAGCGAGACAATAATGGTGTACCGATTGAGGCTAAAAATAATTCGGTTCAAGATGGAGCTATAAACATATCATCTTTATATGGCGACAAACAACAGTTCCCGCTGGGTGTAGCAGTGAGCTGGTAGTGTGGTATCGAGCCCGACTTGCCACACGGAAGACCTCAGGTTTGATCACGGTCACCTAGAGCAATGTAGTAGCTCAAACTGCTCCGTGGTCGGATCGACTTCCTTGTCCACTGACTAAAGACTACCAGACTATAAGACTACCAGACTATAAGACTACCAGACTATAAGACTACCAGACTACTGTTAAGGAAAGTAAAAAGGCTGGTCATAGTACTGGGCCACCGGCGGCGGAACGAAATATTTTACGGGGGGGGGGCAAACCAAAATTCAAGCGGGGGGCTGTGCCCCCCCCACTGAAAAATTTAAGGAGGGGCAAAACAAAATATGACCGAAAGACAAATTTTACCCCCTTAATTCTATAATGGTATTTAGTAATTCTATGGTAGCATATTTAATCGATATTATTAAAAAAATAATATTTAAAAAAAAATAAAAATGAACATTGAGCACTTCTGTCAGCGTCAACTGATTCGTAATGTCAGTTTGTTTACACATTTAATAGTGAAATTAGATCAGAAAATTACCGATAATTATCATGAATGATGATGAATATGAAACCGGAAACGGGAAACTCAATAAACAAAAAAGTAATTTATGAAAATAATAAATAATTTCATTGCCTTTAAAAATTACATTTGTATCATTCGGTAGATGGCAAATACTTCTCTATACTTATAAGACGCATTTTAAAGCATTCAGTCTGTCTGGTCCCTTAAAACTCAAGATCCAGACAACCAAATAACGCGTGAAATTTGATACAGGCAGTGGCGCAACCGGAGGGAGGGGGAAGGCAGGGAGGGGGGCTTGAGCCACCCCCCAGGCCAAATCAGCAATACATAATTTACGTTATAAAGTTACAAAAAGACTGTCAAACTGTCTTTTTCAATATGTGAGCCCCCCCCCCCCAGCATTTTTTGCTGGTTACGCCACTGGGTACATGTACACAAAAAATTACATGGGATATGTTCTTAAACATGGTTTTGTTCCAACTCAATGGGCAATTTAACTGTAATTAATTATTTTGGATATCAAAGACATGAAAATTGGCAAACTTTTTACCCCGATTTCAGGTTTCATTACGAGCTTCTCTCCCACATAGCTAACTTACTATATATATGATCGGTACGGGGAGCCAAATATCACATTACTTACTACATTATTACATTCCATTCCTTCATCCATAGGAATCATCATGCCTAAGAGAGAGAGAGAGAGAGAGGGGAGGGAGGGAAAGAGGGAGGGAGGGAGGGAGAAGGAGAGAGAGAGAGAGAGAGAGAGAGAGAGAGGGAAGAGAGAGGAGGAGGAGAGAGAGGGAGGTGAGGGAGGGAGGGAGAGAGAGAGGAACTGTCAAATCAGTGTTGGATTTCACATTGCTTTAAGATAAATGCAATCCTTTTTTATTGCAATTTGCATGCAAATAAACCCTTTTTTACGCGTCTTATTTTTTAAATCTTAAGTAAACATCAAATTATTTTCTCTAAATAAACAGAAAACATATTTTAAACCTTTGAAGCAAAGCCGGGTACTTGCAACTAATTCTTGGGTAATATGCCACAACAACTCTCAATAATGTGATTACTGTAAAATGTCAATTAATTATAATTTCTTTTCAAATATTAAATTTAAGAAATAAATCAAAGGAATTAAGGAAATGAAAATGATACATATAAACTAAAATGAATTACAAAGTTAAAAAAGTTAAAATTTTAGGGGGGGGCACAAAAACTTCAAGGGGGTGGCGCCGCCCCCCCCCCTTAAGTTTTAGGGCCGCTGCCTCCTGCCCCCCTGCTCCGCCGCCAGTGGTACTAGCCACACCATGATTTGAAAGAGTTGTGGCAAGAGAAAGAGTTGAATTCTATCTGACCCCAATGATCTTTGCAGGTTATATGTGAGAGTTGATGTGAAATATTTACACCATATGATACACTATAAGGTCATATGTTTTTGATCAGATGTTAGGTCATGCCCCCCCCCCCCCCCCGTTACCGCAAGTTTAGGTAAGACATCATTAAATTATCGAAATATTTTTTCGTTCTAAGACCAACAATGAAAAAAAGTCCCCCCCCCCTCGGTTAAAGCTGTCTAGATCCGTCCCCTGCACACACCTATGGTGACCTAAATTAACTGGGTCTCCATGTAACTAAGTTTCGTTTCAACAAAAAAATTCTGAACATGTTTCTGACGCACGTGGGAGTGACGGACTTCATGCACATCGTTTCGTTTGGCTACTATACGTACACCGCGGGCTGGAAAGAGTTAATGAGTTATACAACATGAGCTTGATGGAGTTAATGGGTTGACAATAACCATTCCCCATTGCCCCTACATTCTAAACTTTTCCCGCGTCACCTGGCAGACGTGTAGAAAACGTTTTTTTCCTCATGAAACTGACCATTGACCGACCGGTTGATGGACAAATTAATCAAGTGGTCATTACTGTATATCTTTTTAACTGCATTCTGCTAATCCAGTTGCAGGGTAGAGGGAAATATTTTTTCTTAAAAAGTATTAATCCACTAATGACCACTTGATTGAGAAATAGAGAGAGAGAGAGAGAGAGAAAATATATATAGTGAGAGAAATAGAGAGAGGGAGAAATAGAGAGAGAGGGAGAAATAGAGAGAGAGTGAGAGAGAAATAGAGAGAGTGAGAGAGAGAAATAGAGAGAGAGAGAAATAGAGAGAGAGAAATAGAGAGTGAGAGAGAGAGAATTAGAGAGGGAGAGTATATATATATATATATATATAGAGAGAGAGAGAAATAGAGAGAGAGAGAGAGAGAGAGAGAGAGAGAAAGAGAGAAAGTAAAAAAAAAAACAAACAGTTGGACAGAAACCTTATATCATAATCTTTTTTGCCTCGTGATCCAGGAAGTAAAATCCCTACAGTATATTCCGATTTTGTTATTTTGCAGCTGTTTACATAATAGGTTGGTCACGGGGTCAACTTCATCCACACCACCATCATTACCCCTCCCCCCCCCCCCAGTAGCATAAGACTCTAATGACATCACTCAAACTTTCTCCCCATTGCCTCCTCTTCCTCCTCTCTCTCTCTCTCTCTGTTTCTCTCTCTCTCTCTCTCTCTCTCTCTCTCTCGTTTCTCTCTCTCTCTCTCTCTCTCTCTTTCTCTCTTTTTTTTTTTTTCATTCACAGACCACCATCAAACGGGTTCTTCTCGTTCGTCACAGCCAAGGGAAGATAATGCAGCTTTAAAAAAAAAAAAAATTCACCATTCAACATGTAAGTAACGAGGAGACGTTTTTGTTGGGTCACTTCTTGCTTGCCACCCACACAAACATCGTCCCGGCGGTGGGGGTTAAGGTGGCAAACAGTCGTGAAGAGTGGAAGGGTGGAAGGGGGATAGACAAGTGTGTTCTTGCTTTAAGCCTTTCTAAAAAAATGGTGTGCCCGCCCCCTCCAAAATGCTAAGTCGATTGTTTCATTGTTGTTGTTAATTTAGATGTGAAATAAATTGGCCCGCGAGTACTTTTGAAAAACATGGGGGCCCCTCATGTTTGTTAGACCCCCCTAGACTGAACAATTTCATAACTTAAAAAAAAATCATTTACCTACCCCCCTTTTCCCTCCACTGTATCTGTTAATTATGGCTTTTTGTTTCGATGTAGGGGCTCCGTCACGCTGACCTACTTTACGTTGTCGAAAAGGTCGCACGATGTTTGTGTTAGGGATAAGAT
This sequence comes from Bulinus truncatus, assembly GCA_021962125.1. Taxonomy (NCBI): domain Eukaryota; kingdom Metazoa; phylum Mollusca; class Gastropoda; family Planorbidae; genus Bulinus; species Bulinus truncatus. The sequence goes on along the minus strand of JAGDYQ010000128.1, from coordinate 476,154 downwards.
TGCTAAATATGTCCCAGTGAAAAAATACCTGCACCCACGTAGATCAAACATACGCTGACCAGACACAGTAGCATCCTCACACACACAGACACACACACAGACACACTCAGACAGACACATACAATACTTAAACAGTCAGACAGACACATACAACACTCTTAAGTTTTTGTTTTTGTTTTTTTTAAAACCATTTCAGGTTTGTTCTATTACAGTTTAAAGTAAAGAAAGTTGACCTGAATGGAACTTTCCCAGGTGGGAGGCGGGTAATTACCTGTGTGTGCGGATAGACGGTATTGGGGTCAAGGCTGCTGCTTTTTCACAAAATTCTCCAATCACTTTTTTTTTCATTCCACCTGACCGGACTTAATAAAAAAAAAATGACGTAATCACGCGTAACCAATCGGAAAAACCCCGTTCACGTGTTAGTCTTATGAATTGAAAACAAAAAAGAGAGATGGTGAATGTCTCAAAGAGCGAATCAAGTGAAGTAAAATATGTCTCACTTATTTGATTTAAAATGTCAGCAGTAACTCACAGCTGACGTTAGTTAAGTTATGATTTACAAACTGTACATAAGAATAGAATTATCACCTCACTCACGCGCACTATTAATCGTGTTCACAAAGACATTAACACCGGACAGTTTTTTTTTCTTTTTTTTCCCCGTACTTGTGGCCTACATTACGTGGCCCGTGAGATGATAACATTATAAAGACATTCAGGGCCGTTCTTGTGGATAGGAGCACCTGACTGGTTCTTAGGAGGGCCGCACTCTTTAAGGAGGCCCGGGGGTTGGGGGAGGGCTTTTGGAACTTTTATTTAGTTGTAGCCAATTACAAATTGTAACTGTAATCTGTAGTTATTATATAAAAAGACAATCAAACAACTACGATGATCTTGTTGTGTGTGAATGTGTGTGTGTGTCCTAAAAAATAGCACAGTTTAGTAATAAAAGAAATTCCCAATTACAATCATTAAATCAATTGAATGTTGGTGCGGGATTTCCCGATAGAAGTTGATGGTTTTTGAGTGTACATGTACTTTTGTACGAATACACTGCCAGCCCAACCACTAGATCAGTCGTGGCGATGTACGGCACGCGTGCCACGGTCGGCACGCATAGACACATCTGTCGGCACGCGATTAAAATATCACTTCCTTTAATTTTAATTGGAATGTTGGCACTTTGCTATAAATAAGTTGTTGTTTTTTTTCGGCAAGGGTTGGCAATTAAAGATACACGCGCACACACACACACACACACACACACAAATGGTCTTTATGGAAATGTTAGAAAATTGCCTTTCTTTAATAGTCAATGGATGGAATCATTTTTTTGTTTTAAGTGACAGCGAAAAAGTGAACATTGAAATAAGTTGTGGCTTTTGGTTTGTTTGTTTTTACATCAATATAGTCTGATACTGGCTGACAGACTGTCTGAGTTACTGCAGAATTTTTACATTTACCCACTTTTATGAATTTACACAATCTTTTATGAAAACTACAGAAATGGTATGACAACAAATTACAGCAAAAGAACTACTTTCACCAACCCTGTTGTTTTCTTTTCTATCATTTTTATTTTTTCTTTAATGATTCCTTTTATCAAAATGTTATTATTATTCAAAAAATCATTTTTTTTTAAAATGGCCACAGAACAGTTGTTCCAAACATCGACTCTGCCCATTGGCCCTTTTCCCCAATTCCCGGACAACGTCCCTGAGTACCTCCCCCCCCCCGCCCCCCCCCCGCCCCTTTCCCTCCCAGAAAACCTAAGATCCAACTAAATATGCACGTGCCCAACTGTCTAACGGTTTAAGCTAATATCAATCAGTAACCCTAACCTCAGGTCGTGGCCTTTGACCCTCAAGGATAATTTCAAAAAAAAAAGAAGACGTCGTGTTTTTTTTTTAATTCTCTGCTGCGTAGAATTTGTATATACAATAGAATACGGATGCAGGCAACAGCACACAGCCGGATAACAACGTTACATCACACATGCAACGTAAACAACCCTTTCCTTTACTTAGAACTGCAGTTGGATAAAACCTTCTACGCCTCTTTTTTTTTCTCCTCGTGTGACAGTTTGATAAATGGCTTCTATTTAACGAAACAATGTGTTCACTGTTGTTTTATCTTTTTTTATTTTCTAATTTTAGCCATATATTTTTTTTCTGCTTTAGATATAAAAAAAAACAATTTCGTTACACTGCATGATGCTGTTTTGTTAAAATTAGAAAGAGAAAAAAAAAAAAAAAAAAGAGAGAAAAAAAATCTATAAAGGACAATCGAAGAGCTATTATTATTAATACAATGGTGGGCAGAAATTGTATAAATGTTGAAGAATTGTCAAATATTGAGCATGTATTTAGCAGTTCGTTTGGTCACGTGACCCCACTTAATACCGCACAGGTTTCGAATCTACAGAAAGGGTCTACATCCGGATGTCAATGGTATTGTTCACGCCCTCAAGCAGTTCCGTTAACAGAGACTCAATAAAAACAACCATTCAAACACTTGCACCTGTTCTGGATGTCTTGTTGTTTAATTTTCTATATGTGGTGATATGGTTGATAGCCCGAACACCAATGTGAAGAGTGCAGGTTTGAACCTCAGTGGTCCGTGGCGGCCCAGTAAAGCTGGTATTCCAATTCGTAGTTCCGTTCAAAGACCTAAGGGCCGAATAAAAGAAGCGGGTGGTTAGATAAGATTGGAGAAAGAGACCTTAAAGCCATAGAGAGTGAGAGGAGTGGAGGAAGAAGACCATGGATCGGGAAAAGTGGGGAAGAGTAATATGGCAGAAGATAAATCATATGAATACTGACCTTCATGTCCATCCAGGACTGTTCCTGTGGTCTCAACAGCTTTCAAGGAATGGGAGACTAATGGAGAATAATCATTGGACAGCCTGTCATTCGGGGGGGGGTTCTGAAAAGTGGACAGAGTGGTGTAGTATGGCAGGCCAATAATGGGCTGTAGAGCCAATTGAAAAATAAGTAGTAAGATGGATAAAACATTAGACATAAATATTCTACAAGTGTAAAGAAAAGAATTAAGGACTCAACTTATTGTCTTAACGGCTATCAGGGAGGATAAAGGTGTCGCATTTACCAGTTTCTGTAACAACGACATATAAATGGATTGTGTGGTTAGCACAACGCCCGGCCACCTTTAACTTTTCAACATGTCGGGTAACCATCTCAATCTAGATGGACTAAGATCGCCCGTCTGTCGGTCGACCTGGGATCCCTGTGGTCGATCGGTGGTGAGAACTGCTGCTGTGTGTTCTCAAGTCCTCAGGTTTGAAAGTCCCTTAAGTCCGCCTAGATTTGAATGTGTACCTGAATTCAATTGGGGGAAGTAAATGTGGCTGGGCGTTGCTCCACAAAGCCTTAAATGTAGACACAAATGAATCTCTACACACTTCATCTGACAATATGGCCCTGGCCGTTTGAGTAATTACAAATATATATATATTTAATAATTTATTGAGCTTCAATGTTTATTTAATTATGGCCAAAAGAAAACAAAAATCATACCTCCAGGAATTTCTCTTAGCATAGGCGGCCCCACATCACCAACGAAATCTGCCAACCCCTTAGAAAGACACTGCCCGCTGCAACCTAATCTCACGATTAAAAAAAAAACAAAGCGCTCAATTTAATTGGAGATGTTCCGTCACGTGACATGTTTATATACAATCAGTTGTTGTTGTTGTTTTTAATTCAGCAGCAATTACATTCAAACGTAGCAGACGTGGGCACTACTCACTAATGGCGCTAAAATAAAAAAAAAATAAAAACTCAAATTCTCACTCAATTTACCTCCCCCATGTCCACCCCCCACCACCCCATACAACCCACCAGTTTAAAAATGTAACAGTCTAGACATTTTTTAATTCATGCTCAATTTTCTAATTAATTATTCCATCCATCCAATCCACGAGGTTTTTGTCTTACCCCCCCCCCCCCTTTTTTTTTCTCTGTGTGTTTTAATTCGCTGCTTAAAAGCACAAAACAGTTTCAACATCAGGGTCGACATGACCTAGCCTCCTATTACATAACTAGTCCGTGTCACATGATCTAGCCTCCTGTTACATCACCTGTCGGTGTCACATGATCTAGCCTCCTGTTACATCACCTGTCGGTGTCACATGATCTAGCCTCCTGTTACATCACCTGTCGGTGTCACATGACCTAGCCTCCTGTTACATCACCTGTCGGTGTTACATGACCTAGCTTCCTGTTACATGACCTGTCGGTGTCACATGACCTAGCTTCCTAAGTTAGTACATCACCTGTCGGTGTCACATGACCTAGTTTCCTGTTACATGACCTGTCGGTGTCACATGACCTAGCTTCCTGTTACATCACCTGTCGGTGTCACATGACCTAGCTTCCTGTTACATGACCTGTCGGTGTCACATGACCTAGCTTCCTGTTACATCACTAGTCGGTGTCACATGACCTAGCTTCCTGTTACATCACCTGTCGGTGTCACATGACCTAGCCTCCTGTTACATCACCTGTCGGTGTCACATGACCTAGCTTCCTGTTACATCACCTGTCGGTGTCGACATGACCTAGCCTCCTGTTACATCACCTGTCGGTGTCACAGTTACAGAATGGAAGTCGTTATTTTTTTTAAGAGTGTAGCCTTTTGTGTCTGGGCTGTGGAAAGCTAATCTTGGGCCCCTGGCTAACTCGTTGAATTTGGGGCATCAACCTGCCAATTTTTTGACAAGTAATTCGATAGCAGATCATTAGACTAGACGGGGCTTCTTAGGGAAGAGTAGCCTTTGTCACGTTGTGTTCTGGTGTCATACGTTGTGGCCTGCGTGTTGTTTGGTTTGCCTCTTCTTTGTGGCCTTCCTGTCGTGTGTTCTGGTTCCCCCCTCCATTGTGGCTCCCGGCTTGTCGACTTCCCCTTGTGACCCCCCCTGTCACATGTTCTTGTTTAAAACATTGAGTCTAAAAATATGAAAGCTAAATGTGTGTTCTATCATGGCTCTAGAAATGTGTGTTCTATCATGGCTCTAGAAATGTCTGTTCTATCATGGCTCTAGAAATTGTTCTATCAAGGCTCTAGAAATGTGTGTTCTATCATGGCTCTAGAAATGTCTGTTCTATCATGGCTCTAGAAATGTCTGTTCTATCAAGGCTCTAGAAATGTGTGTTCTATCATGGCTCTAGAAATGTGTGTTCTATCAAGGCTCTAGAAATGTGTGCTATCATGGCTCTAGAAATGTGTGCTCTATCATGGCTCTAGAAATGTGTGCTCTATCATGGCTCTAGAAATGTGTGTTCCATCATGGCTCTAGAAATGTGTGCTCTATCATGGCTCTAGAAATGTGTGCTCTATCATGGCTCTAGAAATGTGTGCTATCATGGCTCTAGAAATGTGTGCTCTATCATGGCTCTAGAAATGTGTGTTCTATCATGGCTCTAGAAATGTGTGCTCTATCATGGCTCTAGAAATGTGTGCTCTATCATGGCTCTAGAAATGTGTGCTCTATCATGGCTCTAGAAATGTGTGCTCTATCATGGCTCTAGAAATGTGTGTTCTATCATGGCTCTAGAAATGTGTGCTCTATCATGGCTCTAGAAATGTGTGCTCTATCATGGCTCTAGAAATGTGTGCTCTATCATGGCTCTAGAAATGTGTGCTCTATCATGGCTCTAGAAATGTATGCTCTATCATGGCTCTAGAAATGTGTGCTCTATCATGGCTCTAGAAATGTGTGCTCTATCATGGCTCTAGAAATGTGTGCTCTATCATGGCTCTAGAAATGTGTGCTCTATCATGGCTCTAGAAATGTGTGCTCTATCATGGCTCTAGAAATTTCATGTAATCAGAGTCATTTCTAGATACCACCAAGTGCCCCAAGTACAAAAGCTCCCCCCCCCTTCCAAGTGTAAATTTACATAAAATTAGATACTTTTGCTTTGGCCCCCCACAAATATCTCTAAAAGTCTCTGCCTAGTGCCTAGGGCCCCCAGGAACGACCCTGAATACTGTTTCACATAAATGATGACAGGATAATTTTCCTAAACAAATATCATCAATCAAGTTCACAAAAAGAACACATTTCACACCCAGCCCGGCTCCGTGTAGCTTTATCTTTTCGCAGAGAAAGATAATAAGCTAAGGGAGGTAACTTGTAATCTTTGTGCTTTGAAATGATGAATAGCAGATTGCTTCCCCCTGCTGGGAGAAAACTTACCAAACCGCGAGGAAACATGTCGCCATTTTTGAAAACTTGATTGCAATTAGTTTGTTGCTGTTGTGTTGCTGTTGGTTACGTAAGTTTGCTTAGAAAGGGAAAAAATTAAAAGTGTCAAGTAAACAAGAGTTGTCGTTGTTTTATTTTCTAAATTATTAAAGAATAAAGGTAAATTAAGACAATTTTTAAGACACCTATTTAGTTGTTTATTGAGACATCACTTATAGTGAACAGTTCAACTAAACTTTGACATTCTAAATCTTGTATCACTAGTACGTGGCTGTTTAGTTCAGCGTTTAGTTCAGTGTTTAGGTCAATGTTTAGTTCAGTGTTTAGACCTTCCTATACATCTGCCATAAATTTCAACAACTACACATTTAAAACATTCTAATTTAATACAAACGTGGAATTGATATATTTAGTTGAACAAAACTGGCTACCCATTGGACCAATGTAATGAAACAATTGACAGCTTCACCTTCTGATACTCATGTCACGTTCACCTAACTGTGTTTCTTGATGTATGGTATGCACTCAGAACCCGCCTACGGTGAGCATCAGAGTTTCAGAGATGATGCTCACCGTTTTTCTTGTTCACGTTGTGGAACACGTGACTTGTTTAAATTGCTACACTGATCTTGCATATATGGACGTGTTGCATTCCACTCACGTGCATGGTTTAATTAATTTTTTTTTTTCATACTCTCTCGACTTCCGTCCAGGAGCGGATTAAAGACAGTATGGGAAGGGCGGGGGGGGGGCGAGTTTCTTTTTTTTTTTGGCGCCCACTTCCAAATCTGAAATATGCATATTATTAAACGGCATTCTTTCGGTGTCAATTCCTAATTACGCGCCCTATGCGGGTGCTGTGGAGGTCTTTAGAAATCGGGAACCCAAAGTGCGCAAACGAAGCCCTCACCATTGTATCCACCTCTGCTGCCGCCGCTTTGATTTTGGTTATTGAGCAGATGATATTACTATTGTAGGTCTACTACCTACGATTATTGGACTTATTTCCACAAAAACAGTGATGCTAAACTTTTTTTTTCCATGGGCCATTATTGTCTGCCAAAAACATTTGGAGGGCCAAAAATATAATTTTTTCCTATGTATATGTTTAATGAGATATTTTTT
>JAGDYQ010000128.1:445943-468297 GCA_021962125.1 Bulinus truncatus | reverse complement strand
GGAAATAAGTCCAATAATCGTAGGTAGCAGACCTACAATAGTAATATTATCTGCTCAATAACCATAATCAAAGCGACGGCAGCAGAGGTGGATAAAATGGTGGGCGCGCCATTTGCGCACTTTGGGTTCCCGATTTCTAAAGATCTCCACAGCACCCGCATAGGGTGCTTAATTAAACAGGGACACCGAAAGAATGCTGTTTAATATTATGCATTTTTTTCAGATTAGGAAGTGGAAGCCAAAAAAAAAAGAAACTCGAAATTGCCTGAGTGCCCCCCTCGCCTTCCCATACTGTCTTTAATCCGCTCCTGGACGGAAGTCGAGAGAGTATGAAAAAAAAAATTAATTAAATATGCACGTGAGTGAATGCAACTTGTCCATATATGGAATCAGTGTAGCAATTTAAACAAGTCACGTGTTCCACAACGTGAATAAGAAAAACGGTGAGCATCACCTTGACTTTCTGATGCTCACGTAGGCGGGTAGCCGAAAACATACATCCAAGAAACACAGTCAGGTGAACGTGACATGAGTATCAGAAGGTGAAGCTGTCAAGTGATTCGTTACATTTGGGTCCAATGGTAGCCAGTTTTGTTCAACTAAATATATCAATTCCACGTTTGTATTAAATTAGAATGTTTTAAATGTGTAGTTGTTGAAATTTATGGCAGATGTATAGGAAGGTCTAAACACTGAACTAAACGCTGAACTAAGCAGCCACGTACTAGTGATACAAGATTTAGAATGTCAAAGTTTAGTTGAACTGTTCACTATAAGTGATGTCTCAATAAACAACTAAATAGGTGTCTTAAAAATTGTCTTAATTTACCTTTATTCTTTAATAATTTAGAAAATAAAACAACGACAACTCTTGTTTACTTGACACTTTTAATTTTTTCCCCTTTCTAAGCAAACTTACGTAACCAACAGCAACGCAACAGCAACAAACAAATTCCGATAAATTTTTCAAAAATGGCGACATGTTTCCTCGAAGTATGGTAAGTTTTCTCCCAGCAGGGTGAAGCAATCTGCTATTCATCATTTCAAAGCACAAAGATTACAAGTTACCTCCCTTAGCTTATTATCTTTCTTTGCGAAAAGATAGAAGCTACACGGAGCCGAGCTGGGTGTGAAATGTGTTATTTTTGTGAACTTGATTTATGATATTTGTTTAGGAAATTTTCCTGTCATCAATTATGTGAAACAGTATTCAGGGTCGTTCCTAGGTTCCTGGGGGCCCTAGGCACTAGGCAGACTTTTTAGAGATATTTGGGGGGGGGGCAAAGCAAAAGTACCTAATTTTATGTAAATTTTTACTGGGATGGGGGGTGGGCTCGGGTACTCGGGGGCCTTAGGTGGTTGCCAGGAATGACTCTGTTACATGACATTTCTAGAGCCATGATAGAACACACATTTCTAGAGCCACGATAGAACACACATTTCTAGAGCCATGATAGAACAAACATTTCTAGAGCCATGATAAAACACATATTTCTAGAGCCATGATAGAACACACATTTCTAGAGTCATGATAGAACACATATTTCTAGAGCCATGACAGAACAATATTTCTTGAGCCATGATAGAACACACACTTCTGGAGCCATGATAGAACACATACATGTATTTAGTTTTCATTTTTTTAAGACTTGTTGTTTTAAACAAGAACACATGACACGGGCGCCTCAAAGGGAAGGCAACCAGAGCACACGATAGGGGCGTCACAAGGGGAAGTCAACCAGGACAGTCGACAAGGGAGCCACAAAGTAGGGGGGGAACCAGAACACACGACAGGAGGGTTACAATGGAGAGGCAACCAGGACACATGACATGTGCGCCACAAGCGGGAGACAACATATCTGGGGAGCCCATTGGGAAGGCAACCAGAATACACGACAGGGGCACCCTTCCCTAAGGAGCCCCGTCTAGTCTAATGATCTGCTATCAAACGACTTGACAAAAAATCAGTAGGTTGGTGTGATAAGAAGGGCCCCAAATTCACCGAGTTAGCCAGGGGCCCAAGATTAGCTTTCCACAGCCCAGACACAAAAGGCTTAACTCTTAAAAAAAATAACGACTTACAATCTGTAACTGTGACACCTACAGGTGATGTAACAGGAGGCTAGGTCATGTGACATCTACAGGTGATGTAACAGGAGGCTAGGTCATGTCGACACCGACAGGTGATGTAACAGGAGGCTAGGTCATGTGACACCTACAGGTGAAGTGACAGGAGTCTAGGTCATGTGACACCTACAGGTGATGTAACAGGAGGCTAGGTCATGTGACACCGACAGGTGATGTAACAGGTGTGCTAGGTCATGTCGACACCGACAGGTGATGTAACAGGAGGGCTAGGTCATGTCGACACCGACAGGTGATGTAACAGGAGGCTAGGTCATGTGACACCTACAGGTGATGTGACAGGAGTCTAGGTTATGTGACACCGACAGGTGATGTAACAGGAGGCTAGTTCATGTGACACCGACAGGTGATGTAACAGGAGGCTAGGTCATGTCGACACCTACAGATGATGTAACAGGAGGCTAGGTCATGTGACACCTACAGGTGATGTAACAGGAGACTAGGTCATGTCGACACGTGATGTTGAAACTGTTTTGTGCTTTTAAGCAGCGAATTATAAAACACACAGGTAAGAAAAAAAACCTAGTGCAGTCATTGGATTGGATGAAATAATTAATTAGAAAATTGAGCATGAATTAAAAAATGTCTAGACTGTTACATTTTTAAAGTGGTGGGTTGTATGGGGGATGGGGGGGGAGGGGGTGGAAATGAGGGGAGGTAAATTGAGTGAGACAGAGTTTTTATTTTTTTTTTATTTTAGCGCCTTTAGTGAGTAGTGCCCACATCTGCTACGTTTGAATGTAATTGCTGCTGAATTAAAAACAACAACAACAACAGCAACTGCTTGTATACAAACATGTCACGTGATGGAACATCACCAATTAAATTGAGCGCTTTGTTTTTTTTTTTATAAATCGTGTGATTAGGTTGCAGCGGGCAGTGTCTTTCTAAGGGGTTGGCAGATTTCGTTGATGATGTGGGGGGGGGGCGCCTATGCTAAGAGAAATTCCTGGAGGAATTTTTTTTTCCTTTTGGCCATAATTGAATAAACATTGAAGTTCAATAAATTATTAAATATATATATATATATATATATATATATATATATATATATATATATATATATATATATATATATATATATATTGGTAATCACTCAAACGGTCAGGGCCATCTTGGAAGATGAAGTGTGTAGAGATTCATGTGTTTCTACATTCAAGGTTTTGTGGAGCAACGCCCAGCAGCATTTACTTCCCCCAATTACATTCAGGTAGGCGACACCTTCAAAAGATAGGTGGACTTAAGTCCCGGAACTTGAGAGCTCACTGCAGCAGTTCTCACCGCCGATCGACCACACCACAGGGCTCCCAGGTCGACCGACAGACGAGCGATCTTGTCCATCTAGATCAGTGGTTCCCAAACTTTTTTGAACCATGGACCCCTTTTTATAATCAAAACTTGCCCACGGACCTCAAGCGAAAAAGCTACAAAAATGCTTAGGATATTTTTTTTCTTTAATTAATTGATTTGTGTCGCAACTCATTGTCTTTGATGTCAAGAAATACCACTACTGAATCAAAGAGCGCATAAAATTTGATGTAAACATGCACCTTTACATAACGAACGTACTTCTGTGTGAAGTAGTAATTGGTTATCGCCTTCGTCATTGTTCAAACAAAGTTGAGAAAATATCTCATTTAAGGCATTCCTTCTGATTTTATTAACGGCTTGGATGACGCCGATTTTCTGCGACCAAATGATGTCGAAGAATGACACAATGCACTGAAAAATACGCTTGATACAGCTTGTTTTACATACGCCAGAAAGCCTCAGAACTTTCCTAACATTGCCGGAGCACCATCCGTAGCGGCAGAAATAATATTAGTCGAAGGTATAGCTTTTACACTGAAAAATCTTTTAATTCAGTAAATAACGTTTCCCCTTTTGTACCGGTTCCCGAACATTTAGCAAAATTTTTCTTCTTTACAATTCTTACATAAGCTAAAAAGTAAAGTTTCGGTTCCTGGTAAAGTGAACCAGTGCCGTATCGAGCTTAACTCGCGCCCGGAGCACAATACCTTTTTAGCGCCCCCCCCTCCTCTATTCGAAAACCATATAATATTTTATGTAAAATATACCATTTGGCTCCCCTTTGTAAGTAGCGCCCGGGGCGCTCAACGTAGTGAGCCATTTCGTCAATCTTACTTTGTATCGTATTATTACTCAGTGTTCTTTTTATAATGTCGAAATGTGTTTTGTTTCGTGCAAAACTGTATGTATTACCTCACTTACAACTGGTAAAATAAGGTCTTCATCAATAATATACAGCTTTCTGGACTTTGCAGTCAATAAGAAGCTTGCAGTCATCATCATCTTGCTTAGATGTTGTCCCAGTCAATTGTTGCAGTGACGCTTCTCGGCCTTTTGGCTAATATTAAAGTGTAGTATCTGCACTATAATGGATCTTAGCCATTTGGCTAACCTGGTCTAGAAGGAATGCCAAAGTCTATGTGTTAAAGATCATTGGGGATCTCCTGGCCAGGAAAAAAACTTTTAGCGACGGTGGTGGGACTTTGGTCAATGAGGACAATCCGAGACAATGGCATTCACACTCTTCCACTCTGTCCCACTCAAGCACACCGTTGCAGCCTGCCATTTCTGGCGGTAGTCAGGCACACTACACCCTCCCCTTTGTCCGAGTGGCAGGGAAAAAAAAACGCTTGCATTGCCATTCTGGCCGATCAGCAGTACACACGTCGTGCTGGTCTGGTCAGTCTAGGCATGTCTTAATAACCGTTTTCTATGCGTGCCGACAGATTGTGAGGAAACAATATAGTCAGAGTTTGATGACGCAATTTCCGCATGCTACGATGCCCAAAGCTAGACAGTAGTTTCTGTACTCCTGAGTTCACCATTATATGTCAGTTTATGCTCATGCAGTTATACTAAAGAATTAAATATCATTATTGTTTACTTTCAACTGCCGTCGACTTAGTATATTAGTGTTGTTTACTGGTGTTGGGACAACTAATACAAGTTTTTAAAGAACTTCGCAACATAAATGGTTCATAGTTTGACTATTTTACATTAAATCTTTCACAGCCCCCTGGAGTTGTTCAGGGACCCCCAAATAAATTTTAATTTTCCACGGACCCCCTGGGGGTCCGTAGGGACCACTTTGGGAACCACTGATCTAGATTGAGATGGTTACCTGACATGTTGAAAAGTAAAGGTGGCCGGGCGTTGTGCTAACCATACAATCCATGTATATGTCGTTGTTACAGAAACAGGTAAATGCGACACTTTATCCTCCCTGAGAGCCTTTAGGGCAATACGTTGAGTACTTTTATCGTTAATTCTTTTCTTTACACTTGTAGAATATTTATGTCTAATGTTTTATCCATCTTACTACTTATTCTTCCTTTAGCTCTACAGCCCGTTTAGGGCCATGGCCTGCCATACTACACTTCTCCACTTTTCCCGACCCCCCCCACCCAGTGACAGGCTGTCCAATGATTATTCTCCATTAGTCTCCAATTCCTGTTGAGACCACAGGAACAGTCCTGGATGGACATGAAGGTCAGTATTCATATGATCTATCTTCTGCCATATTACTCTTCTCCACTTTTCCCGATCCATGGTCTTCTTCCTCCACTCTCCTCTCACTCCTATGGCTTTAAGGTATTTCTCCACCTCATCCAACCACCTGCTTCTTGGTCTGCCCTTAGGTCTTTGAACGGAACTACGTATTTCACAATACCAGCCCTCGGCTGCCACGGACCACTGAGGCTCAAACCCGTACTCTTCACAACGGTGTCCGGGCTACCAACCATATCACCACCCGTATAGACAATCAAAACAACAAGACAGCCAGAACAAGACAGGGTATAATGCAGTGCAAGTGTTTGAATGGTTGTTTTTATTGCGTCTCTGTTCACGGAACTGCTTAGAGGGCGTGAACAATACCAATGACATCCGGATGTAGACCCTTTCTGTAGATTCGAAACCTGTGCTGTATTAAGTGGGGTCACGTGACCAAACGAACTGCTAAATACATGCTCAATATTTGACAATTCTTTAACATTTATACAATTTCTGCCCACCATTGTATTAATAATAATAATAGCTCTTCGATTGTCCTTTGTAGATTTTGTTTTTCTCTTTCTATTTTTAACAACACAACATCATGCAGTGTAACGAAATTGTTTTATATATATATATATATATATATATATATATATATATATATATATATATATATATATATATAAAGCAGAAAAAAATATATGGCTAAAATTAGAAAATAAAAAAGATAAAACAACAGTGAACACATTGTTTCGTTAAATAGAAGCCATTTATCAAACTGTCACACGAGGAGGAAAAAAAAGAGGTAGAAGTTTTTATCCAACTGCAGTTCCAAGTAAAGGAAAGGTTGTTTACGTTGCAATGTGTGACGTAACGTTGTTATCCGGCTGTGTGCTGTTGCCTGCATCCGTATTCTACTGTATATACAAATTCTACGCAGCAGAGAATTAAAAAAAAAAAACACGAAGCCGTCTTTTTGGTGTCGCCCAGGGTCAAAGGTCACGACCTTGAGATTAGGGTTACTGATTGATATATCTTAAAGACTTAAAGCGTTAGACAGTTGGGCACTTGCATATTTAGTTGGATCTTAGGTTTTCTGGGAGGGAAAAGGGGGGGGGGGAAGTACTCAGGGACGTTGTTCGGGAATTGGGGAAAAGGGCCAATGGGCAGTGTCGATGTTTGCAACAACTGTTCTGTGGCCATTTAAAAAAAAAAAAAAAGATTTTTGAATAATAATAACATTTTGATAAAAGGAATCATTAAACAAAAATAAAATGATAAAGAAAACACACCAACAGGGTTGGTGAAAGTAATACTTTTGTTGTAATTTGTTGTCATAACCATTTCTGTAGTTTTCATAAAAGATAAAGTGGGTAAATGTAAAAATTCTGCAGTAACTCAGACAGTCTGTCAGACTATATGGATGTAAAAAAACAAACAAAAAGCCACAACTTAATTCAATGTTCACTTTTTGGCGTCACTTAAGACAAAAAAATGATCCCATCCATTGACTATTAAAGGGAGGCAATTTTCTAACATTTCCATAAAGACCATTTTTTTTTTGTGTATCTTTAATTGCCAACCGTTGCCAAAAAAAAACCCACGTATTTATAGCAAAGTGCCAACATTCCAATTAAAATTAAAGGAAGTGATATTTTAGTCGCGTGCCGACTGATGTGTCTGTGCGTGCCGACCGTGGCACGCGTGCCGTAGGTTCGCCACGACTGATCTAGTGGTTGGGCTGGCAGTGTATTCGTACAAAGGTACATGCACACTCAAAAAAAAAAACCCATCAACTTCTATCGGGAAATCCCGCACCAACATTCAATTGACTTAATGACTGTAAATGGGAATTTCTTTTATTACTAAACTGTGCTATTTTTAGGACACACACACACACACGCACACACACACACACACACAAAACAGGATCATCGTAGCTGTTTGATTGTTATTTTTTGTGTGTATATATAATAACTACAGATTACAGTTACATTTGTAATATGCTATAAATAAATAAAAGTTCCGAAAGCCCCCTGAACCCCCCCGCCTCCTTAAAGAGTGCGGCCCCCTAAGAACCAGTCAAGTAATCCTACCCACAAGAACGCCCCTGAATGTCTTTAGAATGTCATCTCACGGGCCACGTAATGTAGGCCACAAGTAGGCCGCCACAAGTAGGCCACAAGTAGGGCCACAAGTAGGCCACAAGTAGGTCACAAGTAGGATCACAAGTAGGGCCACAAGTAGGACCACAAGTAGGCCACAAGTAGGCCACAAGTAGGGCCACAAGTAGGCCACAAGTAGGCCACAAGTAGGCCACAAGTACGGGGAAAGAAAAAAAAAAACAACTGTCTGGTGTTAATGTCTTTGTGAGCACGATAAATAGTGCGCGTGAGTGAGGTGAGAATTCTATTCTTATGCACAATTTGTGAATCATAACTCACGTAAGACTTGAGTAGTATATTTAAACATCAGCTGTGAGTTACTGCTGACATTTTAAATCAAATAAGTGAACATATTTAACTTCACTTGATTCGCTCTTTGAGACATTCACCATCTATTTTTTTTTTCAATTCACAAGACTAACACGTGAACGGGTTTTTCCGATTGGTTACGCGTGATTACGTCATTTTTTTAAAAATAAAGTCCGGTCAGGTGGAATGAAAAAAAATCGATTGGAAATTTTGTGAGCAGCCTTGACCCCAATATCGTCTATCCGCACACACAGGTAATTACCCGCCTCCCACATGGGAAAGTTCCATTCAGGTCAACTTTCTTTACTTTAAACTGTAATAGAACCAACCTGAAATAAAAAGAAAAACTGAAGAGTGTTGTATGTGTCTGTCTGAGTGTTTAAGTATTGTATGTGTCTGTCTGAGTGAGTCTGTGTATGTGTGTGAGTGTGTGAGCATGCTCCTGTGTCTGGTCAGCGTATGTTTGATCACGTGGGTGCAGGTATTTTTTTCACTGGGACATATTTAGCAATCTTATCCCTAACATAAACATCGTGCGACCTTTTCGACAACGTGAAGTAGGTCATGTGACAGGCGCTACATCGAAACAAAAGGCGGTGGGAGCCATAATTAACAGATACAGTGTACAGTGGGGGGGGGGGAGAGGGGCTAGGGAAATTATTTTTTTTTAAGTTATGAAATTGTTCAGTTTAGGGGGGGTCTAACAAACATGAGGGGGCCCCCCATGAATTTTCAGAAGTACTCGCGGGCCAATTTATTTCACATCTAAATTAACAACAATACAATGAAACAATCGACTTAGGATTTTGAAGGGGGGGGTTTACACCATTTTAGAAAGGCTTAAGCAGGGGGAAACACTTGTCTATCCCCCCCCCCACTTTGCCACCCTTCACGACTGTCTTCCCCCCCCCCCCCTCCGGATGATGTTTGTGTGGGTGGCAAGCAAGTGACCCAATAACGTCTGCTT
Source organism: Bulinus truncatus (assembly GCA_021962125.1). Taxonomy (NCBI): domain Eukaryota; kingdom Metazoa; phylum Mollusca; class Gastropoda; family Planorbidae; genus Bulinus; species Bulinus truncatus. The sequence goes on along the minus strand of JAGDYQ010000128.1, from coordinate 459,186 downwards.
GTTACTTACGTGTTGAATGGTGAATTTTTTTTAAGCAGCATTATCTTTCCTTGGCTGTGACGAACGAGAACCTGTTTGGTGGTATTCTGTGAATGAAAGAAAAAGAGAAGAGAGAGAGAGAGAGAGAGAGAGAGAGAGAAAGAGAGAGAGAGAGAGAGGAGGGGGAGGCAATGGGGGAAGGGGAGTTTGGTGAGGTCATTAAGTGTAATGCTACGGGGGTGGGGGGATAATGATGGTGGAGTGGATGAAGTTGATCCCGTGACCAACCTATTATGTAAACAGCTGCAAAATAACAAAATCAGAATATACTGTAGGGATTTTACTTCCTGGACGAGCCAAAAAATACTATGATATATGGTTTCTGTCCAACTGGTTTTTTTTTACTTTCTCTCTTTCCATCTCTCTCTCTCTTTCACCCTCTCTCTCTCTCTCTATTTCTCTCTCTCTATTTCTCTCTCTCTCTCTCGCTCTCTCTCTCTCTATTTCTCTCTCTCTATTTCTCTCTCTCTCTCTCGCTCTCTCTCTCTCTATTTCTCTCTCTCTCTCTCTATCTATTTCTCAATCAAGTGGTCATTAGTGGATTAACCCCTTTTTAAAAATATTTCCCTTACTCTGCAACTGGATTAGTATAATGCAGTCAGATATACAGTAAAGACCACTTGATTCATTTGTCCGTCAACCGGCCAATGGTCAGTTTCAAGAGAAATAATAAAAAAAGGCTTTCTACACGTCTGCCCGATGACGTGGGAAAAGTTTAAAATGAACGGGCAATCGGGAATGGTTGTTAACTCCATCAAGCTCATGTTGTATAACCCATTAACTCTTTCAAGCTCGTGGTGTATAACCCATTAACTCTTTCAAGCCCGTGGTGTATAACCCATTAACTCTTTCAAGCCCGTGGTGTATAGCCCATTAACTCTTTCAAGCCCGTGGTGTATAGTAGCACAACGAAACGATGTGCAGGAAGTCCGTCACTCCCACCTACGACAGAAACATGTCCAGAATTTTTTTGTTGAAACGAAACTTCGTTACATCGAGACAGCAGTTAATTTAGGTCACCATAGGTGTGTGTGTGTGTGAGGAGGAGGAGGGGGTGGGGGTAGGGTATATCAATATGAGATCTATTGATTGAAGTAAAATTCATACAGAGCTGTCACAGTTAAACATGAACTGTGCCAGTGACCAATGTCTAGATACTTATTGGCAGTTATTTTGATTAGCAACTGTCAGTCGCTACCTTTCAACATAGAAATTTTGTTCCTTTTACATTGTGTTGATTTGTATGTGAGTGAGTCCTTTTCTTTTTAGGTCCATAAGCGAAAATGTGTCTAAAACATGTGACCTAATGATGATACATGTAGTCTAAAATATATGACCTAATGATGATACATGTAGTCTAAAATATATGACCTAAAGATGATACATATAATCTTAAACATATGACCTAATGATGATACATAAAGTCTGAAATATATGACCTAATGATGATACATATGGTCTGAAATATATGACCTAATGATAATACATATAGTCTGAAACATATGACCTAATGATGATACATATAGTCTGAAACATATGACCTAATGATGATACATATAGTCTAAAATATATGACCTAATGATGATACATATGGTCTGAAATATATGACCTAATGATGATACATATAGTCTGAAATATATGACCTAATGATGATACATATAGTCTAAAATATATGACCTAAAGATGATACATATAATCTTAAACATATGACCTAATGATGATACATGTAGTGTAAAACATGTGACCTAATGATGATAAATATAGTGTCAAATATATGACCTAATGATGATACATATAATCTTAAACATATGACCTAATGATGATACATATAGTCTGAAACATATGACCTAATGATGTTACATATTGTCTGAAACATATGACCTAATGAACTTATACATTGTCTGAAACTTGACCTAATGACCTAACATCAGGTGTAAATAGTACACATCAACTCTCACACATATAACCTGTAAAGATCATTGGGGTCAGATAGAACTCAACTCTTTCTCCTGCCACAACTCTTCCATGTCATTGTGTGGCTAGTAATATAACCAGTCTTTTCTTTCCTTAACAGTAGTCTGGTAGTCATTTGTCAGTGGAGTCGAGGACGTCGATCTGACCACGGGCAGCTTGAGCTGCAACATTGCTCTAGGACGTCTAGGTGAACGTGATCAGACCCGAGGTCTTCCGTGTGGCAAGCCGTGCGCGCTACCACGCTACCATCTCACCGCTATACCCAGCGGAAAATGGTTGTTTGTCGCCATATAAAGATGATATGTTTATAGCTCCATCTTGAACCGAATTATTTTAGCATCAATCGGTACACCATTATTGTCTCGCTTCAACTTACACTCAATAATTGACCAACGGTCAAGGAGATTCTATAAACAAACACACAATTGCAGGAGTTACTTTGAAACTGCCCCCTGTCCATCAGCCGCACAAAGAACTGGCCACCCAGTTGAGCGATACGAAGGGTCAGCATCTGATCTGGTCATCAATAATGTTTAAACTCATCCATCATCCAATTTTATGACTGAGCTATTCCCAATATTTTCACTTCCGCTGACCTTCTTTGCATAGTCTCTTTTTTTCCCCTTTGTTTAAATCTTTCCATCCATGTCAACAAATCAAACTTAATGAGGGCATCGGGTCGAGTCATCTGTTAAGCATAATTGTCCATCTACCGGACTTGGATGACCTCATGCTGTAATCTCTCGTATGTATGCAGTTAATTCAACGTGACAGCTCTCTTCTCATGCGTGACGTAAGTGATGTATCCAAACAATAGGTGACTACTTGGTGAATCACAACCACTGAACATCTTGGTACATTGGAGATGACTTCATTTCGTTAGGGAATTACCTCTACTATACTAAAAATAACTTTATGATTCATGTACTTGACAAATCACTCATGATATATTCCACATCTTCTGACAGTTCAAGCACACTTAATAAAAATTAAAAAAAAAATACAAACAAATCGTGTTTACAACGGATGCCATTAAATTTCAATTTATTATACCAGGGGTGGCAACTCTTGAGGTCGATGCGAGCCGCATTTGTCTCCCCTTGCAATATTCTAACAACCTTTCACAAAAAAGGCGATATTTGAATAATACTTCTACTGTTTCATAGATGAAACATTTCCGGTGACTCAGGAAACTTCGAATCTCAAGGAAGCGTCATCTCCAAGCCTCGGCATATCAAATACCAGCGCAGTGATATGGTATAGGTCACACTTGAATAGTTGCGAGTCACACGTCTGGTCGTTGCGGACTCTTTCAGACGTGACCAATGACAACCGAATGTCACTCAGATGCATTTAACTATTTCCCTCTTTATCCGTGTTTGTTCACCTCTACTCGTCCTCATCTTTAGGTGGACTGTGCGCTGGTTCTATTTTTAGATGTAGTCGAGTGAGTTATTGTTTGACTTCCCATCATGCAATAGGTAATCACCTCAATCTGAAACTCGCAATTCGTCAGCATGACTATGCCAGTTTAAACAGTTATTGTACAAAAGTCACATTGTTTGATAGTCTCGTCAGTTATACTTTAGATGACAATGTTGAGACAGACGTTGAACTAAGACTTGTGAGCTACACATACACGTGCACGCACATACACATACACACACATGCCCCCACATACACATTACCAGCCTTTACCTCCTTATCCTTATAACTATAAATCAACCAAAAAAAAAGTTACCAAACCAATCAACAAACCAATCAACATCAAACTAATCAACAAACCAACAAACAACACACCAACCAACAAACCAACCAACAACACACCAACCAACAAACCAACCAACAACACAACAACCAACAAACCAATCAACAACAAACTAATCAACAAGCCAATCAACAACAAACAAATCAACAAACCAACCAACAACAAACCAATCAACAAACCAACCAACAACAAGCCAACCAACAAAACACTAACCAACAAACCAACCAACAACAAACTAATCATCAAACCAATCAACTAACCAACCAACAACAAACCAACCAACAACAACCCAATCAACTAACCAACCAACAACAAACCAACCAACAACAAACAAATCAACTAACCAACCAACAACAAACTAATCAACAAACCAACCAACAACAAACTAATCAACAAACCAACCAACAACAAACTAATCAACAAACCAACCAACAACAAACTAATCAACAAACCAACCAACAACAAACTAATCAACAAACCAATCAACAACAAACCAACCAACAACAAACTAATCAACAAACCAACCAACAACAAACCACTCAAGCAACCAAAAAATCAACTACCCCCCCCCCCAACAGCATGTTATTATAAAACGCGACTGAAGAATAAACTTTAAATAATCAATATTTTGGGGGCTACATATTATAATTATTATTATTTTTAGTAGGGCTACTGAACGAAAAGTTCACCGACCGAGGATCTGGGATGTTTGTAAGTTAAACAGAAAGAATTTGTGACTCAGTTTGAGGAAAAAAAATGAGTGTTTGTGTTTAAGTGTGTGTGTGAGAGAGAGAGAGAGATAGAGAGTGTTTGAGTATCTATGTATGTGTGTTTGTGTGTGTGTGTGTGTGTGTGTTCGAGTATGTATCTATGTGTGTGTGTGAGTGTGCGTATGTGTAAATAGGTTTACAATAATCAAGTAAAAGTATGACGATTCGCTCTATCGATTTTTTTTTAATCCAGCTGGTGTAGAGATTATTGTTTATAATTTTGTTTTATCCAGCTGGTGTAGAGATTATTGTTTATAATTTTGTTTTACCCAGCTGGTGTAGAGATTATTGTTTATAATTTTGTTTTATCCAGCTGGTGTAGAGATTGTTGTTTCTTTTTGTATTAAGCTATCCTCTAACCAAAGCGAATTTCGCGTATCTAGGTAGCTCGCGAAATTCGCCCCTCTTTCGCGGCAATGTATTTATATGGAGATGCTCAAACCGCGTAGAATTTCCGCGGCGGTGCAGAGAAATTTCGCGGCATCGCTTCTTTCAGAGTTTTTTCGCGTTTCGCGAGTGTAAACAATCCAAAATGGCTGCCTAGAAACATCGACTCAAATAAAAATCATGGTTAAAATTGATATAAATGTCTTAAAATTAACAAATAAGACTTACAATTATATATAGCAACTTGAATTATATCAGATTATACCAAAAAGTGTTTTTTTCACTTTTTACTTGTAAAATACCATAACTGTAGAAAATATATCATAAGAAGAAAATGTCTGCCGACGTCTTCAAATAAACAAAAAGAAAATTAAAAAAATCATTATATCCGGTCGGCTGACGCCTACGTTCGCTTCGCCTAGATGTAGCGAGGGTTTTTCGCGCTTTGAAAAATCTCACGTGAGAAATAGCACAGCGGAACGCTTCGCTTTGATTTGAGGATAGCTTTACAGAGTCAGATGATTTCTAATTTGATCTACGTAAAATTTATCCAATTATTCTTTAAAAAAAAATAAAATAGTGTGAGATATTTTACACATCCATGAACTATTGAAAACAATGGTGGGCAACTATACCCCGGCCCTAAGGGCATGGCACTGTCTGCATTCCAGCCCTACACCCCCTCTCACCCCTTCATTTGATCCAAACTACTCCTTCACCCATAATGGATGCTGGTACTTTCCTCATTGTAACATGACAGTTTCTAATAATAATTTTCGCTGATTTCTAATTGTGTTTAAATTTAGACTTATGATTCTTAAGTGAGTAGTAACGCGAATAACTCATGAACTCTTGGAGTGAACGTAATTTTGGACTACAACATGAGTTATAACATTTTTTTTTCCCGCTACGCTTCAAACATTTGCCAGATTCGCACATATTAACAAACTTTCTGGTAATTTCCGGTTTTCTAATAATAATTTGAAAAAAATTCCGTGACGTTCATGGACAACATAGAAAAGAACGAAAAAGAAACAGGCCACACAGAAAAAAAAATAAGAATTCAAACGTCCGGGTTTTCCCGTTTGGAAACTGACATAGCAAAACCTTAAAATAACTTGAATAAAATGTTTCAACTTAATGGAGGTTATGGAGGAAAAGCATAAAAACAAAACTACTTTTATAAATGGGCAAATAAAACGGTTGTCTTGAGCCCACACTGTAAACAGGGCCCCCAATAAAGAATTTTATTTTTTCCGTTACATAAATGTCTGGCATGTCTTACCACTTCAGGGGCCCCGAAAGGTTTCTTTGCTTAGGGCCCATCAGTTGTTCCCTTGCCTTGGGCCCGAGAATATAGTCTCGCCTAAGCCCTCATATCTTTCTTTGCCTAGGGGGGCCCCTTAAATACCTTTGCTGGGTCCCCCCGAAAACTGTAAGTAAAACATTGAACCTATTTCATACCTCGTGATGGTGAAAAGATGATGCTCTATGTTGATACTGTTTGTTGAGATACATGTGAGGGTGAAGTAGCCACTGTCCATTCATAATTATCACGCTCTTAGTTTTTTAAAGTTCGAATTCCGGAGGGCGTTTGAAGTTCCGGGCACATTTTTTTCAAAGCAATCCCCCCTCCCCCGGTGCGCACTGCACTGACGTCACTGTAGGGACGGTATATATATATATATATATATATATATATATATATATATACACCAGGGGTGGATATTAGGATTTCATTTGCGTGTCATAAACTGAAATGAACAAATGTTGCGCGCACCAGTACCTCGCTTATAGGTAATCAAACTAATAAATTTTATTTTCATTTTAGTCGCGCGTCCATACAAACTTTTTTTTTTCTACGACGTGCCAAGCTAAAACACTCGTGCCCTGTAATTGCCAGACCTAGATGTAAATGATGATTGCGAATGAATACGCAATACCCCCCCCCCCCGCCCCACACTTTCTCTCTCCCCCCCCCCCCGCTCTCTTTCACGAGTTCTTCTACATGTATGCTGACTGTGCTCCCAAAAACATGGTGACGTTTTGCTGTATACTATTGTGGATTTTCCCGAAAAGATATTACATGTAGGGGATTTCCCTACCCATAGCTCACAGCTATGTCCAACGTAAACTGGGATTTTTCTAACGGCTGATAACGCATGGGTTGGTGTCTGTTGTGTTGTGTGTGTAAAGATGTGATATGTGTGTGTGTGTGTGTGTGTGTGTGTGTGTGTGTGTGTGAGTTGGGTGAAAGGGACGAGACAGCTGGAATAATGAGAATCCTAGTCAGGTAAAAAAAAAAATCAACAAAATCGACATGGTATATAAGGGGCTTGATTGAGTTGTAAAACGGCTCCAGTGAAGTTGCACACGTTATGTTTTAATAAAATATCCTGACATTTAGCGCGCGCTCTTCTCAAACTTTATTTTTTTCTTGTAAAATTTGTGCTTGAGAGTAACCTGTAAAAAAAAAAAAGAACTATTTTGGTATTTTGCCGCCAAAACAGAGCTAATTGACACCGTTTAGTCTGCTGACTGGAAGATCGACTTCACGTCTGCTAGGAAAACAGGAGGAGGTAAATCATTAATTTATTTTGTTTTTTTTCCCGTATCTCGCTCGAATTTCTTTCCTCCCATCTCCGACCCTGTTTGTTTGTCTCTCGGTCTCTCTCTCCGTCTCTCTATCTGAGATCCTCACCCCTCCCCCCCCCCCCAACCTCGTTTCGTTGAAATGAAACCAAGTCGTGGGTGAATAGCCTTGACGATATCATCAACAAACCTCAGTGTCTTGTACTTGTTACATCGGTACAGTTGTGATTTCGTTTCCATGGAGCTGTGACTGTATTGTGGTGTAGTTTTGTTAATCAGTTTTAATTATTCTTGTATTTATTTGTGTGAGATAAGTTTAAAATAAAAATAAAATAAAAAGCAACAACAGCGAAATCATAAATTAAAAAACTTCCACCGGCTTTCGGAACGCAACGAAAGGGGTCAAAAGTCAATTAAGGTGAGTTCACTTGACGTTTTGACCTCAGAGGTCACGGTTTTCTTCTCGGTCAAGGCCTACCTGCGCCTCTTACCAACTCGGTCAATTAGATATCGTTCCAATGAACTTCCAACAAAGAATTGTGTTTGTTTTAAGAACTAGTCATAACTGAACGCGGATGTGGTGGTGGTGAGAGATTAAAAAATATAAAAAATGGGGGACAACTGTTATAATACATTTCTCGGAAGTTTTAGCGGATAACGAGTTTTGATTTATTGTAAGCAAATATAACTTAATATTCAATTTATTTATCTAGTTTTGTTTTCACGCGTGCAAATTGCATGACTCTGTTTTTCTTGTTTTTATTCCAATTTTTGTCAATATTTTAGTTTTTGTGGAAATTGAACACCAGCTTCCATGTTTGCTGTGTTTGTTTTAAGAAGGTTTTTAACATAATTGGTGGAAGTTGTTTCAGTGCTACCAATCTGGGTATTCTTTTTTAAATCCAGATCTAGATATTTTTGAAGTTATCTATATGAAATTAAATGCCATGAAATATTAGACCTGGATATTTATTTTTGTCATTGAGTTATACAATTTTTTTTTATTCTTTGTTATATATTTAACATAATCTAGATATTTTTCAAAAAAAAATTCTGGATAATACTTCAATAAAGTAGTTGGCAGCCCTGAGTTGTCTCTTTCAGGAGGGAATTGCGGTTGTGTTGCAATGACGCTAGTGACCGAACGCTTATGTCATTGTGGGGTGTGGGGGGGGGGAAATCCCAGAATTAGGCTGTGAGTATCGAGTGACAGTTAGTGTGACCGGCACCATCCGGATCGTTCTTTGGGCGGGTTCAGGAAGTGGTTTCCTTCCAGACATATTTGGGGGTGGGGGCGGAGTGGGGCCCTGGAGAAAAGTACTTGCCAGGAACCTCATTGCACCAGATTTAACAGAAATCATGACTGGAGTTGAAGAGGGGGTGGCTTTAAACAGTTTGCCTGTTCGTTAGAACGGCCGTAGTCACCATCACTTAGGGGCTTGGTGAATTGGTACAATTCTGACTTCTTATGAATGATTTTTTTTTCTAAGAAGGGCGGGGTTTTAATTATTCTGTGTGTAAGTGTATGTGTGTGCGTACGCACGTGTGTTATTCGCTCAGAGGTTACACGAAGGGAGTTTATCATGGTACCCAGGCTGAACCTGAGTTCTCTTCTCTTGTCATTGCCCCTGCAAATAAAGTGAGAAGACGCCACTGGTTTTATGTTGTACATGTCATGCCTCTGTTTACACATCAAATAGGCGAATGAGTGAGTGAGTGAACGAGTGAATGAGCGAGTGCACAGAATCTAGTCAGGGCGTGGTGCCGACTACGTCTGAAGGTCAGGGAAATAAACTGGAGGGAAACGATTTGAGGGCGGGGAAAAAAAAGGGGGGGGGGGGAGAGGGGGGTCACTGTTAAATATTTCTGCACAAGCCGTTCACACCTCATAGCGGGGCCGTATACAGGGACTTTGAATAATGTCTATTTGGGGTGGGGGGTGTCTTAGCAACATAATACCTGTGGTGGGACTGGTTGGATACAATTCTTATTATAATGATTAAATAGGAGGATGGAAAGGGGGGGGGGAGAGCCCATTAAGCAGCTGGGCTGTTGTTTAGTTTGCCTACCCTTAATAAGACACGCTCTGTTTGATATGTCTGTCTTAGACTCACAAGCCAGAGGCGTACCTAGGGCGGGGGGGGGGAGGGGGTTTAAATTCGAAAGTCCCCCCCTCGGGTCCCAGCTTGAGGAGGGCGCCCAAATTTTTCTTTTTTACATTAAATATAAAGTACATTATCTCATGTCATGGTGTCGAATGTCAAAATGCAGGGGCCCCCAAAGATGCCAAGACCCCCGGGGCCCCAAATCCTAAGGTTCACCGTCACTACGAGCTCAGGATCAGAAATGGTTGCCATTCAGGCTCTTGATTTATGCATTGCGATGATGTGAATACTTGACAGAATGAGAGTTTACTTGGCTAACTCTGGCCCCCTCCCCCAATCTGTGCATTGGCTTTGTCTTCTCGCGGCCCATTTGGGGGCCTAACAGGTTGAATCTCTGGTCTGATGTCAAACATAAACTTTTTTTTAAAAAAAATAGAGTATGACCCTGTGCTGTCAGTGTCAATCTATGACAAATGGTGCCAGACTCTGGTTGCTATAGCAGCTAGTCATGGGGGGGGGCTGCGTGCTTGGTTGGGGTGCGGGGAAGGAGTCCAATACCTCCATATTGATGCCCAACATTTATTTATGATGCTATTCGAATAAGAAGAGCTGTGTCGTTGAGTCGGTGGCAAACCAGAAATAAACATGAAATATTCTGCAGACGAATGTTTGTTTAACTATAAGTATAAATAACTTTACTATTAATAAAACCAAAGCAAAACGTACTGCACGCTAACTGAATATATAGAAACAAAGAAGAGAAAGTGAATGGGGAAAAAGAGAAAAAGAGAGAGAAAGATCCAGTAACTTATATGTGATGAAGGTGAATTGGGTTGGAAAATAAAAAAAAAAAACAGACTAAATAAAGAAACAGACAAGACAGATCGACAAACATGACAGTTAGACAGGACAGACAGATAGGACAGTAACAGACAAGACAGACAGACAGGGCAGAACATGACAGACAGACATCACAGAACATGACAGAAACAGACATGACATACAGACATTACAGAACATGACAGAAACAGACATGACATAAGGACAGAGCAGACAGACAGAACGGACAGAAACAGACATCATACTCAGCTCAGACGTTCAAGTGTAAGAAGCGATGTGTTTGATGTGTCTTAAAAAAAACGTTCGCGGGTAATTCCTCGTAATTACCATAAGCCATGATTGTTTGACATTTCTTTAGACATCTGCGCACTGGCATCTATACACCATTTATTACACATCTCCATAAGGTTTATATTTGACTTATCAAAGGAAATACTGATGCTCGCTGGATAAAACCATTTATTTATATTTTCGTTTTTGTTTATTGTCATTTCATTTTAACCAGAGAGGGGGAAAAAAAAAAGAAGAATTTCGGAGACTTTAATAGAGAGATTTATGACGATCTTCCCGGGGAAAAGTTTATTTTTCTACATTTTTTCTTATTAATTCACAAAGGTGATATATATTTTTTTTTCTGATGTTACGGTTTCTGTTTCTGGAGGCGGACTTAAGTCGGTTAATGCCCGAGGCAGAAAAGAAAATAATATGCCTTCTTAAATTGAGAGAGGAAAAATGAACATACAAAAGTAAAAGTAAAATGGTTTGGGGGGGGGGGATTGGGAGGGGGGTGGCATTTAGAAGCCGTGGCCCATGGGCACGAGCCCGGAGCTCCAGCCGTTGCATACTCATCCTCATGTATTGATTTAAGTTTTAGCATAAATAAAAGGCGCATCTGATATTATGTCGTGATTGTGTAAATATACTTTGCCAGAAAAAAAAATGTGCGCGCTTGGTCTCTTTGTGTTATTATAGCTGTGTCTAAAAATAGCCACAAAATGACCCAATTGACCTGCGCTATTGCGTAGTAAAGGACGACGACCTTTTTAAAACAGTTTTATTCTATTTATTTACATTTGTGTGTGTGTGTGTGTGTGTGTGTGTGTCGTTTTGTAACATGTGACATACAGAAAATTATTTTTTTTCCCTTTTATTTTGAAATGAAACTCCCATTGCACTTGGCTCTGACATTTTTTAATTTTCATGTTGTTGCATTAAGTAAGGAATGCACCGCGGCTGTGTAACATAATAGTGTTATCAGAAGAATTTATCAAGAGTCCGAGCAGTGGAACACGGGGAGTTATCAGACTATTGATCTCTGGAACACGGCATGGGGTCGAGACAAACAGATGGTAAACAAAAAAATGTCGTATCGTGTGGAAATGAGCCACAAAATGTGGCCAATTTGGGACATGTTTTTTTTTTGTTGAGTAGATGGTTGAGTTGGATGGTTGAGTAGATGGTTGAGTTGGATGGTTGAGTAGATGGTTGAGTAGATGGTTGAGTTGGATGGTTGAGTTGGATGGTTGAGTTGGATGGTTGAGTAGATGGTTGAATAGATGGTTGAGTTGGATGGTTGAGTTGGATGGTTGAGTTGGATGGTTGAGTAGATGGTTGAGTTGGATGGTTGAGTTGGATGGTTGAGTAGATGGTTGAGTAGATGGTTGAGTTGGATGATTGAGTTGGATGGTTGAGTTGGATGGTTGAGTAGATGGTTGAATAGATGGTTGAGTTGGATGGTTGAGTTGGATGGTTGAGTTGGATGGTTGAGTAGATGGTTGAGTTGGATGGTTGAGTTGGATGGTTGAGTAGATGGTTGAGTTGGATGGTTGAGTTGGATGGTTGAGTTGGATGGTTGAGTTGGATGGTTGAGTAGATGGTTGAATAGATGGTTGAGTTGGATGGTTGAGTTGGATGGTTGAGTTGGATGGTTGAGTTGGATTGTTGAGTTGGATGGTTGAATAGATGGTTGAGTTGGATGGTTGAGTTGGATGGTTGAGTAGATGGTTGAGTTGGATGGTTGAGTTGGATTGTTGAGTTGGATGGTTGAATAGATGGTTGAGTTGGATGGTTGAGTTGGATGGTTGAGTAGATGGTTGAGTTGGATGGTTGAGTTGGATTGTTGAGTTGGATGGTTGAATAGATGGTTGAGTTGGATGGTTGAGTTGGATGGTTGAGTAGATGGTTGAATAGATGGTTGAGTTGGATGGTTGAGTTGGATGGTTGAGTTGGATGGTTGAGTTGGATGGTTGAGTTGGATGGTTGAGTTGGATGGTTGAGTTGGATGGTTGAGTTGGATGTACTGAAACCCCAGATAATCAGGGCCTTTGTTACATTTTTTTTGGGGGGGGGAGGGGGAGGGGGGTGCAAGGTAAAAGAACATATGGCGGTCGTAGGTTAAGCTCTTATCCGAGGCGGACCCCCCCCCCCGGGGGGGAAGGTGAGTTCGGCTAAGTAACTTTACATTTGGCGGTCCTAGGCATGAAATTTAAGGGCCCTATATTTGGGATGGGGGGGGGGTTGGGCTCTAAGCAATACATTTGATGTGCCTTAAGTTAAGAAACTTTACGGGGGGGGGGGCTTTTGAAAAAAAAATGCTGTCAAGGCCGTTACTTGCAACCTAATATTTTTACGACAAAGACTATCAACTGACTCCATCAACTGTTTAGTCATGTGACTCAATGTAAGTAACAGGGAAATAAAAGTACCCCCCCCTCCCCCCCTCCATTGCAGACTTTAAATAACGTGAGTACGGTTTCGATTGTTGTACT
>JAGDYQ010000128.1:434874-445443 GCA_021962125.1 Bulinus truncatus | reverse complement strand
GTGTAAGTGAACTTTTTGGAGCTTTTTGCTGCAGTGGGATTTTCTGAAACAAGTAATAGCAATGCTTCTTTCATGTCTGCTCGGGCTGAACGTTTTCGTTTCCGGTCAAATGAAAGGCGATGCAACTTCTTTTGTCATTAAACTGGAATTTTTTGCAGTAAATTTAGGCAAAAACAATACATTGTGGACATCCATCCACTCTGTCCTGAACCCCCTCCCCCCCCCATGTCCACTTTAGTCCACTTTTTGCTGAATCCCCCCTCCCCCCCCCCCTTTGTGTGGACGTCTTTTATGGATGGCCCCTTACTGTTTTTTTTTTAAATTGTTTGACTGGGTGTTATTCAATTAGTCTCATTGTTTAGATTTGTTCAAAGTTACTTGACTTTAAGTGGTGGGTTGACTCCTGAAAATCGCATGGACACAAGACTATTTTTTTTATTCTTTATTTTTTAATGACGCATTCACTACAGCTTAGCCACAATCCACCCTCCCCCACCCCCACACACGCACAATCTAATTAATGTTTCCTTTGTTTTTAGAAAAAATATGTGTCGTGTCACTAAACAGGACAGCATCAATAATGAAAAGTAAACAGAGCAAACGATTTGCTTCGCTTAATTTATGAATGACCAAATTCACTGTTATTATTATTATTATTATCGGTTGATAGCGGACATATAGCTGGACACATAGTTGAGCACACCAACACATGTGTTATACATACGCCTTTCATGAGAAACAAATGAATAAAAAAAACAAAACTCGGGCAATATCCAACATTGAAACAATATATATATATATATATATATTTATATATATATATATATATATATATATATATATATATACACACAAATCGGTAACATCAATAGTTGCAGTAAGAACATATAAATAAAACCCACTGTCAGAATAAACCAACAAATGGTTAAGAGGAGAAGCGGAAACAAAATATGAAAGCATGCGCATGCGTATTATGAATAAATCAACAATCCTTTTCACACAAAAGCAATAAAACATAATAATAGAAATAACAATAATCATTATCAGAGATGATTATAATAGATAAAAGGCGGCAGCTGAAAGCCCAGTGGAGTAATTTGGATGCAGCGGCGTAGAGGGGTGGTTGGGGGGGGGGGTCATTGGATGGGAAGACACTATGTGAATGGCTTCAGCTTGAGCCCGTAACCTGCGTCGAGCCGAATGGGCCCTCTGTCCATGTGTTGCCAGGGCCACGGCCAGAAAATCTAGGGCCCACGACAAAAGTCCAGCTCAGTTGCAGCAAAATAAAGTTCGTAAACGACAAGGCCCTCAAGGCTCGGGGCCCCTGACAAGTACTGGGGGGCCCCTAGTAGGTACTGGTGTTCTCGGAAAGAGCCGGGGGCCCTGACAAGTGCGGGGGGCTCCTGACAAGTGCTGGAGCTCTTGGCAAATGCTGGGATGGCCCATTAAAAAGTGCTTGGGGCGCTGACAAGTGCGGGGGGCGGCTCCTGGCAAGTGCTGGGGGGCTCTTGGCAAGTGCTGGGGGGGTGGGTGGCCCATTGAAAAGTGCTGGAGGCCCCTGGCAAGTGCTGAGAGTTGGCGCCTCATCGCGGCTTCCCCCACAGTCGTTTATTGAAAGCCTGAAAAAAAAATATGGAAACCAGGACGTCCGTGTTGGCGGGTGGTTGCACTAAAGACAAACCACATATGTGGACAAAAAACAACAAAAGCAACTACACCAACTACACTTGAATCTGACGTTTCAATTGACACCCCCCCCCCCCCACATACACACACACAACACGATCGCTTCAATTGGTTTAATTGAGTCCGATCTCCAATGATGCGTGTCTGTGTGTGTGTATATATATATATTTATATGTGCTTATGGTGAGGGGGTGGAGGGTGTGGGGGGGCGGGGCGGTGAAGGAAGGTGTGGTGGTGGTGGTGGTGACAGAAGAAACTACACCCCGTAAGTGAATACATAATTTAAACAATTCAGTCTCTCGATACCTATTAGAAATTCTTCATAACAGCCCCTTCCATGCATAAATCGATACCACGCCAAACAGAGCATAAACCTTCGTTCCGGTTCGGTGGGCCCACACACACACACACATAATAATAATAATAATAATAATAACTGGCCTGTGTCAATATAAGCTAGAGTATCGATCCTGTCATATCTGAAAGACATCGCCCCCCTTTTTTTTATTCACGAGTTTAACAGCCAGGTCTTTTAATCATGGGAGTATTTTACAATCCAATTACAAGTTCAAAAAAACGCTTATGGCCGATGCCCATCCACAGACAACTGATTGACGAACCAAAAAAATAAAATAAGCGAAAACCTGTAAATACTTTAGGTAAATTTCACAAGCATGCTAGCACAGCTCACGATAATAAATATTTGCCTAAAGCGATTTCATATTTGCTCACGCATGGATCTGTCAACATTTACTTTCAACTATTTATTTATGTTTTTATTTCTATATTCATGGGCTTACTTAAACATTGGTTTACATTTCATTCTTTCTCGTATGAGATTAAAGTGTGTTTTGACGAGAATTGATAATGTGTTTTTGATGGGGAGCCAAAACAAACACACTCACACACTTTCATATAGATTCAGAGAAAAATGAATGCAAAACATATTTAGAAGAATATTTGAAATGGTGAAGAATTAACCAAGGACAAAGGGTATCTTAAGCCAATGGTTATAAGTCAATTAGAAGTTCTGGCAAATTTAAAAGTTCACATTTTCCCCCCACGATTACGATCAAAGGAGGCCCTAGATATACTGTTGAATGCGCGGGTCGGGGGGGCGGCGTCTTTCAAATGCGGGGTGGGGCCTATAGGGGTCTTTCAAATGTGGAGGCTTAGGGAGTCTTTCAAATGTGGAGGGTTAGGGCGTCTTTCAAATGTGGAGGGTTAGGGCGTCTTTCAAATGTGGAGGGTTAGGGCGTCTTTCAAATGTGGAGGGTTAGGGCGTCTTTCAAATGTGGAGGGTTAGGGCGTCTTTCAAATGTGGAGGGTTATGGCGTCTTTCAAATGTGGAGGGTTAGGGCGTCTTTCAAATGTGGAGGGTTAGGGCGTCTTTCTAATGTGGAGGGTTAGGGCGTCTTTCAAATGTGGAGGGTTAGGGCGTCTTTCAAATGTGGAGGGTTAGGGCGTCTTTCAAATGTGGAGGGTTAGGGCGTCTTTCAAATTTGGGGCCGAGAACCGTAACGTTTATTTTCTCCACTCCACAATGCAGATATTACCAACCGTGCATCAGATTCAAAGCGGGAGGAAAGGGAGGGGGGGAGAGTATCCAAACTGTTTTTGAGCTATAAGATCTGAAAACCACTGACAGACAGAGAGTACAGTTTAAAAAAAAAAAATAAACATACAAAAAAAAATCAAAATTAATTGGAACAAACAGGATATTTACAGAATTCAAAGACTCAATTCATGTCTACGTTCATTATACACCACCATCAAAAAACATTCTTACACTAGGAAGAAAAAAAAAGAAGTATTGTTTTAACTTTGAAGATAGGGGGAAAACATTGAAAAGGTAAAAAAGTCGAAATTTTGGAACAAAGCGGCACAAGAAATAAAACAAAGCTAATTTCATCACTTTTAATGTCGGTTGTTTTTTCTTTCTCTTCGCTTATGGCAAGTCGATCGCTCAGTCTAAAAATAATCTTTCAAAACTGTTCCAAGAGAAATACGAACACGTCTAATGTTCTGTGACATTCTTAAAACTTTGTTCACAACCGCCCCCCCCCCCAACAAAAATACAAAAAACAAATAAAACAAAACAAAAAAAATAATCAGTTTGTGTCAATAAAAACTCCACACCATGTTTATGTATTTATGAAGTTTGACTGATATTGATCTGCGCTTGCCTCTACTTGACATTATTCATTATCATTACATGAAATAATTTATTCAGATCTATGGGGGGGGGCATTGAACTCGAGCTATATAAATAAAGAGAGAGAGAGAGAGAGAGAGAGAGAGAGAGAGAGAGAGAGAGAGAGAGAGAGAGAGATAGTGACAAAGAGTGAGAGAGAGAGAGAGAGAGAGAGAGAGAGAGAGAGAGAGGGAGGGAGGGCGAGAGAGAGAGAAAGAAAGAGAAATAGAGAGAGAGATGGAGAAAAAAAGAGAGAAAGAGAGAGAGAGAGAGAGAGAGAGAGAGAAAGAGAGAAAGAGAGAGAGAGAGAGAGAGAGAAAGAGAGAGAGAGAGAGAGAGAGAGAGAGAGAGAGAGAGAGAGAGAGAGAGAGAGAGAAATGAATACGTTAGTTGTATTTTTGCTATGGTTACATGCAAAAAACTAGGTTAAGAAACACAGAAAATTGGGACCTTGAAAGTCTCACTGAGAACGGGGTCATTCGTAGAGGTAAATAGTCAACCACTCTTTTTAAACCAAACTGGAGGGCTGGGAGGGGGGGGGGGGGTTACTGTGTGTGTGTGTGTGTGTATGTATGTATGTGGCGCAGGGGTGGGGAGTAAAAAAGCAAAAGAGGGGGGGGGAGGGAGACACAAAGATCAGTCTTGTAACTGTGATGTTACGCATGACTGGTCCCTTGGATCGGAGGAGGAAATCAAAGAGAAAGGTTGGCGGGTGGACGTTACTTCTGAACATTGAACTCTAATAATTATTGGTTGCGTCAGTCTGAGACATGTGTAACACGACACAGCAGTTATCGTTGCGTTAGCTGCTCTGATGGTCCGTATGTACGGCTGTGTAGTTATACTTATGATGTGCAGGTTCTGAATAGTAACGAAAAGTACATGTTGTGTGATAATAAGAATTAGAGTTATTCCCCAACCCTATATATAAAAAAAAGGTTAAATTTGCTGGGATGGGGGGAGGGGAGGGAGGGGACGGGAGTAGAATTCTGGCGCCACTGACTAAATATAGCAACAGTGGTCCATCTGCCCACCTTCGCCCTAATATTTCTGCAAAAAAAAAATTAAATAAAAATAAAGTTTGAAAGGACGCAACATCCAAGACTTGGAAGTCCCTGACAACTGTCCCCCCCCCACCCCACTCTCTCACAGTGGCCCTGGTGAAGTTGAGGTCGTGCAATGGCTCATCATGTTACAGGCTCTAACCCAAATGGGGCGCAAGTTCATCCGCATCCACCGTGCTGCCTTTGTTACGGCCAACGTGACCGATGTCGACGTGCAATTTTCAGTTCTGCCACGTTGTGTCACGTTATGCCACGTTGTGTCAGTTATGTCGCGTTATACCACGTTGTGTCACGTTGTGTTACGTATGCCACGTTATGTCACGTTGTGCCACATTGTGTCACGTTATGCCACGTTGTGTCAGGTTGTTTCACGTTACGCCACGTTGTGTAACGTTATGCCACGTTGTGCCACGTTGTGTCACGGTCTTTGGGACACCAACGGGTCAACCGTGTGTGTGTGGGGGGTCTCTCTCTAAACCAGTCTAGGGCGCTAGGTCAAGTCTATAAAAACAACAACTGTTATTGTTATTCGAATCCGACAAACACCTTGACCCTGAAAAAGTCAAAGGTCATCGGGGGGCATAATCTATATCAGTGATTCTCAAAGTGCATCTGTGGCTTTTTGTATTCTTTTGTTGTTTTTTTTTTTTTTTAAAAAAACTAGTTTTTTTTTTCCTAATAAATGGTGCGCCGCGAAAACCAAAAAACTGTTGACATAGTGGGTCGCGCAACGCAAAGTCCGACAACCGCTCCTCTATATCCACTCCCTGAATAAGCCGATCGGAATCCTTGATCTCGATGATGCCAGCTCGTGAGGTATATAAACCAACCTGGTATGTTCGGTCACGTGGCTAAAGACTGAGCTACGTTTGTTTCATATTACGTCGAGGCGTTCACGCAGGGTGGGTCCGATGCCAACAGGAGATGCACATATTGATATATACAAGACAATGCAAGGCGTTATTTATTAACGGGAGTGAGAGGGCGGGGGTGGGGGTGGGTGGGTTGAGGCAGCCCGTGAAGAGACATGAGGTGGCGGTAAGTCAAAACACGTAACAACGCAGTTGCAGGCAAAAAAAAAAAAGAGGGGCCGCATACCTCAAAGTATCGAGGACCGTGTGTGCACACGTACAAGTGGTCACCTGATATGTGTTTGTTGATTAGCTCATCCCGGCGGCGAGGGAGAAAGGTCGTTCAGGTGTGTGTGCACGCGCGCGTGAGTACCGATGGCGCTCACGCGCGCATGTGTGTGTTTGTTTGCGATTAACATGTGTGCCGCATGTGATTACGCGCGTTTCACCTGTGTCAGAAAAAAGGAAAGGGGGGGGGGGGAGATGTGGAGGCTGACCCGCAAGTGTGCATTGTTGGCAGCATATGTTGTGTACCGAGCATGACCCCAATAAATATTTTTATTCAGTTTTTCAACGCAGTGCTGCTAGATTAAATTTCAATGATGTTAATTTATGTATCTTATGATTTATCATGGAGTAAGTGACGTTCTATTTACCCATTAAATCGACGAATCGTTTATGTACTATAATCGGCTCCAAAGTCTGTAAGAATTTTTTTTTCGACTGCCGTTACACGTGAATTTAAGGAGGGGGGGGGTCGGGTGGTCGTGTGGTGTAGAGAGCTCGACTGTCAACCGGTGGATCCTGGGTTCGAACCTCAGTAAGAACCTTGGGATTTTTTTTTTAGGTCCTGGCGTAAGTCCCCCAAGTCCACCCAGCTTTAAATGGGTACCTGACTTTAAGTTGGGGGAGCTAACCACACAACCCCTTTATAAGCCGAGGTTACTGAAACAGACGAATTCTACACCTTATCTGCCCCGATGAGCTCTTAGGGGCTTTAGGGAACTTTACACGTGAATTTACAGCTTGATAGATGCAGTGTAATATACGAAACTATCAATATTGTGATTTTTCTTTGACAGAACGAAACGATTAAAACTAATTTAAGTTCAGGTGTAATCTTGCTATTAAACAAGTGCATTTACACAGTAAAAATCAGGTTTATGAATACACATTATGATTTCTCACACGTGGGCTCCGAATAAACATGTCTCACAATGTCACGTTGAGT
The DNA here is from genome assembly GCA_021962125.1 of Bulinus truncatus. Taxonomy (NCBI): domain Eukaryota; kingdom Metazoa; phylum Mollusca; class Gastropoda; family Planorbidae; genus Bulinus; species Bulinus truncatus. The sequence goes on along the minus strand of JAGDYQ010000128.1, from coordinate 438,417 downwards.
AATTTCTTCGACTGATATTACATTTCACAAATGTTCATTAATTTAAACAACATATACTTATACCAAAAAGTGGGGGAGGGAGGGGGGGATTAAATATGTAACAACTTTATTCGTAGTTATGTTGTAAAGAAAAGAAAAGTACTTCGCTGAAAATTTGTTTAACATTTTTTTTTTCGATTAGTGCCCATCAACATTGGCGGATTTAAGGACCGGCGCAGCGGGCGAGCTACCGGCCCCCCTCCCCTCCTTTCCCGGCTCCCCCATCTCATCCTTACAGGGACTTCACACACCAGGGCCACACAGAGCCCAATTTTAAAACCCCTTTGGTATGTCTCTCTTTTTCTAAATGGCCCGGTATTTACTTCTGAGCAAGGGGCCTCAGCTGACTCGAGTCCGCTCCTGTTCATGAATGAAAATCAGCATATAGGCCTATAACTATAGACGTAACAACTCAACACTCTCTACACCTAAACAATAACATCATAGATGTATACCCAAACAAAACAATCGTAAAAAAAAAAGGTATTCGTAGCAAAAGAACGAATTGTGTTAGAGAGTAAATGCCATTGTTACACTTACTTTCCAAAATAACTTAAACAGATGACGCAATCAACACACCATCTGTTCGTGTGGGAACTTAGCCGCTGGTAAAATGGTTTAGATTGTATCTACATATTCTTTAAACCCCAACCCCCCTCCCCCCTCCCCCCCTCCTCCCGCGTCTCCCATCCACAGGTAGGTAGGCAGGCAACTGTAAAGAAATCGAGCGAGCCAGGTTAATAGAAAAAAAAAACGATACAAGTATGCAAACTCCCCCCCCCCTTTTTTTATATTTCCGATATGTATTTCTGGTTTATCTTTACAACATACTGACGCTATCCACCCTGAGTTCGAACAACAAAAAAAAAAAAAATTAAGTAAACATGTTTCTTTATTCGAATAATCGTAAGACTGGTTTAATGCGTACGAGAGCAGCCGATATGTTAACACGCAACACCTTCACCCGTTTATACTCCACAACTCTAAACTGACTGGCACAAGATGCGCCACCCGCAGGATGACACACACACACACACACACACACACACACACACACACATGCATACATACGGAGAAACCGTAACGCGGGGATTATTCACTTAACGTCAGGCTCGACTTAACGTCTCCACTCCATCGTCAGCTTAATAAAAAAAAAACACAACCTGTAGGTAGCTCATGATGATATACCATTCAAGACTGACACACATGTCTCTGTTTCCCTCTAACACATACACAGACTATTGATTTGTGTTAGGATGTGGAGGTAGTTTAGGACGAGGAATAATTTAGTTTGTTTAGGACGGGAATAATTTAATTAGGACTTTTTTTTAGGACAGGAATATTTAACTTTGTTTGGGGCAGGAGTTTTTTTTTTTACTTTGTTTACGACGGGTCTATATTTTCTTTTAAAGGACAGGAATATTTTCACTTCAATTAGGACATGAATATTTTACTTTAATTAGGACTGGAATATTTTACTTTGTTCGGACAGGAATATTTTACTTTGTTGGGACAGGAATATTAATTATACTTTGTTTAGGACATGAATATTTTACTTTGTTTAGGACAGGAATATTTTACTTTGTTGGGACAGAAATATTTCACTTTGTTGGGACAGGAATATTTTACTTTGTTGGGACATGAATATTTTACTTTGTTTAGGACAGGAATATTTTACTTTGTTGGGACAGAAATATTTCACTTTGTTGGGACAGGAATATTTTACTTTGTTGGGACAGGAATATTTTACTTTGTTGGGACAGGAATATTTCACTTTGTTGGGACAGAAATATTTTACTTTGTTGGGACAGGAATATTTCACTTTGTTGGGACAGAAATATTTTATTTTGTCGGGACAGGAATATTTCACTTTGTTTAGGACAGGAAAATTTTACATTGTTGGTACAGGAATATTTAACTATGTTTGGGATGGATGTGCAGTGAGAGGGACAGGTCAATTAGTGAATCTGCAGCAGGCAATGACATTTCACACCATTAACAACCAGTGCTCGATTTAAGAAAAAAAATAACCAGTGCCAGGGATGAAAAAAAAATGTCTGCAGAGCCGGGGATAAATGTCTACGGTTTTATCCCCGGCGGGGATATATTAGCTAAAGCAGGGCCGGGGATGACAGTTCTCAGTAAATCGGCGGTAAATCGAACCCTGTTAACAACTCATTTAAACATTAACCCAAAAACAACGGGGTGGTAGGGACAGGTTTTTTTTTTAGGCTGCCAGCGACCAACCATTTAAACCCCCATATTTTTTTGGTTCTTACTATATTTGGAAACGATCCTGCCGAAAACAGGGAATAAGCCTCACATCAAGGTCACCGGGGGGGGGGTTGTCTTGAACAGACCCAGTACGAATTGGCGGAAGTTTTAATTACTATTAGAAAATGAGGCGATGAGAAGAGAACAAAAAAAAAACAACCTCTCTTAGAATTACATTCATTATAGTAACTTAGTTACAGGCAACACGTTTTGAAATATTCATGTTACGACCAGAGGCGGATAGTAACTTATTCCCTAGACTCTCTCTCTCTCTCTCTCTCGTTTCTTACAATAACTTGACCTCTTCTTAGCTGCATGTCTTGGCCACGTCCTTATAATTTATGCACGCACCTCCTTCAGGGGGGTGTCTCCTATTCCCCACATACAAACACAGACGAGCATATGTTAAGACCTACACTACATGTGTCAGTTTCTCTCTCCCCCCCACCACCCCGCCTTTAGACAGACACACGCACACACACACACCAATCTCACATAATACGTCACTGTTACGCCCCTGCTTTAAACAGACACTCCCCCTCCCCCCCCCCCATACAGTAACGTGTTTCCTTTTTAACACATTATTCGAGGCGCCCACGTAGGAAGGAAATGCCCCTCCTTTTCCTATTCCCCAGTACTAGCTGTACGCCCGAGACACCACTGAATGTCTAACTGAAACGTCTCATTGTTCACGCCACCAGAATGTGACCAGATAATGTTTTTTTCCCCTTCTTCTTCTTCTTTTCTCTCCTTCTCTACATCTCCCACAATTTCCCCCCATCCACCAGCACGTTTGCCAAGGGTCAGAGTGGTCATTGCTATTTAGCCCAACGTCTGGGGAAACTAAAGACAATGGAAGGGAGGGAATTGGGGTAGGGGGGGCGGAAGTTCTTATCCCGCTGGTTCCAAGTTATTTATATGTATCGAGCAGTTAGAAGAAGGCGTTCGTCGATTTTTTTTTAAAAACAGAAAACATGAGGAAATATGTAGAGATATTTTAAAAGTCATAATTGGGATGGGGGGTGGGGAAGGGGGTGGCGCAGCAGCGGCTTCCGCTGGGTCCTGGGTGAGTATCATACGCTAAAGGTCGAGAGGTTAGTTATTTTATTACAGCTATGTGATAAAATAATCTCCATCATGATGGCATCACACCCCCCCTCTAAATGGTATAGTTTATAATTTGTAAGTGTTAATTCCGTTTCAATATTCCCAGTTTCAGCCAAAAAGGGG